>JBBYHQ010000014.1:4167458-4184361 GCA_038382645.1 Spergularia azorica
GGGGAGAGTTGCCGGGAAGGTTTGGGGTGGTGTGCGGGAGGAGAGAGAAAATGGTGAAGGTGAGTTTTTTTTTTTTTTTTGGAGTGACGTATTTTTGGTGGTGGAGTTACAAGAGTTACGTCTTTAATTAAGGAGTTAAGTTGAAATCACGTGTTAAATTAGTTAAGTTAAGTTGGAGTTACGTGTTTTAGGTAGTGGAGTTACGTTAGAGTTACGTGTTTTGTTTAGTGGAGTTACGCTGGAGTTACGTGTTTTGGTTAGTAGAGTTACGTTGGAGTTACGTGTTTTGGTTAGTGGAGTTACGTGTTTTGGTTAGTGGAGTTACGTGTTTTAGTTAGTGGAGTTACGTTGGAGTTACGTGTTTTGGTTAGTGGAGTTACGTTGGAGTTACGTGTTTTGGCTAGTGGAGTTACGTTGGAGTTACGTGTTTTAGAATATGGAGTTAAGTTTGAGTTACGTGTTTTAGAATATGGAGTTAAGTTGGAGTTACATGTTTTGGTTAAAGGAGTTATGGAGTTACGAGTTTTAGATGTTGGAGTTATGTGTTTTAGTTGGTGGAGTTACGTTAGAGTTACGAGAGTTTGGTGTTTTGATATTAGTGGAGTTATATAATTTAATTAGTGGAGTTAGATGACTGGAGTTACGGATTTTAGTTGTTGGAGTTAAGCGTCTGGAGTTACTGATTTTAGTTGGTGGAGTTAAGGGACTGGAGTTATGCAATTCAGGTTATGGAGTTATCTGAAATCAATGGCTGAGATTGCTTTTGATCTCTGAATCAGTGTCTGAGATTCCTTCTGATTTCTGACAGAAATTATATTTCTGACCGGATAGGCCCCCTATATATATATTACCTGATGTAATCACATTTACTCAATTGTATCCTGTGTAACAACTGGTAGTATAGCTGGGGGTAAGCTATTGATATTTCATTGTGATTGCAGGACTCAGGAGTGATCTTCACTAGAGCTACTATATAATATTCATTACATTGTAATAGCAACATAATTTTGGTATTACTTTATTGAGACTGGCTTGTCGAGGTTGCTTCAAACTGAGCTATTTGACACTCTTGTTTTAGTCTGTAATAAGATGGCTTTTAATTTGTCTGATTTGGTTCATTGTCGTGTTTGCTTTTATCTTTTTCTTCTGTTTCTCAAACCTGGCCATTAGTCTTAGATTTTCTTTTTTGTGCAAAAGTTTTCTGCGTCCACCTCTCAAATGCTTGATGTTGCTGTCTAATTAGCTGGACAGGTGTTTTCTTTTAAACTGTTTGAACTGCATGATATATAAAAAGGTTTTCAACAGAACTATACGGGGGATCGCCTTAACTTTGGTCTGGCAGCTGAACAAGCCAAATCGGAAGGTTACAACATTGAGGTATGTCATAAGTTCTCACTGTCCATGATTTCTGCTTCTGTATGACAGTTACCAAGATTGCTTTTACTTACAGATGGTCATAGTAGGAGATGATTGTGCTTTACCACCACCTAGAGGAATAGCTGGACGTCGGGGTTTGGCAGGAACTATTCTTGTGCATAAGGTTTTTTTTCCTTAATTCTTCTCTCTTGATTTTCTCGTGCTTGTTTTTTGCCCTTTTTGAATTAAGTCAATATCCTTTTTGCATTTACGCTTCCATTAAAATTAATCGCTTGCATCAATTCCAAAAGATGACTTCAAAATTGTCAAAACAGCATCTTCTTTCCAGTGACCAAGATGTCTAGGAAATCACACATTCAGTATTTCCCGTGTTGCTCCTTTAATTTGGTTGTTGTACAAAGGATTATTTGTGGAGAACCACCTATTTTGTTTTCAATTTTTCTAAGGAACCACCTTATATAATTTCCTTTTTTTGGTTTTTTATTTATTTATGTGGAATCACCAAATAAGACCAAAACTTTATGTCAGAACCACCTCTGCTCATTTTCTGTAGAACAATCGCCGGATTTTGGTGACTAGTAGATCGGATAGCCAACTTGGCAAGGTAAAGTACACAAGTAAAAAATTAACTCACCTTTCCCCCTCATCTCCACCAATTTACCCCCCCCCCCCACCCCCGGCCCAAATTTACTCGCTTTCCTCCCTCATCAGGTTGTTTAATTTATCTTGGGTTGTTATCTTTTCTTCTTCAATCTCAAACCTCTTCATTTCCTAACTCCTTCATCCTCAAGTCTTCATTCCTAATTAACATTTTAGATTAATTTTTAATTAAATTAACGTCACTAAGATGAGGAACATATGCTTTCTTGGCGAGTTGAATTAGCATGAACAGATGGTACCAAGCAGATGAGGATAGGAGCAAGAAATTTCAAGCTTCACTTTCTTCTATAAATTGGATTTTGGGGATGAATGTTTGCTTACGGGGGAACTCAGGATGAATCAAATAATTTTTTTTAGGGGGACGGGGAGAATTTAGTGGGTGTGTAGTATACATGATTACATGCCAATTAACTTAGCTAAGTTGTAACTTTTTATTATATACTTGCCAAGCTGGCGGTCCGATAGCCAAGTCAGAAAAATCCGGTCAATTTTCGAAACCGAGTGAACGTAGGTGGCTCCAGCATAAACGTTTGATCTTATTCGTTGGTTCCCCACAACCAAAGTTATATAAGGTAGTTCCCTCCTTATTTTAAAACAAAAAAGGTGGTTCTCCACAAATAATCCTTTTACAAAACGAATTCTTGAATAGCTGCCACATCAAGTGAAACAATCTTGTATAGTTTTGGAATTGTGACATTGAGGTTGGTGTTAGGGTTCACGTATCGCAAGTTCACTTACTTATTACCAAAGGAACAAAAACATAGAAACAGGGAGACAGAATTTCGCCTTGGATACCACAGAGAAATAGAGCACATTTTTTCTCTCACATATGTGGGCTTGAAATGTCTGAGATGTATTTGTATAGATGATGATACAACCTAAGAACTAAGTAAACACTTTTCATCAATTGAGCCGTAGTCAGATAAGTGAGTCTTCTCCCTAAAAGTCTTGAATCTTATCTCTTAGTTAACTACAGACATGACCTCTTTTTTTTCTTTTTTTTTTACTCTGAAAAATTTCAATAAAGTTGTGTGAATGATAGCTTTTTATTATTTTTTCGATTTCAAAATTTTCTTACAATTTATTCCCCTTGATTATTTGACTTCACTATCTCTTTTAAACCTTTCTATAGCTTTCCCTAACAGGCCTTTTTCAGATAACAAGTGTAGGTAAATGTTTCTTGATTTGTCATGTGTCCTGCACTGGACATAGGGTATCCAGATGATAATATAGATTCATGTTGTCTTGTGTTTTTTTTCGCAGGTTGCTGGAGCTTCAGCTGCTGCTGGATGCGCTCTGGCTGAAGTTACAGCTGAAGCAAGAAGAGCATCTGAAATGGTCGGAACTATGGGTGTTGCATTATCTGTGTGCACCCTCCCAGGTCAAGTCACATCAGACCGTTTGGGCCCTGGAAAGATGGAACTTGGTCTTGGAATTGTAAGCATATAAAAGCATTTAAGTTGCTCTAGTTGCTTAGGATCTGTAACGATAATTCTCCGATGTTTCTGTGAGGTTGTGTTATTCTCACATTTTCAACCATGAAATATTTTTGTTTGCGCGACTATGTTTTTCAGGACAGGGCATTGTGGCTGTCGTGTTGCTCACTTGGTTGGTATTCGTTGTATATACTTATATGAAGGCTGACAATACTATTAGAATAGTTTTATTGACATGTACTCACAAGTTTTCGAGTATCTTCTGTTTGTTGGTGTTCTTATTTACTGGTGCCTCTGCTGTTTGATACTCCATTCCTATGAGCAAACTGCTTTGCGTTTGTACTTCTTTTGTGAATGTTTTTTAAATGTGAAGGATTAAGGGAACACGACCAGTTGCCTTTTGCATATGATATGCATCACTGTCTCTAATACTGATTCTTTTTTTCAGCATGGAGAACCAGGTGCTGCTGTAGGGGATTTGCAATCTGTGGATGTGGTTGTAGCTCATGTTCTCACGCAAATGTTGTCGGTGGTATGTCTCGGCTGAAGAAACACTTCATGCTTTAATTTTCCAATTGAACCAACGGTTGATCAACTTAAACTGTTTATTCTGTTTTCAAGTGTTATTTGATGCAGTTACTCCCCTTGAAATCGATGTTTAACCCCTCCCCTAGTAAATATTCTTGAGTTTCAAGAGACTCTTTGCATGTTCTTGTTTGTTGACAAACATTTTAGATACTTTTGATAGAGGGGATGACTGCCATTAAGCTTCCCCATTCAATGAAATCTTTTGTGCCAATCAGGCGATATTGAAGGGTGATCGCAGTCATCACTTGGAGAAAGAAAGTTGGGAAGATGCATTAGTAACTGCAAAGTCTAGGGGAAAACAGAATTAAAAGTCATATGGAAAAGGAGAATCCAAAGAAGAAGCATGTAAAATGAAGCAGATAATATTCTGTAATGAGTCGACTTTCCCAGACACTCTTTTCCCTTGTAGAGTGCAGATAACCCCTTACAAGTAATTTTTTTGCAAATAACTTGGGCAGATCTATAACTGTGTTCGACCATTGAGGACACCTTGCGCTCATTTGCGTTATTTCTATTAATAAACTGAATCTTTATTAAAAAAAAAGAGTAACCCTTACACTTCTATGGTAGAGTTAATTTTGCTTCACTCTTTTTATATAATCATGAGTCTATACACTTTGTGGCCCCACTTCTATTTAACACAAGAAGTGGAGAATCTTACTTGACTTGAGAAAGGAGTAATGATTTCACTCAGTGGAAATGGAGAGTCAAATTTGATTTGAACCCTCCTGCATTGTGACCCAAAAGGTAGCTCTGCATTTATATCTCTCATATCAAGTATTTGCTTAACGCGCTGACATATGAAGTGATCATAGTTTATGAAGAGTACAGATATGTTAATAAGGGAAGAGAGAGGACTTCAGTTTCATCTCTGGTTAAAACGATGATATAGAAAGCCTATAAATCTATTCCAATGTCAACAAAAACAAACAAGTAAGATTTTAAAATTGTTAAGAGGTTTACCCGTAAGAAAACAAATCTTAATTTCATTTTATTTTTCTAATCTTTTTTATATTTTTTTTTTTTGCATAATTGATGAAGTTCTCTGATCTCCGTCTTCTCTCAATTGCAGGAAACCAATTATGTGCCAATTAAACGGGGGAATAATGTAGTTCTGATGATCAATGGGTATGTTGTTGGCCTTCCTTTATTCTTAATGTTTTAACAAGAGACGTGAAAGTTCGTTGAAATAGTTGACGGACACTTGGGAATCCAAAGGTTTTGGATTGACTAGGAGTAAAAATAAATACAGGGAATGCATGTTCAGCGGGGTTAGAGGCAAAAATGCATGGCCGACAACATTAGATAAGAAGACCCACTTTTTTCACTGTTTGTAATCTATTTGGCCTAATGATTGGGAATCAGGGGATATGTGTGTGGGTCACAGTGTCTATGTTAGTCGAACTTGGGTATGGGCATACGTCATGGGTACATATTCGAGTGTCAGACATGCCATGACTCAATTTCTGAGACATAGGAACCTGCCCTAAAATGAGGATACAGTTATGGGGACACGCCAGTTTATAAAGTGCCTTAAGTGCCTTAAAGGCTTCCGCCATAAGGCGGGGTAAAGGGGGGGGGGGTCGTAAGGGGGGGTCGGATGCACGCAAGCCTTACCCCCTATTGAAACATAGAGAGACCGCGCATGGATGACCCAAAAATGAAAATTGCTTCGAGAATCGCAGGGGTGACCCAGTTTACAAAGTTCAAATGCTCAAAAATTTCTGAAGTAAAATATAGCGGTGTTAGTGACATAAGACTTAAGATCATTCAAAACCGTAGGTCAAATCCGGTAACCCTGGTCCCAAACACCGCTCTATTTTACTTAGGAAAACATAAGATCAAACCGTAGGAAATGCTTCGTACATCCCTTTATTCTTGTACTTTTGTCATGCCAGACTCCCTTTCTATCCCTACTATGAGAATGCTAGTTAGAGAAGGATTAGGTGCCTCTCCAATACCCGTATCCTTGAGTGTCATGTCGGGCACGGGTACGGCCTTAGAAATGAGAAGTTGAAGCAACTGAGCATACAGCCGAAGTATGCTGCAATGGGAGAACACCACATGGTTCTTTTAAACATTTTATGATATACAATTATACATTATTCCTTGTCTTATTTTAATCTTCTCATTGCATTTTGGAACAATTTCCTTGGTGATCAAGAAACAATTATATAATTAGAAGGGGCCGTTTGGTACAATGAAGGGAAAGGAATGGAATCAAGAAAGAGAATAGAAAGGATTGGAATCAAAACCCCCATTATTCCCTGGTGCGTTTGGTTTAATCATTTCCCACCTTGCTCCACTGCTAACTCAGTCACACCATTTTTCAATCCTCCTTGACAATAATGGACCTCTCGGTCATCCTCCACCGATCAGATTGGACGATGCCTTTCCAACATCCTCCTTCAATCTCTCAAAAATCAGCCCATCACCTTTGTCCTTGCGAAAATTCGTCGGTGGGCACACTTTCTCCGTTTGCCATTGCTCCGATCTAATTGATCCACCTCAACATGTGACATATGAGGCTCTGTCGTGAAAAACACGAAATCAGGCCTGTGGTGGTCGGGCTGTGATTATGACAGCGAGGTAAGGTCGGCGTTGTAGCTTTCATGATGGGAGGGTGGGTTCGTGTACGCGGTTTGAGCGTGGTGGTTTGTGGGTGTGAAGATAGTTGTGGATGGTGAAGGTGGGCAAGGGTGGTCAACGTGGACAGAGGGCGGTCAAGGTGTTATTCTCTAATACCCGAAGCTGGGGAATGAGCAATTCCTTGGGGGAGGTAGGGAATCAATGTAGAGGATTTTTGGGGAATTCTCAGAGTAGTTTGGGGTAAAGGGAATGAAAAAAAAGAAAGAAAAAACAAACGCACACAAAGGGAATCAGCTCGCATGATTCCCTTTCCCTTTCTTTTTTACACCTAACCGAATGGCCCCTAACTGAATATGACTTTATTATTTTTGGTCCTAAGTGTGAGATATTAGAAAAGAAGTGGAAGAGTTATGAAGACTACTTTGTGTCAGCCGAACTCCATGTTCATTGTGACATGCTTCAGTATGAAAAAGGCTAGGTAAATTGGGGTGGCTGTACACAACTATAAGCCTTAAAATAGAGAGAGGCTTTCTCGATGACCCATTTTGAAATTTGTGTCAAAGAATTGCATTAATTTCTACTTTCTTTTAGACTATTTAGTGAGGTATTTTGCTTTGTTCTACGATATTCCACTGTCCCAGAACAATGAGTTTGTTAGTGGTCCGTGATTTCATAAGGATGAACCCAATACACACTGATATATCAAGGACCACTTACAGACTTCTTGAATTGGGCTAGTCAGGAATAAGGAAAGGTATAGTTTACTGACGTTGTGATTTTATGGCTACCTTATGGGTTCTGTGTGGGAGAGAAACTCTTGCATCTTCTCCGGATAGTCTCATACTATTACTTTCCGACTTTCTTTGAGGGAGTGTGCTTTAGTTGGCCACTTTATTTGGTAAGTGCAGTCATTTAAGTGGATTGCTGTCACTGTTTTACGATGAAAGTGGGGCCATTTGTAATTAGTTCCCTTTCAGGATACCGTACTCTCGTTCTTTGATTAATTAGTACAATATTTTCCTATTTCAAAGGAAAACAATAACCGTTTTTATCTTCAAATAGTCTGCTCTTAAGTTTATACAAATTTATGTTGTTCTGAGTGACTGGTCTTGTTTGAAATGTGGCAGCTTAGGTGGCACTCCGTTGATGGAATTGATGATTGCTGCAGGAAAAGCTGTTCCTATATTGCAATTGGAGCATGGGCTTGCTGTTGATAGAGTTTATACAGGCTCTTTCATGACTTCCCTAGATATGGCTGGTATGTCGACAAATGAGAACTCTTTGTGGTGTACATGTGTCTTTAATTACAATTTGCCTATGTTTTGTCTGGATTTCAATTTCTATGAGAAATGTTGATATCGCACAAGTTGTTTATTATTGATAGTTGCATGTTGTCTAGGATTATCCATTACCATCATGAAGGTTGACGAACCTATTCTGCATTGCTTGGATGCTCCAACAAAGGCCCCGGCATGGCCTGTTAGTGTTGGTGGTATGTATTGTTCTTCTTTCATCCTTTTTGGGGAATCAGGGGGTTTATTGTTGTCTCAATAGAGTGCTTCAAGGTTCTTTTAGTGTTATGTCATGGTCTCGTCCTAGTACGACTAAACTCATGGTGAATGGTGCTTTTTATGTGAAGCTCATGACATTGTGGCCACAATATAGGTAAACGACCGCCTGCAAAGATTCCTATCCCAGTTCCAGAATCTCCGCTTCAAAGGACTGTAGAGGTATGTAAAATGATGCTATGTGAGGTACTGCTGTTGAATGGAGGTCTCAGGCATAAGTGAAATAAGCATAGAAGAAGGGGTTCTCAGTGATGTTTATGCATGATATATCTCCAATGCTGCTCAGTAGCTTGAAAATTGTTAAGAGACTATTTATCTTATTATTATCACACCGGAAAGAAAAAGGTCTTGCTTCAGGTTTTCGTTTTCTCACTGTGTTTTTCTGCTAAGCAGCCCTCAACCCGTCCAGAACAGTTGACCGAGCAAGGACGCATTCTGGAAGCAGCTATTGAAGCTGCAGCTAATGAATTGATCAGTCTTAAAGATAGTCTTAATGAATGGGATAGCAAAGTTGGTGATGGTGATTGTGGAACCACGGTGTGTTCCTCTCTCCAACTCTGTTTTCGTACAGTATATGTTAATCTTTAAGAAACATACATTTAATATAGTTTGATATCTGGAAATGTTTCAGATGGTTCGGGGTGCTTCAACAATTTTAGAAGACATGAAAAACTTGTAAGTTTTTAGTAATCTGTAAAGGGTTGAGGTAGGACTGTCCTACCACAATTTATGCTAAGACCATGTAAATTTTTAAATATATCGGAATTTTAAAAGAATAACGTTGAGCCTTAAAGTTCTTAGATTATGTGAGGGTCACTTGGAGAAACCCCATTGAAAATTTAATCACCCTTGGATCGCGGTCCTCATTATATAGGTGCTGAGCTAAAGATGATGATGGTGGTAATAGTATTTTACAAGCTGCCTCGAAAACCTTAAAAACGGACATAATTAGACCATAAGTTTTATGCAACCTGTCTTTAGTTAAACTTTTGTGTACTTCCCCCTATCATATTTAAATGCTCCATTTATTTTACTGTTTTCGACTGACTATATTGGGAACCATGTCTATATGCAAAAAAAGTAAAACCCTCCTAAAAACTTTAAAAATTAATCATTTTCCTTTTGATTTGTAACATCAGATCGTATTAGGAAAAGGTTTAAACTATCTTTATAATTTTGTGGACATGATGGGTTTTCTCGATCGAAAGGCTATGTATATAAATGGCTTGATTGATTTCTTTGGTTAATGGGGCTTGAACCATTTGATGATGAGGAGGGTTTCCTAAAATTTTAGCGATTGAAACCATTCTAGTGCTGGTAACTTGTTTTCTGGATTGTATTGGCTTGACTGACGCTGAGTCAGATTCCTTGAACTTCAGAGATTTAAACCATTTCTTTACTGGTACTTGCTTTCTAAATTTAAATATTTCATTTGCTAGTACTTGTGATTCCCAATCTCTTCCCCCTCTCCCAAAATGATTGCAAACCAACCCAAGGTCATAAAGTAGTTATAATCTTGTTAGTACAAGTACGACCTACGTCCATAAACTAGTTGTGTGTAGTATGTTCTCTATGTTTAATGACAAAAGGGTAAGCCCTGCTTACATTGGACTGCCTATTACCTCGTCATAGGCGCCTAGGGCTATTAAGGCGCTTTTTCTTCACAATCGACAATTTCTTGGAAGTTTTATATCATATGTTCTATTATGTTTAACACCTCATTAGCTTGAGTGATTTTTATGCTTGAACAGTAGAGCGATATTCTTATGTTCATGCTATTATTTCTTTCATTTTGGATCATGGATGTTACTGTACTGATTTTAGATCTGGTACCGTCAGTGTCATGTGCAAAGCAGACTTACTGGATATATTCAGTAGTGACCTCATTGAGATAACTGCAATTTTGAGTATTGGTTACTTTTAAAAAAAAAATCTGACACATATTATCATGTTTTCAGCTATCCGTTGAATGATGTTCTGGAGACGATAAAGGAGATTGGACTTTCTATCAGAAGGGTTATGGGAGGAACGAGTGGTATTATGTATGAGACTTGCCTTTTATTCCTATTGAGCGTTCTTGATACTTTAATGTGTCATGACATGTCAGCATATAAGCTGTAAATCTCTTCATGATCTTTCAAGAGTTATTAAATAATTTTTTTGGCTTTGGAACAGATATGACATACTCTTCAAGGCCGTATATGCCAACTTGAGGACAACTAGCCAGGGAACGGTTACGTATAAGGAATGTAAGATTGCATATTGTTTGAGAATCCTCAATTTCTGCTGTGACTTCCTTAACAACTATTTCCCTGTAGGGGCGTATGCACTTGAGGCTGCTATTGCGGCTGTGAGCAAATACGGTGGGGCGCAAGCCGGTTATCGCACGTTATTAGATGCCCTCATTCCAGCTTCTGAAGTTCTTCAACAGGTTGATTAGGTGGATGTTTGTTTATGAATTAAGCTGTGAAGTTGTCTAGTTCCCTGCTATTAACTAATAAGGTGCTACAGAGGCTAAATGCTGAGGATGATCCTGTTGATGCATTTCTAATATCATCTGAAGCAGCTTTGACTGGGGCAGAGTCTACTAAGCACATGCATGCGCAGGTGAGTTCTATTAATTTTTTCTAGCTTTCCAATGTTTGGTGTACAAAAAAGCAAAGGAAATGGGGAGAAATGGAAGTAAAGTATTCTTCATAAAATAGTGAGTTTCTTTTCCGCCCAAAACGGAGGGAATCAGAAGGAAAGGAAAAATACAACATAAAAACACACATTTTCCTTCCATCTAGATTTTGAAAATTTCAACCAAACAACGGCAATCATAACTCCCTTCCTTTCTCTTCGTTTCCTTTCCTTCCTCTCCTTTCCTTTCTCTTCCGTCCCTTTCTTTCCGTCCAATTCCTCCCTACCAAACAACCTGGTGTGCACAAGTAGATTTGGTAGGAAGGAAATGGATGGAAAGTTTCTCAAAAAAAAATGGATGGAAAGGAAAGGAAAGGAAAAGAAAGTCATTTTCTGATTTTCCAATGTTTGTTTTACAAAAGAGTATAGGAAGTGGGAGAAAGGAATGGAAATGGAAGGAAAGTAATCTTCACAGAACTGTGAGTTTCTTTTCCGCCCAAAACGGTGGGAATTGGAAGGAAAGGAAAAATACAATATAAAAACACACATTTTCCTTCCAAAACCTGCAAATTTTTAAATTTTCAACCAAACAACGGAAAACGTAGTTCCCTTCCTTTCTTTTCCTTTCTCTTTTTTTCTCTTCCCTTCCTTTCCCTTCCCTTCTTTTTATTTCGTCCAATTCCTCCCTACCAAATAAGTGTGAACTAGCAACCCACCATCGCGACTCATGCCATCAAATTCAACATATTGGGTTCTTGGATTTGGGCAGCTCCGCAGCTGCTGCTTGTCAAGTCGTATGTTTATAACGGAATAAACAGACGAATTCGCATTTGTATCTACCAAGCTTAAATGCATACTCTATTAGCCAGTGTTTCTACATTAAATTTCAAAGCAGGTTTTATGGGTTATTGTGAAGTTCATTGGTCTGTATGAAAGGAATTTTGCTTGAATGTTAAGTTCAAACTGTTAATTGTTATCACAATTGTCATATCTCTAGATGCAACAACAACAATACTACCATAAACCCTAAATCCCATTCCTAATCCCAGCAACGACTGTTAAGTGCTGCGGGTAAGGGATAAAGAAATAACACAAGCATGACCTTATGTAAGAAATTTGGTCTGACCTGTTCTGAGTTTTTCTAGAGTTCCAAAGGGATGATGCATAACATAGGTTTCAGTGTACAAAGGCTGAAGAAAGGCAAGATAGTCATGCATAGAATTGATGTCTTCTATTTAAACGTTAAACATTCTGGGCTGGAATGCCTGAGACAAAGTTGGAAGTACAATCAAAAGATGGAAATAATGTGGTCTCCTTTATCTAGATTTCTGAATTTCAGAAGTGTTGAAACAATTGTCTAGGGTGTCCCATCTGTAGTTAGTTACTAAGAGACTTGGAATACATGATATAAGAATGCCAAAATTGGGCACAAAAGTTTGGGTTGGGTTCTTTCTCAAAAGTCACAAGGATGTAATTGTAGACCTGTTTTGCTCGGTAGTCTGGCTACTCTACTTCCTATTTCTTTTGAATGCTTGTTGAATAATTTTTATGGATTCTGCAATTTCATGGATTTCGTCTTGGTATGGCCCAATTTTTGTTTACGAATATCTGAATCTTGCAGGCTGGTCGTTCAGCATATATTTCCAGTGACATTCTCGCTTCAGTTCCAGATCCTGGTGCTATGGCTGCTGCTGCATGGTATCGAGCGGCAGCAGTAGCGGTCAAGAATGTTTGTCATGCTCCAAAGGCTGAGTGATCTGTCACCAAGATCGATCACCAAGTTGGCTCTGTGTGCCCCCTTTTTTGGGCTCCCGAGCAATCTGAGTGTAATTTTTGTTACCGACATGAGTCTGAACTCTTAGAAGTTATTACGATCTTGGAGAATGTAAATCTTACTGGTTGTTTTGATGATTATCACTAGTTGTAATTCCGGTAAAATTCCTTGGAAATTATCCCATACCGGTTTGGAAGCACTAAAGCCCTATTTGATACTCGGTATGATTTAACACAAAAGGTTTTCAGATCAAATCAAATTTATTTAAGTAAGCTTAGATCAGCTCAAATAACACGATCAGATAACGATCAATGAATTTAGCCGATAACAAGTAATTTTCAATAGATTTAGAGCAGATTAGATTCATACAAATCAGATTCTCTTATTTCAGAAATAGTCAAATTAGATCAGAAACATGTAGTCCTCTCAAACGAGGTCTAAATAAAGGAGACAAACATGGAAGATGTTCAATGGTTCGAAATGCAAACTTCTCTTCTTTTGACTCCAAAAAGTGTACGATACAAATGATTTTTCTTTTTCGACATATTTACTTGGTGCCCCGAAACTGGCAACTTAGTGCACTCTTAACCATTCTTGACTAGTGGTGTTAACTTTTGCCCTTAAGTAGTGACGTGGCAAAATAATTATCATTGATCTTTGTACTCTTTCGAATTTTCCAAAAAAAAAAAAAATTTGTGGAGACTCAGAGGCACGATGCGCATTGTTTAGTACTCTCTCCGTTCGCCTATAAAACGCGTAGGGGCGGAACACATTGGTTAAGAAAAATAGAATAAAGAATGAATTTTAGGGTCCACTTGGTGTAAAATTACAACATAGGGGTATGCCGCACATGCATTTTCAATAAACAAATTAATAAAGTAGAGGTGTTTTGGTCTTTATTTGTAAACATAAGGAAAGATTTTAAGTAAGAAGTTTAAAGATGAACACCCCATAATAGAAAGTAGGAAGTTTATAGGCGAACGGAGAGAGTATAACTTAGGGGCACCATGAAGTTGACAATTTTGTGAAAATTAAGAAAATTTTCTTGGACTTTATATTTTGTAAATATGATGATATAAAAATTTTAAGTAGTAACTAACCCTAGGATTAATTTAACTAATTATTTTGCTACATCGTCACTTAATGGTAAATGTAATAGCTTGATCTATCGTACGTCACAACACAACCCAATAAGATGGGTAGTCACATCTTAAACCCGTAAATCCCCCCTTGGGCTTTTATAAAGTGATGGCCTTGTTGGTAGTATGATGGTAGCAATCTATTATAAACTGATCATATGAACCTTAATTTCTCAATGTGGACAAACCAAATTTCATAAAGCACTTTCAAAATTTCGTAGTGTTACAAACTCTACCACTTAAAAAACGCAACGTCCCCGTTGCGCATATACTAATCCATATCAATAGGCACAGGCCGAAAGTCTCGCCCGCTAGACGGCTCAGGTAGACGACTGGTCTGAGCTTTGCCCCAGAACGCGGCCGCAAGGTTGCTCTAATACCAACTTAATAGCCCGATCCATCATACGTCGCAGCACAACCCAACAAGATGGGTAGTCACCTCTTAAACCCGTAAATCCTCTTTTGGGCTATTAAAATGTCAATGCCTTGTTAGTAGTATGATGGTAGAAATCTATTATAAACAGAGCATGCACTACTTTTGGGGTTACAAGATACCCGCACCCTTTTTGGTTGCATTTCTAAGGAAAGAAAGGCCGTGCATATAACTGTGGATAGGCATGATTTTTTACCCGTGCATATGATAATCGCAGTCATGATGACAATTAAACATATAAGCGATGTCTCTAGACAACTCCTAAACATGCATGACAAATGACAACCATATCCCGGAACATGCACTAATTTGAGTGCGGCCCTACATATGACTGCCATTTGCGGAAACATGCACGATAATTCAAAGCTCATCATCGTAAAGCATCAAAGCAGAAAACATAGATCTCACTAGTAGAAAAAGGTAGAGTGGCGTCGCCTTAAAGGCTTCGGTCGTAGGGTACCCGACGCTAAAAAACACTTAAGGCGTCGGTTTAGAAACATAACCGAAGCCAAAAGTCTTAAGAATATCTGAGCGATCCGTGGAACTCTAATTGGCGTTAGTTCATGAAAGAACCGAAGCCTTAAATGAACATAACACTTCGGTTTGCAAGTAAACCGACGCCTAAACTCAAACAAAATATCAGGGTTAAATTCGAAAAAATCACTTCTCCCCTTTTCTTTCACTCTTTCATCACTCTCTCTCTCTATCTCTCTCCTTTCTCTCTCTTCATGCTGATGGCGTCTTGCGTATTCGCCGACCATGATTATCTCCGCCCTTGCAATACTTTGCTGCTAGTTGAGGTACATTTTTCTCTTTCCCTCATCTGGTTCGTTTTACAAATGTAAAGTTTGATTATGAATTAGTATAGTTATGTTTTTATGCTAAGATTCATGTGAATTCTTCAGATTAGACTAGGGTTATGATTTGAGATTTGTCGATTAAGAATATTTTCTGGGGTTTATTGATCAGAGTTTGTGATTTGGGGTTTTTTAATTAGGGTTTTCAATTTCAGTTTGTAATTAGAATTTATGCTCTAGGGTTTAGTTACTTTGCTTGATATGGGCCTTTTTTTTTTATCTGAACGAGTAATGAGTCAAGTCATATCTTAGATTTCGTTTTTAGGGTTTTTGTTCATGCTTGTTGATACCTGATCTGTGAGGTTTTGTAGGTTATCGTTTATGTTCTTCTCAATCTCTATGGTTTTGATTTCGTTCGATTATTTTGGTCTTCAAGACAGTTTTTTCCCCTACTTTTTAATGTTTTCGTTTTAATTATTGGACCGATATGATTTAATTCTATTTTTTTCGGATCGATTCCGTTTCGTCTGTCAAATTTGGGCTATTGACTTTGAATGTTCTTCGCTGTAGTTAAGGTTTGCCTATTACAACCCACACCAAAGTATCAATGTATTCACAAAGATCAATCCAATTTTCCCAAAATCGACGACATACACGAAAAAAACCCGTCTTCTATATTCGACATAGAAACAACCTTAACAATACACCATCAAAAATACACAACTGAATCCCCCCCCCCCACACACACACACACAAGATTAATCAAACCATCAAAACGTCAGATATACTACTAAATCATAAGCAGAAATCACAGTAACAATCAAAAATCAAAAACCCATGTTCTAAAAAAAATCAAACAACAAAGAAATACACACAAAGATTAAAACTTTATCAGTCAAATGAGGAATTAGATCAAAGAAATGAAAAGGGTAAATGAGTAATAGTAAAAATAGAAATTACCATGAGCTCGATCACCACCAACATGATTGGAAGCCATGTAAATGCCAAGAACAATACCAACAACACCAAAAACAAGAAGGGCAACAGCAAGGGCGATCTCTTTGATGGGAGGCTTGTTGTTTACGGCATATGAGCTCTCAATCATTATATCTTCATCGGTTATAGAGAAAGCATGGTCCACATACGCCATTGCTACCGTTTTTCTTGAGCTTCAGGAAAATTCTTTGCTTCGAAACGTTTCTTTTTCTGGGTTTGTTGTTGTGTTTGTTGGGGTTTCTTTTTCTTCTTCTTTCCGGTCGAGGTGTAGTGTGTTTGTCAAAGTGGTTGCTTCTGAATAGAAACTCAGGAAACCCACTTTATTCATTTGTTTGTTTTTCTCATTTTTTTATTTATTAAAGGTGTGTTTTATTGAACAAGCTATTGTCTGACTATCCGAGGTTTGAGACTTTGAGGTTTGCAAGACAATTGCAACCAAAGAGGTTGGAGTCGATGAATGGGATGTTTGGATTGGATTCGGACCGAGTTATTTGGAATTGTTCATTTAATGATGAGCGTTATTTTAAATTGTCTAGGTTTATGTGTTGGATTTGGTTAATTAGACTGACAATTCAAACCGAGTTATTTATATGCGGGATTAATTCGAATCGGATAAATATCATATTGTCTAGTTATTTTGGCGATTATAATATCTTAAGTTGACGTTGTACAAGTAATGAGTGATAGAAATTACGATATTGTTGATTCATATCAGTTTAGAGTTAATAGGTTTGTTTATATGTATGTTATGTTTGAGTCCGTAAATGCAGTTGGAGATATAGTGGGTCATTTATGGATAGGGGTAGGGGTGAGCAAAATCGGATATCCGATCCGAACTTGCACTTCGGATCAGATATCCGAATCCGAAAAACCGAAATTTTGGTATCCGATATCCGATCCGAATACAATCGGATATCCGATTTC
>JBBYHQ010000014.1:4186738-4198886 GCA_038382645.1 Spergularia azorica
TAATTTATAAAACACTAAAATTATAATAACTACTTTAAACAGCCCGTGCAATTTTGCACGGGTCATTAAACTAGTTAATTATACTAATAGCCAATTGAATAGCCTCTTCTAAGACCCTCCACGTCAGATCTGATGTCATCGATGACGTCACGGCTGACGTGGACAAGGGCAATAAATGTTCTAACTTTCCAAAAAAAAAAACAAATTTTCAGATTTCCTATAAAAAAAAAAAAGCCCAAATATACGCTAATTACATTAAAAATGGAATGACATAACAAACAACCCTAAAAATATGTGAAGCATATTTTGGTTTCTAAAAAAAAGTGTATGCGTGGCTGTTTTTCAAAAGGAAAATGAGAAGTTTGTTTCTAAGATTTAGGAAAGAACTTTTCTTATATTATTCATATAAACAGAAATATTATGCCTCCTAATGTTATTTGTTTGTTTCAACATTAGAATATTAGCAATATCCCAATATGAGTATTAATGTTATGTGAAAAAAATTAGTGTTACAAACAAAGATTCGAATATCCCAATATGGGTATTAGATTTTGCCTTAATTTCTTTTTTTAAGGGGCGAGGAACATAGAACTAATTGTATGTTTAAAATACTTCATTATGTCTTAATTATGGGTCAATATAGGTCAAGTGATTGTGTCATGTTTGACAAAAAAAATTGTGCAAAACAGGTCAGATTTGTACGGGTCATAACATTGAACATACAGGTGAATAGCTACACTAAAGTAAACGGGTCTAGAGTGAAAATGAGAGTCAAGGGAAATAATAACGTACAAAAATTATTTTTAGATATCTATTATTCTTTGTACTATTTTCACGTTAAAAACTTATGACTAAGTTAAAAATAGGTACAAAATAGAGTGAAATGTTAATATAATGTAACAACTGTTTTCAAATAGGTCAATTTTACACAACTCTAAGTAAAAGACAAATAAGATTTCAAATTATGGACGCTTATTTATTAGACTCGATATACTAAGTACGGAGTATATAGCTATTTTGCTTCAAATGTAAAATGGTACTCCGTATAATATAAGTAGAACACGGGTGGCTGCCTAAAAGAAAATGGGTTTAGGACCAAAATGCGAGTCGTAGGTCATAATGACATAGAAAATTATGTATGTCAAATGAGGTCAGATCATTATGTCACAACATTGAACATAGCATGACTGGCTAAAGAAAACGGGTCATGCTCTAAATTTACGGATCCACATGTTGGGACTAATTTGACCCAAAGTTATGTGGGTCAAAACAGATTCCAAATAGTGTGGGTCACTGGTCATAAATCACGGGCTCATGATTCCAAGATTGCGTGTTCCTGCTAAAACATAGTGGGTTACGAGTTTTTAAAAGCGAAATTGTGACTCAAACAGATTTTGACATGTCTCGCCTTTTTTTAATTAAAGGTACAAACATGAATTCTAATTTTATTTAATTTAATGCTTTAGTCGAATAATAATAAAAAAAATAGTATATAAACGAGTCATTACCTACATTACATACCAACCCGTGCAATTTTGCACGGGTACATAAACTAGTTACAAACTGAAAAATAAAATACATTTGACACTCAAGAAATTTTCAACAGAGTATTCTTGGTCTAAGAGAAATTGGAGTTCCCTATTATTTCATTAATTATGTGATATCAGGAATATGGTTAATCCATTAGCAGATCCTGCATGCCTTCTTCTCCAATGTTATCTAGGAAAACTTTTCCATTCAACGTTTTGATATTGGCGAACGTGATCCGCTCAAATATCAACATCTACATTTTGTGAAGCCTACGGAAATGTATTTTTGGAATTTTGTCATTTCTTGAAGTATTGTTCTTTCAGGGTCTACATGATTCTCTCAAATGGGTTATCATACCATACTTCCATGTTTTTAAGACATCGTCATCTTTTCGAATGAAATTTGGTAGTATGGATCGGACAAAACTACCACTCCATGGTATGTTAGAGCATGGTATGTTTAACCGCACCATCCTTCCCAAATGTCGTGGTGCGGAGAGTTTCCTCCTACCGGTTTAGAGCACTAAACTCGAAAATTATCTTTTATCTTAATTATTATTTTTTGTTGAATCTCGTGAGGTAGCAACAACATATTTATATTTATTTCCAGTATACAAGCATGATGATCACAAATTTGGAACAACCCACAGATTTCTTAACAAATCCTGATGTTTTTAGGAGGAAATCTCAGCTACACACCTAAATTGCTTCTTTTTTGCCCATAATTATTCGAGAATCCAACACTGGATTGTTTTGTATCAGATGATCATGTCTAATTTGAAAAAGTGATTGTTGATTCTAGTGGGCTTCAGATGTGTTTGGGTCAAAAGTGACCAACAATCAAGGTTGATTGGATGTCGAGAAGACCTTTCCGGTGGTACATTATGAGTGCTGCGGAGGGCAAGATAGACCGATCATGGCATGCTACTCCTGCACAGAGAAACTGTTACTGACCTCGGGGGTGTGTACGAGGAAGACCCCTCAATCTAATGCCTAATTCAGCTTTGGTAAGATATTCGTGTAGAGGGTGGGGGGAGGGAGAATCTTCATTATTGGTTTTCTTGAGTTCTTGACTTATGGTCATTTGGCGGTATTTATAGAGGATGATGTCACTAGATGGTTGCTATGACGTTAGTGTTCGGGCTGCATTAATGCAGTCAGACCATAGTTTTGGCCGCTTTCAGGTGTTGGAGGTCTTTCCGGATCACCTATCCGGACATGTTAGAGTGGCTATCCGGACATGCTGGGGCACCTATCCAGACGTGCTGGAGCACCTTTGTGGACATGGTGAACCACTACTCCGAACGTGCTTGATGACTTTTCCTCATCATGACCGTGGTTCCGGATCAGGTACGCTGATTCAGATCAGCAGAACCACCAGACGCGGGCCACTCTATAGTCAGTGATGGAGTTCTTCAGAGAGCCTATTGGAGTGCTTACATAGGGACGCTTGTGGTCTGCTTGGAAGCCCTTTTGGAGGTCATTCTCAAGTTGTCGTTTGATGTACCGCATGCTTCCAATTATTATTTTAGAGTCGACTCCCAACGATAGTTCGGGTAATGTTGAATACTTGTATACGACCTCGGTCACTAGTTCTCAGAGTTATATCCTGTAACACTATAGATATGGGAAGTGGTTTATGAAATTTGGTTTGTCCCACATTGTAAAACTAAGGCTCATATGATCAGTTTATAATAGATTTCTACCATCATACTACCAACAAGGCCTTCACCGTTTAGAGCCCAAACGAGGATATATGGGCTTAAGAAGTGACTACCCATCTTATTGGGTTGCGTTGCGACATATGATGGATCGGGCTGTTACATATCCACCCTGATATTCTCGACCAATTTTCCGAACGCATGCCGTAAGTTCATATGTGTTTGTTCTAACTTTTTGAAGTGTTTTTAGTCCCTAAAACCATAAACTTGGCCAAATATAAAGTTTTTTAGAAGTTAGAAACTATTTAATAAAAGCCATTCCTTACATATTGACCCTAAAAATCGGAAGCACCAAATTGGTGTTTCTGTTAAAAATAACCAATTTGTGAGTATCTTTTAATTTGGAAAAAATAAAAAAATAGATTACAATAACAAATGAAGTGTTTTTTGCAGTTTGTTGAACCAAACAGTTTTGAAAAAGCATTTTTAAAAGGAACTGATTACACCCTCCATCTCATCTCAAACGCCTCATCCCCAAATACCCCTGTGTTGACAAGGGTGTACACACTAATCAGTTTATCAAACTTTTTAAAAAATTACTAGTTTACTACCCGAGCTACGCTTGAAATAAATTTTATCATTTTATTTCTTTGTGAACAAATAATTTTATCAATGAATTTTATCATTAGAAACTATCACTTTCAATATAGATGATGTGATTCCAGTTCAAATAAGTAATAAGGAAGGTACAAAATAATAAGGTAAAGATGAAATCAATTAGGCCCTGTTTGATAGGACTTATTTGCAGTAGTATTCAAATCAGATCAGATCAGAGTCATTCAAATCAGATCAGATCAGATCAGAAATGTTCAAATTTCTATCAATGTATTTGGTCCATAACTGATACTAATTCATTGAAATTCAATCAAAATTTTAACACATTCAGATCAGATCAGATCAGTTCAGAGTCATTCAGATCAGATCAGAAAAATGCAGTCCTATCAAACAGGGCCTTAATAGTAAATATTGATTATAAAAAGAGTAAGTCTTGTGTGAGACGGTCTCACAATAACTTTTTGTGAGACCATTCTATTTGTTTATGTAGTGACCCCTTGTACGTTACTAGTGACCATTATACTCCGTATTGTGAATTTTTTGATATGGAAAACGTCATCTACACTCTTTACCATAAAAGACATTTTCAATGAATTTTTTTAACTGAAAATTAGAGAGACATACCACGTGTTATGTAAGACGGTCTAACTGAAGCCGATGAACGTGGTCGTTGCCTCTAACACAACTTTTAATATATAATAATAATAATAATAATAATAATAATAATAATAATAATAATAATAAATAATAATAATAATAATATAATAAAATATAAGATATAGCGAATTAGATTAGAGTGTTATCTAACTTGCCATGTAATTTTTTTGTAATTTTGATTAACCGACTAATGTGTACACCCTTCCCAAACAGATTTAGAAAAATTTAGCCAAAACACTTCATAACCCTAAACCGGTGACATGGAGCCCCTTTCAAAGTTGTTAGTTGTTACTCACTGTTTTCCTGTCAGGAACACCAGCTTAAGGTGGGAACAAGTCACAGCAACATTTTTTTGACAAAACCACGACGATCTCCTCAGGTAAAGTTTTTTTTTATTTTCTTCTGGGTACTATAGAAACAACTGGAAATCAAGATGTGATCTTGACCTGTTGTTTTAATTCAAATTTTCATGGTGCTAACTGCTGATCAAGCTCAAGGGTGCTAAACTGCTATGTTGACTGAATTTCCCAGATTTCTCAATGCATCTCTGTTGTTGCTTTTTTTTTTTTTTTTTTTTTTTTTCTCCCAGTGTTAATTATTTTTTGAGATAACATGAGACATCCTGTATAAATCTCTCATGTCATTGTTGGACCATGGGAAGCATGATGCTCTTTCTCACGATAAACGAGTAGAGATCACACTTAAGATGTTAATATGATTGTGAGTAGGAGCACCATCTCCTCGTGGTCTCGGAACCATAATATATATATATATATATATATTTTTTTTTTTTTTTGGTATAAAGGAGCAGCTAATGCTGCGGGGTGGGGGTATGTGGATTTGAACCTGAGACAACCCTCAGGCAGGTTGAGTTTCTAACCACTAGACCAACCTTGATCCTCCTCGGAACCATAATATAATTTCCTATTGTCACTTGTTGGGTTGAAAGAGAGCTAGTTTCCAAATTGTAAATTGTATTAAGCCTAAATTACAGTGGATGTTTATGTTTTATATGTGCAGATAGAGTGGGTGAATTTACTTGTTTAATCCCCGATAATGGAAATGATGATTGATGACAATTCGTTGAAAGAAATTCCAATTGAAAAAGAGCAATGGTTACATGACATGAAGAATCCTGATTTTAATTGGGGTAGCCTAGCTGCCCCTGCTTTCGAGGTGTTGTCTGTTAGCATCTACCCCAACTCGTTTTCACAGGGAAAAACTTGCGAGATTTATGGTAATATTAGCATCGAGGATGAAAATGGCACTTGTTATGATCTCTACCGTCATGAGTGGGATGATTCTGATACTGTTTCATTGGATGATAACTCCCTATTACTTAACATGCCAGTTGAATGTACACTCTCAGACAAGTTATCACGCATGAGAATGACTGTCAAGGACAAGGCTGATGATGCTGTTATAGTAGAAGTTTTTGGTTTGGATACTGTCACTAAAGATCATGACTATGATCGAGTCAGAACCCATGAAGTCCGCGGTGTTGGTGGCTGTGCTTCTGTGAGATATTGTGCATTGCAAACTGCTGTTCTGGTCGCCGTGAAAATCGAACTCCTTAAGAATGCTGAAAGCTGTGGCGGTTTCCCTGCTCTTGATGTATTTGGAAAAATTGTTGCTCGATATGGAAATACCTATGGTAAAACATTTCCTGGGATTGAGCTTTTCAAGAAGCAGCCAAATCAGTTCGCCCCTGCAGAGTCTTAAGTTTCCATTGAGCTGTCGAGAGATCTAGTGGCCGTCCCAACATATTCGTTTCTAAGAATCGAAGTAGACCTATCAGATTCTCTAACAAATCGTCGACTTGTAAATGGTGAGGCAGATTTCCTAGCTCGAGGCAGTTACCACTATCATGAAGATATTCATGGTGAAAATTTTCTTGTCCGGGTGATTGTTGAGTGGTTTCACCCATATGTTGTTGAGAAGCAGATTGAGCAGCAATTCAAACGCCGCAAGGTTTGTCCCTCTTCTTAGTTGGGTGCTTTCAACTGTCGTTCTAGTTTTTCCTATTTCTGGTATCACTATGTTTGATTTCTCTCTTCTTTAGATACATGATGGTCAATTACCACGCCCAAGTTTGAGTGTTGGAAGGTTAGACAGTTCCTTTTGTGCATTTACTGCTGTTTACGTCCTTTACTTTCTGGCATAACATGGACTGATATATTGACCTCAAATTGTATCACCAGCGAACCGTTTCTGCGTAAGCATAAAGCCATGGGATTTTCTCTTGTGGAAGTGTTTACAGTTATGATTGGACACAGCAGTAGCAGTGAATTATGTCTTTTTGGGACATTCGTGATCCAGGATAGTTCTGTAAAGTACCATCATCGTGTGTTTGACAGAGATGAAAGGAACCCTGAAACAGTGTATGGAAATAGGAAAGCTATCTCTATAGCAGGCCCACGCGAGTCTCTTGATGGACCAGAGGGTTTACGTATGGAATTTGATCTTAAGGATGTACAAGGTCGTCTAATTATCGCGGGTAATATTTCATGGGATCTTTACTCTATCAAGACCCCTATCTCTTGGTATGATAAGCGTTTATGCAATGTGTTTCGTGGTATACATGGGTCCGTAGCCGTGCATTATACAATATTCAGTCGCGCAGTGCAGGCTTTGGTAAAGGTTTCTTTCATATCCAGCGGGTCTCCTGATGTTTGTCACCGTGTTCATGGAAACATTATTGCTAGGTATAGCAACCAGGACTACTTGACCGATTACGACACAGCATATTATCAAAGCATGCTTTTTAATGAGCCTCTCGAGCGTTGTTCAGAACTAAGATCAGGCAACACGATACGACTTCTTAAATCTGTGGTAACTGTACCATCCAATGCCTCTCTAATTGTTGACTTAGACTTGTATGCAAGTTCCTCGTTAAATGAAATTCCTGGAGAACATTTCAAGGATGTTGCTGAATTTAAGATTGATCCTGATGCTAGTTCTTCTCCGGCAGCACTTAATGGAAAGAATTATCGTATGGAAGTTTCCGTTGAGTGGAGTAAAATGTTTAAGTTTTATGGTACCCCTGGTACCTAATAACTTTCTCAATTCATTTTTACATAAGTAATTAGTTATATTTAATAGAGTGCACTTATTGTTGTCGTTTGTATTTATTATCCAAGATCACTATGGGGCCGAGACCTCTTTTGTTGTTGAACTAGTTTTAAACTTATGTGCTTGTTTGGGGCAGCAATCAAGTATGCGTTCATCAAAATTGAATTTCGTTTTAGGCTCTCTTCTAAACAGGTGTTATGGCACTTCCCCCTTACCTATGGCAAATAATACTACAAACTCCAGGCATTATTACGGCAGTCCTTACATATAGCAACCTAAAAGTCAGATCACAGAGCAATTTTTGCTTGTTTTGTTCACTGAACACCCTTGTTATGTTTGATGCAATTTATTAGTTCCCTTGGATCAAAAGAGGGAATTAGGGGTAGGAAGCACACAGCTGAACACTCTTGTTATGCCTGTTCTCGACATGCTTGCTTCCAGCTGCCTGCTTCTTCACGTCATTGACACCATTGGGTTCTTATATTCATCTTATCCTCTTTATTGTTGTTTGCTAATGACGATTGTTAATGATGGCTGCTACATGGAGCTCTACAAGGAAAGGGAGACTATCAAAAGGCTCAAATCTCAGGATATATCTTTTGGATTGGAAAGAGGGTAAGTTATATCTTGACTCTTTGTACATCAATCGTCTGTTCATCTGTAATAAGTGTATTGGATTTGTGTGCATGACTCTGTTTCTTCAATATAGTACCTGGTTTCGTATTCGGTACCCTTTATTGGCAGTTTGGCACCTTATATCTTTTTCTCTCTGTTATCGAATACTCTAAGAAAATCTGTAAATGTAGTTGTGCATAAAATGAGATTGCTAAGCGTTTAAAGATGTCGCCTTTATAGCTTTGGTCAATGATATAGAAATTTTTCAACCTGATAACTTCTTTAGTGAGTATTGAACTTAGCTTCAGTGACTTTACAGGGCGCTGTCTTGCAGGTCTATGGGGTCGCTATTTTTTAAGGGATACAGATGCTGAATGGCTGCTGGGGAGCCAGTGGTTTAAGCCATTTGTAAGTTACACATATCTTCTTTTATTTAGTGGGTAACGTGGCTTTGCTGTGTAACTATACTACTGAACAAGTTGATGCTCTTTGGTGTTCATGTTTTACTTTTTATTATATCATTTGTGTTTACAGGCATACATCTATTCTTTTCTTCTGAAAATACATTGATTCTTGTAAAACTCCGTATTTCTTGTGTGATGTTGTGTGTTGGCTTTGAGGCTGAGTAGAGAAGACGCTCACATCACACTATGTCACTGACTAAGTATTATATGGTGCATCTCTGATCGCTCTATTCGTCCAGTATGGGCGATTGCTTATCCACTTAGATACTCCTTTAGGATAACTTTATCGAATCTGAAGATAATACAAAAGCCTTTGAAGAACTTGTATTTCTTTTCAATGCCTACTTTATAACTTCCGGCAGTAAGATCTCTGTCTGTGCTCCTCCTAAGACCACTCTCTTTCAAAAACTTAATTCAAGGTCTTCGTTAGAAGCTCTTTTTGAAGTTTGAAGCAAATAACTCTTCTTCACTGAGTTTTCATTGGCTGCAATTGTTAAGGTGTTACTCTTTTTGTCATTGGTTGAGATGAATGTTTATGAGAATGAGCTTGTGAGGATTAATCAGTAGGACTCACAATGAGGTGAGTTTGATGAACTCAGTTATCATCTTGTTTTGATCTGATTGTGATTTGGTAATTACTTGTAGCTTTTTTGCTTATATTATGGTTTGATGCTCACATTTTAGTTTGTGGAATTGGGATGATTGCTTGAGTTTGATTGATCTTTTCTAAAAGAGTTTACACCTGCTAGCATCAAGAGTATATCTGTTGGTTGTTGGTTTGGAAAATTGATTTTAAGTTGTCTCCAAGGATTCCTAGAGGGGAGGGGGGTCAAGGGAAGATCAGGCAGCACAATACGACTCTTAAAATCTGTGGCAAGTGTACCATCAAATGCGTCTCTAATTGTTGACGTAGACTTGCATGCAAGTTCCTCATCGAATGGAATTCCTGGAGAGCATTTCAGGGATGTTGTTGAATTTAAGATTGATCCTGATGCTAGTGTTTCTCCGGCAGCACTTTCGTAGAAAGAATTATCACTTTGAAGTTTCTGTGGAATGGAGTAGATTGTTCAAGTTGTATGGTTCCCCTGGTACCTAATAACTTCCTCAATTCATTTTTACACAAGTACTTAGGTATATTTAATAGAGTGCATTGAACAATAGTAGAAGTGATCTGTCTGCTGTTCTAGTCTATTGCCTTCATCTGTTTTCGTGGTAGCTTCCAAGCCTCTACACTCAGATGTGAACAATACTTGTGACTTTGTGAGCAACTCTTGCTTCTAAAGGTGGGAACCCAATTCTGACTTGCTCCGCATTATATTTGTTACGTCACATTTCCAGTATAGTCATGATACGGTTGTCACTTCGTTATAGTCATGTTACTGTCTTGAATCTTGATGTTCTGGAAAATGCACTGTCGTCGAGTAATTAACTTTTTGGTAGCTGAAATGTTCATGTTTCAGATGCTTGCTTCGCATGCATCTAATTGAAGATGTACTCGGAAAGTTTGAACTTACCATGACGAGTGCTCAAATTTGTGCTATCTGAAGTCTCAAGTGATGATGCGGTCTTTTAATATTTGACCTGACCTCAGGAATGTTGTCCCCTTCCAGGAGATTCGTTAGTATTTCAATTTCCTTTCGTACTGTACTCTATGTACCCTGTAACATCATGTAACAACATGTCACTACTTTTATTCTGATTATCAATGAACACTTCCGATTTCCCACTACTATTTTTTAGTATTACGGTTTCTTTCCCCACGCGTAAAACGAGTCTGCTGTCATACATCTGAAGACTGTTAAGTATCATTTCCACTTTCCACCCTCGGGTACTTTTAATTTTAGCTAGAGTAGCTTGCTCCAGGTTCAAGCCATTCATGTTGTGAGACGATCAGGTGGATCAACTTTTTATAACATGAGCCATGACAGAAAATGAAGAGTCTAACAAAGAACGTTTTGCGCCAATTGAGGATGTTTAAACCTATTCTCAAATGTAGCATACCAATTCTTCTTAAATAAGCTAATCCTTGAGTTTGTCTAGCGGTCTCATACAATTAAACAAATTCTCAAATGTAGAATGGTTATACATGAGCCACGACAGAAAATGAAGAGTCTAACAAAGACCGTTTCTATCCAAACTCGTTCGCTTCGGGAAAAAAATATGTGAGATATACGGTAAAATCGGCATTGAGGATAGTTAAGGCACTTCTTGGGATGTCTACCATCGCCAACCATATGATTATGAGATTGTCTCCCCCAAAGATTGCTCCTTGCCTGTTTACATGCCTCTAGAATGTGTTCTCTCGAATGATTGGGTACGGATGAAAATAATTCTTAAAGACAAGGGTGATGATTCTGAAACTGTTGAGGATGTTTTTGGTACGTATACCGTGACTTTAAGATTACAAGTACTGTATGATCAAGTTAGAGTAAAGCATGTTCGTGGTGTATGTCTACTAAGTTAATGCAAATGTAACCCATGATCTCTACCAATGAAAAGCAACAAGGTTTTAGGGATACATAAAAATGTGGGTGGGTAACCAAATCAAATTTCTCGATGTATTTTCAGTTCGGTTTCGGTTCGGCATTTCTTGGGTCACAGCCTCACACTTCATGTAACAACCCGAATTTTCGTGAATTATTTGAAAACATTTCGAATAAGAGAAAATTATTTTGTGACACTTTTTATAGCGGAAAAGTATTTTGATTGACAATAAACCAAGCAGATTACTATTCACCCGGGTACTGTTCACAACAGTACTATTCACAACAAAAAAAAAAACGGCAAATTCCCGTGGTGCCCCGAACTATGTCAGAATGCTCGTGGTGCCCCTATGTTTGAATCTTGTACACTGTGGTGCCCCCGAACTTTACCCCAACCAGCACATGGTGCCCTTCCCACCCTTGACCGTTAACTCCGTTAGTCCTTTAACCGTTAAGTGATGACATGGCAGTAATTAGCAGTTGGCGGGAAAGTTAATTAAGAATTAACTATTATTTAATTAAAAAAAAATTTAACTCGGCAAATTCCCATGGTGCCCCCGAACTATGTCAAAATGCTCGTGGTGCCCCTATGTTTGAACTTGTACACTGCGGTGCCCCCAAACTTTACCCCAACCAGCACATGGTGCCCTTCCCACCCTTGGCCGTTAACTCCGTTAATCCTTTGACAGTTAAGTGATGACATGGCAGTGATTAGCGGTTGGCGGGAAAGTTAATTAAGGATTAACTATTATTTAATTAAAAAAACACTTAAAAAAAAATTTTTAAAAAAAATTTAATTTTTTTTCTTCTCAGAAACAAGAAAAAAAATTCACAAAAAAATTCAAATTTACAAAAATTAGTGCCCATGGTGCCCCTGAACTTTACCCCCAAGTGCATATGGTGCCCCCTAACTTTACCTCCCAAGGCACATGGTGCCCCTGTGGCTTTTGTGTAACGGCTAGTTTGAGAAATAGCCGTTGTAAACTTCACTATTGTGTGTATTTAAACAACATTATACCCCAATGAGCTTGTAAAACAATCACTACCTTCTC
>JBBYHQ010000014.1:4223270-4234144 GCA_038382645.1 Spergularia azorica
GTCAAGGGCCTAAATGGAAATACAAGGAAATTATACAAAATACGGGCGACGAAAAGCATTTTTTAGGGCGACATATAACAACTCCCTTATTTTACTAATGTTTTCATTTTCGACATAATTATTTGAGTCGACTTATTTATACCGTATTAAGACGTGTTTTCGGAAACGGGTTCTTGAACTGGGTTCTCAAATTAGGACATTTTGGTTTTAGCCCAAAATCTATTTGCCCGATTAAGTACAACTAAAAAAAAAACAAAATAAAAGGAAAACCCAAAATAAAAACCTACGTACCTAGAGGTGGCCAATGGGACGGGTCAGCCCTGGCCCAACCTGAACCGGCCCGTTAAATAGCCCTGGCGGGTCGACCCTTGACCGGGCCGGGCAAGCCCGGCACTAGCCCTAGAAACCTAGTGAGGGGGCAGCAGCGTGGTTGTGGTCGCCGGCGATGCGCGAGGAGTGGGATACAGTTTATGGGCCGTGGAAACAGGCTATAAGGGCGGGAAAGGGAATAAGAGAGGAGAGAGAAACGCGAAGAGAAGTGGTTGCGCAGTGGTTGTGGGGCTGTGTTGGGCGGAATAGAAGGTGGATTCAAGGTCGGGGTTAGGCGCCGCGCCAGGTGGTAGTTTCCCGGCGTCCCAGGTGGTGGTCGGCGCGAAAGGCTGCCTTGGGCGGTGGCACCAGGGAGGTGTGTGGTGGTTGGGGTGGGTGGAGAGGAGAGAGAAAAATAAAGCTGGTTTTTTTTTTTTAATTAAAGTTATAAATTTTAGTGAGTAGAGTTATTAGAGTTACGCTTTTTAGTTAGTGGAGTTATCATAGTTACGTGTTGTAGTTAGTGGAGTTATTATAGTTACGTGTTTTAGTTAATGAAGTTATATTAAAATATGTCTTTTAGTTGTTGAAATGAAGTTAAAGTTATTTGAGTTAAAATAAAAGTTATTGGAGTTAAGCTAAATTTACTGAAGTTACGTTGGAGTTACGATGGTGTTAAGTTAAAGTTACGAAATTATTAGAGTTAGGTGTTATAGTTATTGAATTTACAGAGAAACTAAAGTTATGAGAGTTAGTGGGGTATCAAGATGTGTGGTCCAGATTGTTTCCTATTTCTGACTTTAAGAGCACTTCTTACTTGATCTAATTTCTATATATATAAGGGGATGTTGACAAATGCATACGGCGCGTTTATAAATCAAGAAATTCTCACGACGCACTAAAAATGAAGAAATGCACATAAATAGTCCAATATTTGTAAAACTCTCACATAAAGTTATCTACATGAAACATATATAATTTGTTATAACTTGGACTACAATATCAGAATATTACGATATATGTATCAATAAATTCGTGTCGAAATGTACTTCAATATAAGATCCATTCACACATATTTTTGAAAAGTTACGTGAAGTATGAATTTGGTTGAAATATATCGTTAAGATTAAGACTTTTGTGAAAAATGCGTAAAAAAAATAAAAATAAATAAATTATGTAAAGATAAAGTAATAATCCGTAAGTGATTTAGTGAGATTAAGAGACATCTTAAATAACAAACATTTAATTAGTTAATATTTAGGATTTTTGGTTGAACTACACCTGTTAAAAGTGAAAATTTGATCACACCTAATATAATCATTTTGTCCAGCCATTACACCATATACCAGCTTCCGCCCTCATTTGTGCCCCATACCCACCCAATGTTGTCTTTAGCAGTTGTAAACGGAGTGGTAACGGGTGGCAATAAAAATAAGGATAATACTACAAGTTTTTTTTTTTTTAAAGAAAAGAAAATAATTATTATGTACGTCATACATATATGTTACATATATCAGAATATTACGATATATGTATCAATAAATTCGTGTCGAAATGTACTTCAATATAAGATCCATTCACATTTTTTTGAAAAGTTAAGTGAAGTATGAATTTGGTTGAAATATATCGTTAAGATTGAGACTTTTGTGAAAAATGCGTAAAAAATAAAAATAAAAAATATGTAAAGATAGTCCGTAAGTGATTGAGTGGGATGAGGAGACATCTTAACTAGCGAACATCTAATTAGTTAATATAATTTAGGATTTTTGGTTGAAATACATCTATTAAAAATAAAATTTGATCATACCACACCTAATATAATCATTTTGTCCAACCATTACACCATATACCAGCTTTCGCACTCATTTGTGCTCCATACCCATCCAATGCTGTCTTTAACAGTTGTAAACGGAGTGGCTATGCGAGACAATAAAAATAAGGATAATACTACATCTTTTATTTAAAAGAAAAGAAAATAATTATTACGTACGTCATACGATATAATATACTTTAACCATGCAACGCACGGGTTTAAAACTAGTATTATAACAAAATAAAATTACGTTTTTGTGAAACGAGTTTAAACAATATAAAAATAGGTACCCCTGCAGCAGGCCAAACATGCAAACTAGTATTATCGAAGGGAGCTTTTGAAACTAAGCTAGTCCTTCGACTTTGTAGAGACTGACACTAGGCTCAAACTTTTTTTTCTCGATTTTCCTCATTTTTAATTACAAGAATCCTTTTTTTTTTTTCTTTTACCGGAGAAAATTCACAGAAGGTGGTCAACTTTTTAAAATTTATCTTGATGGAAAGATTGGGTGTATGCAGTACGGATGAATTTGAAGCCTGAGTGAGATATTTTTGCGACGGAAGCGATTTGGTTAGCCATTAGCTGGATTTATAAGCACAAAACGCATGGTGGAGGAGGTCCTTAACCGTGGTAAAAAACAAAAAAAACAAAAAAAAAAAAAAAAAAGATAAAGAAGCTTAATTAAGTTGGTTAAACAAGTTTTCAATGATCTGATGAAAAGAAAAGGTTAAAAAAAATGAAGTGTTTTTCGAGGTAGCTAGGGGTGGTTTAAGGGTGGGTGCCTGGGTGGTGATGGATTGTTTGGTGGTGGCTGAAGTAACTTAGGTGGTCTTATCATAGCAAAAGAGATACTCCGTACATAGGGTGGTTTTGAACAACCTTTTTTTATATAAGATGGCCGGGTTATTTCCAAACTTGAAAATGTACAAGGTGATTTTATGCAAATACTCCAAAAAACCAAAACAAACCTTTAAGCAAGAATAGAGAGACGGATAGGAAGAATAGAGAAAATTGGTCAAATAATCGATTATGGTCTAGAGTCTCTAGACGCACCATAAATGCAACACGACCGCTCAACTTTGCTTTTTTTTTTCCCCCCCTTAAGAGGAAGTACATATATCTTACAAGATATACGACTGCTGCTTCATTATGCGTTCAAAATAACTGCAGAAAGGAACTCATATTTACTCCTCTAGTATCAATTTACGATTGGAGACTAGAGAGGCTACTCACGTAATAATTCATATTTACTCTAGCATCAGTTTACAGTTGGAGACTAGAGAGGCTACTCACGTAACAATGAGATCGTGAGATCGTCTCCTGATAATGGAAACTGAACACAAACAGCGGAACAACACCACAGCAACAACAAGACCTAAAGGCGAAGCAATGGCAATACCACTATACAGCAATTGTCATCACTCATCGGCAAGCTACTGTAAATAGCGCCTAAGCACATGTAGGCGAAATACTGTCTACCAACAATACACACATTCGAGGAACTATTTCAAACTAAAAGGTAAGTTTACAGAACCAATGGCATACAAAGCCCAGCCAAAAACAAAGAGAGGAACTAGCTTAATAGACAACTTTTAATTGTACAACGAAGATGATGATGCTAATTGCTAAATGTATACCAGGTTGTCAAAGTCAGAGGTGCCAAAAGTTACTTTTTCGTTGTGCAAAGGCAAACCTGCGCACAAAATTCATCGGTCGTAAGTTTCTTTGATGTGCAGGGAACTCTTTCTAAGTTACTACTCAAATAACATGATCAAACACTTACATCAAAGTATAGTTTTATCAACAACAGGAACACCGCCTTTCTTGTCAACAGCTTCGATATCGGTAGCTAAAATTACAAACAGGTGACAAAAGACATACACACTCGTAAATTAATACGTATACGAGAATATGAGAAAAGCAGTAAAGGGAGAGATGACAAAACCTACCAATGGAACAATCTAATAAAACAGCAATTGCCTTTGCTCCATAATATTCATCTCTCAGCAGAGCTAACACACCATCATCAACAGTAACATCTGTATATATGGAAGGCAAAACACCAAGTGGATCCCAAACCCCATATCGACAGTATAATTTCCAGATTTTTGACAACTTGTCCCAATTTCTCAGCAACCACAACTCAAATCCCACCAATACTCGACGCTTCAGGTGAGAATGTGCCAAATCTATGATGAATTTGTGGATAGGTGGAAATCGAATAGGCTCACTGATATTAAGTGCCAACTTATAATAGCTTAACTTCCAATCATCATGATTACCCGAATTCAAGGCATAGACACAACTCCTTAAAACTTCATCACCGACTTCATGTTCAAAATCATTAGGATAATCTGTAGAATAACCCAACCGCTCAGCCTTTTCAATATCATACTTAGCCTTAGACGCAATTTTCCATTTCTTTTGACAAGTCAGAGCTATCAAGTAGAGGGTGTACTTTTCAATGAGAATATGGGTATCCAGATCATGATAAAACAATCGGACCAAGAAAAAATTCTCCTCCAACCTTGATGTTTTTGAGGCTTGTGCTTTGAAATTAAACTTTTTACCTCCAATCGAGAACAAAGATCTTACACCACATACTAAACTATTATAATCATAGAACAAATCATCACGGTCATCATGTAGCTCCAAACAGAGTTGATGAGAAGCAAGAACAGATTTGGGATCAATTTTCCTAACCAAATATACAAAAAATTATAATCAACACTAATAGGCGAACATAAGATGATAGTGCTGCTAATTGGAAAAAAGATCATACATACAATTGTAACAACTTAAGTTACTTGACAAACAAGAGAAAGAAATCATATGGGAAGGTTGACGGTGAGCCCTTTCTCGGAGGCATGTTGGAACGAACAAATGAAAATTAAATTGATAATCTGCTTTATTCTGAAGAAGATTAAAAAAAAATCAAATTACCTACTGTTAACTACAAGCGACACAATCAGTAGACATCTAACATTAAGTTCTAAGAGCTATGCATGTATCAAAGAGACGCGAAGTTGAGGAAACCAATTTATACCTTTGCACATTATCACAATGCCTGGACTTCTAGTTTTGTTCCCTTATCGCAGCACTAAACCCCGGTATCTTCCATGTAGCCACCCATTTTGCTAGATTCCTCAAATTACATTCATAATACAGTGAATAAAAATAGAGAGACTTCAAGTCAGCTAAATTGAATACTGAATAATAGGAATATGCGTACAGAAACCAACTAAAAGTTGGATGGAAGTATTGGTCTAGGATTGACCATCAAATTCATTTGAGTGTAGCGATTTCTGCAACACACAGAAAGTGTCACTTGTCAACTGGAATAACATACAAAACATCTCCTTTTGACAAGTTCATGATTCCGGAATACAAAGACAAAAGTGTTCGTTATACACCAACATAGACACTAAGGAAAGGGAGCCACAAATAGCTCCCATCACACCTTTATATGCATCGACATCAACTCAATGCAAGCACCCCTGCAAATGTTGCTCACTAACACAATATATAATCTCCTTTTCCCACCTTAATTTTACCAAACGTGCGCACTTTCAAATTGCTTCTCATAACCCAGCATTCAAGACATAGATGCTTGAAAACAAAAATTATCTAAGAATTTTCGGATTATAATGGGTAAACACCAAATACTATCAAGTATCTCTTCACAATGATTCAGTGATGAAATCCCTGAAAGAAATCTTCAAAGTAATGTTGGCACTATCAAAGATGCTTCACAGGTCGACTTTGAGCTCAGCTAGGCTGGCATCTGATGTTCTAAGCTCGGACACCAAGATTATGCTAAATACATCACATTGGGCTTTTCACTTTCTTTCATGCCAGAGGACAACTGAATTGATCTGGATTCTGGAATATATAATTGATCAAATCAGCTGCCAAAAAAAAAAAAAAAATTGAAGGCAAGGATACCCAAAATGCCTGGCTCTAAGTTCTCTCCACAAAAAAATGTGCTAGAAACAGTATCACACATCTCACCTTTGCCGATGACCTCATCATATTCACAAGGGAAGATGTGCCATCTTTTCAAGCTGCTATTGATTGCCACGACAAGTTTGCTGCAATCTCTGGTTTATGTGCTTACCCTACAAAGACTGATGTCTATTTTGGCGGCGTTAGAGCAGATGTCAAGCAAGAAATCCTGAAAATCTCAGGTTTCTCGGAAGGAGAGTTCCCATTTCGATATCTTGGGCCAGATGCTCCACAAAATTGTATACTTTCCTATGCAGTATTCTTCTGCCTAAGATTGTCATGAAACAAATCAACAATTACTCCGAAAGTTTTTGTGAAATATTGAGGATGGTAAAAGAAAAACGGCTTTTGAAAGCTGGAAAGGTATCTGTGCCCCAAAGGATGAAGGAGGAATGAATATAACAGAAATTCTAGCTTGAAATAAATGTTTATTAGCAAAGTGGATTTGGCAGCTTAATAGAGGATCTGAGGGCATATGGAATGTCTTGGATTCACTCTTACAGTCTCCAAAATGGGAGTACTTGGACAGTTAAATCTAATTCTCAAGACTCACAAAATTGGAGAAGCATTCTCAAAGTAAGAGATGAAATTTTGGCCAAAGCAGGCTTGGAAAATCCTGCAGCAAATATTGTCAATGCCTGGTCACAAGAGGTAGATTTGGCATGAAGCAGACATACAACTACTTCAGGCAACAATACACGAAGGTAAAATGGGCCAAGATTATATGGATCCAGTTATTATGCCTAAACATAGCGTAGTGGCAGTTATGGCAATGCAAAACTCACTATTAACTGTGGACAACATAAAAAATGAGGCATGATTCTTGTAAACAGATGTTATTTGTGTTACGATGCAGTTGAGACACATCAACATCTGTTCTTTAAATGCTTGAAGTCACCTTAAGTTGGATAGGAATCAAAAGATGGGCCAGTAACTTGCATGCCGAACTCAGATGGCTAACGAGTCATAGGGGAAGAAGTCGTTGGAAAACAAAATTGTCCCTTCACTACAACCATGTATGTAATATGGGATAAAAGAAACAGGAGGATATTTAACGATGCCTCTAATAGCACAGCATGGCTCATTGATTAAGTACCTTGTAAACGTAAGGATATAAGCTTGGTCAAAGACTAGTACTATGGAAGAGATGGTTGAGGCCTTAACAAGCTACATTATTTGTTTTTTTTTTTTTTTTTTTTTTTTTTTTTTTTCCTTCTGAACCATCCCAGTGGTGTTTCTTTTTTAACATACCTTTCTTCTTTTTTCCCCTATAATGAAGGAATAAGAGAAGCTCAACATTCTTACCACAAAAAAAAAAAAGCCTGCAAATATTTTGAAGAGCAAGTGTCCTATTCTAGTACTCTACAAAAGCATTGTCAAGCAAATTCATCAACTTTGTGAGAACTTCATATGGGATGTTGGTGAAAACCATAGGAAAATGGTTGTCAAATAATGGAGCTGCTGCATTCCTAGAAGCAAGAGTGTGTTTGGCATTTAAGAAATATTGGGTCAGAACAAATTCGTTATTTCTAAATTAATCTGGAAACTGGAGACTCATTCCAATAGTATTTGGAGCCTCTCGATTCAGACACATATCTTGACGGGGCTGATTTTTGGCAATTGATCTTAGACAGGATATGCCATGGAGTTGGAAAAACATAATGCATGACAGCATGAGAGATTGCAATATACGGAAAGCAGGCTCCATTGCAAACGCCAAACGACTCTTGTCTTGCAATGCTCATTGCAGTAAGCTTAAAGTCTCCTCAAATGACTTTTGTAGGGCTAAAGGTCACAAATGGGATTCTGCCTTCTTTTATCTCAACTATAGCTATCCGAAATTCCTAAGCTACAGTGCGTAATCTCTGTAAAAGGGGATTTCAGATTGTCAATAGATGCAGCCAATTCAAAAGGATTAGTGATTCTCCCACCTTAATACAGTTATACTTCAACTGCCCATTCTCAAGGTTATTTGCTTCTCGCGTAGTCGGGTTGGCTAAAGTGAACTGGTGACCCTACATCTCTTCGTCATGTCCTCGAAATTTCGGAAAGAACAAATGTTTCAATGTGCGCTATACTACCATCTATGAAATATGGGCAGAACACAACCATGGTCATAAGAACGAGGCTTCCTTAGGCTTTCACAACCTCCTAGCACTTCGAAAATAAGCTTATTTCCCCAAAATTAACAAATTGGCCCAAAAAGTTGACAACTTGCAGTACAATGAACAACAAGCAATAGAAAACACGCAAAAAAGTATGATAATGCACTTCGAAAATAAGCTTATCACCACCAACATCACACCACACAGATATTAACAAAGTTTCAAACTTTATAGACTTGAATCAATAATGAACGAAGATTTAATTAACAGAACAAAGAATAATACTTGATGAGTACCTGAGCTTGTGAAAGTGAGGGAGGAGAGAGAGTGGTTGAGACTTGAGAGAACAGAGAAACGGCCAACCTTTAGGGCACTGCTTCTGCTCTTCAAATCCTTACTCTTTTAGGGTACTGCTGCTTATGCGACTATATGGAGTACATGATAATTTATTAATCTACAGAAATACATAATTTGTGCTAATTAGAAATTTAATTATGAGTGTCTTAAGTAAGTTAAACAGTTAAATGACACTCTGTTCCGTAAGTTTGATTAGTTTCGAATGCAAAACTAAACCATAGCAAATTGGCTCAGTTTAGGACCGTTAAGTTGACCGTGAACAAGGTAGAGCACCCTAAATTCAGACCCTTCAAACATATAAAAATAAAGTGTAATTTTACTCATACTTTCATGTGAATCACAATTTCAAATACTCATCTCGTATTGAGGAGTGTCACAATCATCACCCTACAAAGTCATGTTCAGTCAACTTAACCAAAGAACCCAAAGTATATAAATCAAGCAAGACGAATTTAGTCATGCTTCATGGTTACCCCACGGGACGTGACATTTTGCGGGAAAGTCAATTTTTGGAGTGGCTCACAAAGAATACATTGTACTCCAGGAGTGTTTCACGAAATGTAACGTTTTATTCTAGTAGTGTTTAACAAAAACCCTTGATAATATACTCCATATAATAAATATTAACGGCAAATTTTAAGACCTTTGAATCTTCAATTTAAACAATTTACAAGAATACAATTAGTTTTGGAATAATCATATTAACATTCTTCTAATGCATTTCAGGCTCAACTTCTCCTAATTTTGTGGGTCAATGGAAGAGGTCGGGTTTGCACGAAATGCGGGTCAAAACAGGTCACTAATTAGGAAAGGCAAGTTGGGTCGACTTAGTAGGTTAGGCCACACCAATCAAGACTCGTGGTGGCAATTAGATGGGTGGAGTCGGGTTCGGGTTCAAGTTAAGGTCGGATGATTTCGGGTTCGGTTCATTGTAGTGCGAGTTGATCTAAGTCATGTAGGCCTTCGGGTCATGGTTGAGTTCAGTCAAGTCAAAACGTATATCGGCTTCGGACTAGGTAGTGTGTCAAGTGCCATTGGTCAGGTAATGATGGTTAATGCATCTTACATACTCCCTCTTACCCAAAGAGTTATCCCCTTTTTGTTTTGCGGTTTTGACTCATCATGTTGGGAGTTACTTCTAAACCAGATTAAATGCCCGTTTGCCTTAACATCAATGGAGTTGGTAGAACAATGCAAATTAAAATCTCAACGATTTATTTAGCCTAGAAATACTACTACACTCCTTTTTTTTATTCCCATCAAACTAAGACTTCACGATTGGGTGTAACGGTATAGTCTTAATCGGGTACTCTTCGAGTGGGGCCGCAATTACAGATATAGTTAACTTACGGGTCTGTAGTCGGGCGTCTAGTGGGTCGGGTCGGGTTTTGGAGAAGAAAGGGATAAAAACTTATCCCTAGGTGAGCTGTTATGATTACAAACTAAAAGTCTAAAGCATTCCTTACAAGTATCACAATGATCACTAATATTATAATAATACTAATATTGTTGTAACTAGAATGATAGACAATTCACACATAACTTACTCAAAATAGATAGGTGAGCAATTCAGAGAATTACGGTTATCATAGTGACATTTCGTAGTCTGTGGTAGTACCAATGTGAATGCGAGACCAACGATAATGTGTCTACCCATGATTAACCTGCGAATTAAGATCTCTTTTCAATATAAATAATACCATGAATAGACTCATAGACATATGTAATGTAACATTTAGAGGTGGCCTCAGCCCAATGTGGATCAATAACAATAAAACCCTGGCTGTTAGAGGGTGATCTTTATGACCCACATCGGAAAATGTGAATCGTTTTGTAAAAATCAATCCGAGAAATATTCACTGCCTTAGCCTTAAACTAACAAATAAAATGGAAAAATAAAGAGTATGACCTTACACGGTTGAGGTAGTAGGGTCAGGGTCAAGGTCAAGGTCAGCCAACAGCTATTAGACCCAAGCCCGGTAGAGCTAGGGTCAGCCAAAGCCCTGACCCACCTGCACAGTAAATTGTACATCAGTCAAAGATATAATCATATCATATAATTATAAACGAAGCAATTGAACAAATTAATTCAAAAACACGGAACCATGTGGTTAATTGTTGATTGACCATTTGACATAAGATAATGACTAATGAAGTCAGATATGTTAGCACGGATGAGAGCATATATTGGGAATTAATATTTGCTTTCAACCAGTGGCGGCTATTAGCATGGGCGACATGGGCCGTGGCCCAGGGCCCCCAAATAGAGAAGAAGGTATATATAC
>JBBYHQ010000014.1:4260856-4276633 GCA_038382645.1 Spergularia azorica
TGGTATTAGTGTTTTGTTAAAGCAAGTTTGCAGCTATTCCATCCCAAAACTATGTATTGGTTTCGCACATTGATAAGAAAGCAAGAGGAAAGAAAGCGAACAAAACAAGAAAGCAAGAGGAAAGAAAGCTAGTTCTCAGCAGCTGCTCAATTAATTCTTCTACACTATGATACCGGTATTTGGTATTAGTGTTTTGTTAAAGCAAGTTTGCAGCTATTCCATCCCAAAACTATGTATTGGTTTCGCACATTGATAAGGCTTCTTCAATTAGTGGACGCAGACCATTAGGCTATGTGCACACCATGGACGAGAAAAACCCTGATAAAGATCAACAGCTACAAGGAAATAATCTGAGTCTTACTTGTGCATATTTATCCAGTTTACTCCAGGTTTCATTGCAGCTATGACAGAATCGTGAGCATCAAGGACAGCCTGCAACAGAAAGAATATTGTGTATTCATGACTGGAGTAATTAAGATTAAATCTTTACACTACTGGAGTAATTACTAATGATGCTGATAGGTCTTGAAAACAATGTATAATAAATATTACTAAGGCAAAATAGCTGTTGTAACAATACAAGCTGATAAAAGAATTTCAATTTACCAATCATCTAATTCATGTGTTTATTTCACTCCCCTCACACAGGGATTAAATAAAACAGGTTATTTGAAAGATACATAAAAGAAGCTAGACCAAATTCCAGATAATTTGACAAATTGAACACCATTACGAAAGGGCAGAGTATGCAAATGCTAGTCACTAAAGGTTTCAACAAAGCTGATTTAATCATTTTTATAGCCGAAGTTAACAAAGGAACTAGTTGAACTTCCATGAAAAAATTAAAACCTCAAGTCCGAGGACGTATATAAAAAAATCCAAGCACAAAATCAAGATATTTGAGCAAGAAAAGGACGCAACTTTCCTAGTTAGAAGTGAGTTTGCACATTCCCTCATCAGGTTCAGAAGCAGACTTACATTGTATATAAGACGCTGATCATCAGTAAATTTTCCATTTACCTGAAAACAATGCATTTAGACTTTTAGAGAATAGCATGAATGACTAAATCATGCATAGACTTACATTGTGATGACAATGTCATGCATGGATTCATATCAACAATTGAGAGGAAACTAGCAACTATTCCAATCTACAAGCACAAAAATAAATTCCACGACTTCTATATCGATACAGAAACAGGACAAAAGCCACCAAAACAATAGACTTAGTGTCTGGTACATTCATTTACAAGAAGTGAGGCAGCTAAGCAAAATTTGCAGAACACATTGAAGAGTTATTTCAGGAGTAGAGTTCACGAGCCGCAGAGCGACAATGATGATATACCTCGAATCCCTTCCCCTCGACCACACCCCTTAGTCCCTTACCCCCCCTCTCCTCACCAAATGTTGACAAAGAAAAAATAAAACGGAAAATAGTGTCTATAAATATGTATACCCTAACCTTCCAAAGAAGAATAAATAAAAACAAAAGCATTCTATTGGAGCGGATTTTTTCACTCCATTTTTTGTTTCTACACTCCCCTTACTGAGAGAAGCACCTTAGAATGTAAAAAACACTGTCAACAAAAGTTGAAAAAACAAACTTTTTTTTTCTTCTGAATCCACCATATATTACAAAAAGCATAGTAGAAGCAACAGATGACAGGGGATCGGGGTCCACAAATGCAAACAACTATTTATATCTAACTCTGTTGAAAAACGTATTGCAACACCCTTAAAGCACCACCAGCTTTAGCCCACAGCGCAATCTCCATACATACTTATAAGACGAGCCTCTTCCTTAAAAGATATGAGAATTCTACTCCCACGAAATGAACCAGAACTCCAGAAGGTAAGTAATACCGTCCACTTCCATAATAACTTTCTTTTTTATGTTATCTAAACATCGAACTTAAACACAGAACCAGGACATGCCCAGTGCTCTTGCCAAGCCAAAACCCAAATAACCTTAACGACAACGAATAGCGACATTGCAATCCTGTCTCACAAATTTTCAAGACTAATAATATAATTCAAGGTAAAGATACATACGGGAAATGAGCAGGTTATATCAGAACCATAAAAACGATATTCAGCTCCCATATCCAGCAATGACATATCTCCATCATTGAAAGTCTGCACAGAGGTACAAATATATTGCAGAATAGTCATGATATAGAAATTCAAATATTTTAATAAACAGCACAGTACAAAGGGAAAAAAGCAGAAGCATGTAAAACTCAGTTTGTATCCCAAATCAACCACCAACTTTTGCCTCATAATGAGATATATTACAAAGAGAAGAGGAAGAAGACATAAATACAGGAGTGTCCAAGGAAGACAAACGGATAGTAAGGTGAGCCAATCGCATAGCACAGGCAGATAGATCACTTCATCACATACAGATTACAGCTGTTATCAACATGTTCTGGGTAGAAAGCATAGTGCAGAATAGCTTTTTTACTTTTTCAAAAGGAAGGGTTCATCAGAACTCTTTGTCACTTTTCCCTACTGGTTTCTTGGCTCTCTTTCCTTACCTTCCTCTTATCCTCTTCTCGCTTCTTGTTTACCTTTTTCGTTTTTTACAAGCAATAAAAGATTTCTAAAGAACACCAAGGGGGTGACTCCCAAATACAGAAAGACGCCAAGGAGTTGACGCCTGTCAACAACAGTAGATCAAATACCAAGCTATCATGAGAGATCTTATCTACAGAAAGGACAAAAGTCAAGTGCCAATAAGAGTGAACCACTTGACTCCACCTATACAATAATTTCAAAAGGTGGAAACTTGAACTCTTGTGCCGTACAAGCAATATCATCAAAAGTACGATGATTCTTTCTATCCAAGTAAACCAACATATAGCCAAAGGAACCATCTTCCATTCCTCACTAAGCCAGCCCCTTTTCATCCTTCTATTCAAAGGTGAAAGAACATCTTTAGCCTTACAAGGGTGAACCCAACTCAACCCAAAAAAGAGACGAATAAGTGCCACAATGAGGAAATCTAAGGGCAAGAGAGCAAAGGATGATCAATGCATTCCCCGTCCTCACCACAAATAGAACACCATATAGCCAAACTAAAAGCTCCCCTTTTAAGCATGTGTTTCTGTCGGGATTTTGTCTTTTTTATTCCTTTGCGCCTTCTCATATTAGCAAATCCCAAAAGGTTTGCTTGTACTGAGGTTACATGGATCTATTGCTTTCTTGACCACTCCTTACCTTTCTTTCATCCTCTTGTCTCTTCTTGTATACTATTGTATTCCGCTCATGTTTACAAACTCCAAACTTTTCTGGTACTATACCTCAAAAAGAAAAGAGTTTTTGCACTTATGTTACACAGATCCATCAGGAACGAAATGTGAAGCAATCATTGATCCATAGTAATGTCACCATACACACAATACAGTAAAATAGGTGGCATGTGGTAGATACCACTACGATAGAAAACACAGTGAGGAAATAAGCCTCAACAACCTATCGACATTAGGGGCTCGGTTTTGGATGGATCAGACTGAATTAAGTTTGTTTTTAAATTTCTAAATCAATGACATTGACAAACATCTGACTTGTAGCAACTAACAAGTTTACTTCTGACATTACAAAGGTCTACTCCTTCCATCTCTATTCGTACTTCCTATTTACCTTTACCAGGACATCTAATTTCAGCTTTAGACTATACAAGGCGACGAGGCGTGCATTTTCTCTCTTCTCTTTCCTATCCCCACTTGTTTCTTCTTCACTCTTCTCTCTCCTAAATATCTCAATCCTTATACAAAAGTAAACAAGATAGATAAGAGATAAGGAGTCCCATTAGCTAAACCACTCGCAAAAAACACAAAGAACTACCCAGCTCCAATCACTCTAAAGTTCCCCAACCTGGGTAGTTCATTAAATAGATGTATGGTTTGAGAACTAAATACAGTAACTGCAGAAAAAGAAGTGGAAGAGACAAACAAATGAAATACACATATAGTACATAGCTACTTTTAATCATTGATAGTTGCTGATTCCTCTGATATTGTAGTGATAAGTTACAATTTTCAGATTTCGACTAGGAAGTATCTTCTATGTTGCAGATGAGAGTTTCTCTTTGGAAACTCTAAACATATAATATGAAATACTCATTCGGTGAATAAAGAAATTCATCATTTTCATGATAAAGACATTCATCCTAAATCAAGAAACAGAGCACCTCGAAAATAAAATCTATTAAAATCGGATGTGCAGCACATACAAGAGGTTTAAGGCAACAGAGAGAAAGTTTTTCAATGCTAGGTATAAACAATGAGTTAATGAGATGAGGAGAAAGTAAGAGCTTGAAATGCCCCAGTGGTATAGCTAGAACTTAGGAGCCTCATGTCAATATTGAGGCCCCCTTGTCCAGGGACAACTATAAGACATCACAGTTTAGTGAGAATAATTAGAAAATAGGACCTCAAATTAGATGATATATTAAATTTATTGGTGCAAAAGTATGGTTGCCTTCTTCAATATACGCTTTTTTGTCCCCTTGAAGCTTTTCTTAGGATGCTAAATTCACAGAAGATTAGGAAACTAAAACCCTTCAGTTTTTCAAATTATTAACAGATTAACTTTCCTGGTCAAAGTTTGTCCCATAACAGTCGAAAACATGGCTCTCTCAAGGTAGAAAAGTATAAAAGGCTTTAGGAGGTGCTCATTTGGTAACAGCCTTGCAGGCTAGAATCTTGATAGCTTAAAAATCTATAAACAAAAGGAATAAAAGCCAGCTGTGTAAATTTTACAGATGTCTCAACCAAGGATAGAAGATTCTATTTGATTGGCCTAACAGGGCTCCTGCATTCTTGACATATTCCGAATTTTGATCCATTGTTTATTTTAACAGCATCCCCTTTCAATTAACTACACGATTTTTTTTACCCCCCTTTCTTCTTGATCTCCTTTTTCATTTACCGGACATAACATCATTCCGTAGTCCTATCATTACAATCAAAGGTTAGTTGCAGCTCAAAGCACGAAGGTGTCACCCACAAAACGAGGCTGGGACTTAACAGAATGAAGTTTTATCTTTATCTAATAGATGAGTTCTTCAGGAAACATACCCTTTCATTTGGAGCTGCTGCATGCCCGTAATGAAGAACAGAACTGCACGAGAATCAATCATTTGTGAGTACATCATCCAAGATCGCATGTGTACTAAAAGTAAAAAATCAAGAGTGATCTCATGTACAGATTGGCCTATGGACTTTTTCAGTTTCAGAATAGCTACATGCTATTTCTCCAATGATTACATATTTCCATAGATGACACTAAAATGAGAAAACTCACAAAATGATGTAAAGCCTACTTGCATTATAATTAGTGAGAATTAAACCAAGAAAACCTAAAGAGATATTAGTTTTAAGCAATTTGGTTCCTAAATATGCCTTATGCAGATCCTAGAAATGTAAAAGGCTGATGCTTCTATAAATCAATTGCATACCCTTTACAGAAAATAATAATGTATCCCCGCGGGGGAATATACGCAGCTTCTGGTACCCCTAGTGATAATTTTTTATGAACAATGATACTTATGACTGAGGTAATAAGTAAGTTAATGTGCATTATTGTATGGAATAGCATTAAACGATGATTTAATATGAACGGTTATAAGTGCCCGTTAAAATTGTCAAGATTGTCAAGACTGCTAGTTGATATGTGATAATTGAAGGTACGTCATTCTTGTACTACCTATCAAAAGTGAATGCATTGATAAGTATTACACTGGAGGTAAATTATACAGTAAGATATACCCCCTCGGGTAATTGATCCTTTATGATGTGTCTCATTAGGCCTATAGCTTACCCCAAGCGACTAATACACTAAGACTAGTACCACTAGGCTAATACATCAATTAATCAGGACGTTTATGTGATGTGCAAGAATCATCGTCAGTGCCTTCGACTTTTGCCTACTCAGAGATATGGCTTTCTCAAACTGGAGAACGCTGTTTGGTATCTGACAAGTGCCCTGGGTGTATCCTAGTTCAGTGTTAGCTATTCTGCACATCTCTTCCGGGATTGGATTAATGGTTTCTCCCCTCAATGGGTCTTAGGGGATAATATAATGTGGAGCGTCATCCAGGGATAACCGGGTTCCAGTGTACCGTACTACTGTCTAATCTCATGACCAACTAAAACTTGTCCGAAATATCATCCAAAACATAATTTCATGACCAAAGTTGCAAAAAGGATAAATGGGATGAGCCTTTTATTCACAAAGGACCAATGGCAGACAGTATCAATGAGAAAGAACGGATGCCTTTCGTCTATTCTAACTAACCAGGAACGAAATATTCACCTATTTTCACCGGTTGCACAAATACATGTGTACGAGCAGTGCCTGCAGCCGCCATACATATAGCTATGATGGAGAAACATGCTTTCCAACTGATATTCTTTCATTCCCACTTTTGCATTTCTCATCACCTGCGTGCAACGATATCATTTAATGTCTGGAACCACAAATTTAAGATTTTTAAGCAAGTCTATGCAGCAGGAAGCAACATTTGAACCTTTTGTGTTTAACTAAAATTCATTGGAAAGATAGAAAAAACCCCAAACTAAAACAAGAAACAAGCAAAGAAAGGTAAGAAAATGAGAGAGAATTAAGATCAACAAAGATACAATTGTAAAATTTCAAAGAAAGCTAAACAGATTAATTCTTTTCATCTAATATCATTGTCCGCAAGTTGGAAAACATTATCTCTGAACTATTTTCATCTAAATTCTAAGATAATCGTCTATAAAGACCAAAGGTTACTATAAAACTTAGAACATTACAAACTCACATTTAATACATCTCAGTGGATACATTGCACAAGACGAAAATATTATGCCATACAAAACCATTTAACCCATTTGTGACTCTCGGAACCATAAAACGGAATTTCACACATCATAACCATGGAACTGTAACACACAAAACTTTCTAAAAGGGCCATCAGTGTTACTCAGATTCGACGTGAATCTTGAGACTTCAGCCGTTATTTCGCTGAGTTCTTGATGTTATGAGTTATGACGTTGCCAAAGTGCCCAAGTGCTGTGGTGTATCATAGAATGCCGACATGGATATGCAAGGAACTAGAATCGAGGTACCATTAAGTTGACATTTCTAGTAAATGACAACCATAATTACATACTTGATCAGAGATGTCTAAACAACCCTATGTCAGTTTATTAAGATTTCATAAACAGTAAAATATATTTCTTGAGAACTTTTTTTTTTGACAAGTAAGATAGTATCTCATATATTCCAAAGGATGCCAAGGGGGTGACTCCCATATAAAAAAAGACACCTAAAGGGGTGACGCCCATATACAAAAGAGAGCTAATCAAGCTCTAGGAGTATCATGAGAAATTTTATCCAAAGAGCTTAGCAACCAAAGGGCGGAAAAGTACGCCCAAGAAGTGTCAATAGACATAGTAATTTAGATTTCTAAAAGAAAGAACTTGACATATCATCAAGAAGTCATATTTCTACCTTTTTTAGTTTTTGAACAGATACTCAATGACTTAACACAATAGAACGTAAGTATGTAACTACTGTACTGGTAGAAATGATTGCCAAGCACCAAATGTTCCAAACTCTTTTTGCTTCCCGCCCTAGCTTATCTCATCCTTATTTCTTAATATCACTAACCAATCGTTCTTGTCCACTTCATTCAGCACCACATGATCGAGTGCAAACTTCTACAGTCAATATACAATTCAAGACTACAGGTGAACAGCTGCATGCAGAAATAGCTATTTGACAACAATATTGGACCTCTACTCACAGCCAACCCGTGCATATGCCCACACAAGCAAACCAACTGTAAACAAAACGTAATTGACATTGCCAAGAAGAAGATCCAATTTACAAGTGCTGACAGAATTCACATTGGTAGAGAAAATATTCCAACATTAACCACAATTTTTAAAGGATGACAAAACCCTCATATGAATGTAAATATACTTAGTGCCAATAATATTATAAAAGTTCTAAATATTAAAGAAGAAACCACTACTCTGTTCCTAACCAAAAAATACCCATAAAGGCCCGATAACATTTTATAGCTCACACATCTTAAATGTACACATCCTCCAGGATTCAACCCATTGCTGATGTAATCATTAGACCAGGGTCTACAGTGACTCAGTGGGAATAGAGAAGTAGTAATGCCTAACATACCTCAACATGAGCCTCGGAACTTATATCATTTGCATACTGGATGATGGCAAGCTCCATCTTTGACTTCAAAACTCGGCATTCAGTCAATATAGGATGCAAGGTACTGAGATCAGTTTCAAAATTCTCCAACCCCTAAGCATGGAAAAGAATTTACTAATTAGAAGCTTTCTTTCACAAAATGTAAGCAGACTGCAAATAGATAATTACATTCTAATGTCATTCAATACATACGACAATCATATTCACCATAGGAAACTAAAATATGTTATAATACATACTGTATATTAACCTTATGTATAGATCCTAGTAAATTGAAGAAGAAATTAAAAACTACAAGTAAAGGATGTGATGCACTAAGAACTGCTAATCAAGGAACGAACGTGCTATTCTCCAGCTTGCTGGCACAATATGTAGGCAGAATATAAACAGAAAAAGGGTGAATTGTCAGACAACGAAACAAGACATAACACCTTGTAAATCTCCAAAGGAGGCGGAAAAGAAAAAGATGATGGAATACGTACATCATATACTAGTATGAAGCTGGGGATCCTAATCCAAACTTAAAACAAGGGGTGGGGGGAATTGGTGTATATCCTAAAATACGAATCAGGATGTGGTCTAAAATATATGAAAAAAACTGATCTTGAAAAGATAGATGAACAAGACAAAGATGCATATCAGATGCAGCAACACATACCAAATCAGTTTACATCTGACTTAAAGTTGCAAATTTTCATTGGTGTTTAATACAAATCTTTCCCCAACATGTAAGTTACAAGAATAATTCTTTTGCCCACATGATAGAAATATTTTCCTAGCCTACCTTAGTAGACATAAAATTACCCCAATCATGTAAAAGAGTGTCTTGTCTGGGCGGGGTAACTAGGGTCAAGTGAAGACAAGCTTGCGCAATGATAACAATGAGGTTGTTATTAGTAAAAAAAAAAAAACATCAAGATTACCCCAAGTCCCCAACCCTGAAAAAGTGGGTCCCGTCTACGCACGGTAACCAGGATCATGTGCACAAGCTTACCCAGTTTATAACAATTAGGTTGTTATCCATCAACAAACATCAAAATTACCCCAACCCTGTAAAAGTGGGTCCAATCTAGGAGGGAAACAAGGGTCATCTGTACGATCTTACCTATTTAACAACAATGAGGTTGTTGTGATAGACCTATCACAAGAAATGCAACGATAATATACAATGTTTCAAAAGCCCAATCCGCTGAAGTAACAGGTTAGATCAACACACTGGTTCAACCATTTCAACGAGACCCAAAAACAGGTCATAGGACATCTTAGAACTTACAATGACAGAAGAAAGGGTTAAGTATGAGTAGAACTGTGTTTCTTCTAGAAATTTCAAGCAAAAAAAAAAAAGAATGATCACATTACATGATCTACAATATTCTGCATACTGACAGCAGGAACTAAGGACCAAAAAAAAAAAAAAACAATTCATTTTCAATATGTTCTCCTCGAGTTAAAATCTTTTTGGAACTTCACTCAGCAACAATCATTCAGGCACTTTCCACATTTCCGACAAGTCAGGTAAGAGGTTATAGCATAATAAAAGTTCAGGTGTTCAATGTTCCTAACTTCCTATTAGTTAGACTTCATATCGTCCTTCCAAAAAAAACAAAGCAAAGAAAAGAAACACCTTCATATCAGCCAAGCAAGCTGCCATCAAGCTACCTTTCCATTTTCAAACTTTGTCTGAGGATCCAAATTATCTCTTAACATTGGGGATTACACTAGAGCTGTCATTCTAAGAAATTTCAATTAGTATTAAAAAGCTCCACAGGTCAAACAATGTACAGAAATAGAGATCTCTATTTAAGATGTTTGTGTGTTATCTAATTAGGGAGGACAAAGATTTCTGGCCTATTTGCTATATCAAAAACAAAATGATGAAGGCCTCATAGTCGTATCAGATCAGGGGGTAAGAGATAATTAAAGTTCCACCTTGAATTCTGCAGGTTTAGAGAAATTGCCACTGTCTGTATTAAGCCCATGCAACAGAAACAGCAAAGACTTTTTCTGATTGCTGCACAGCTTTTCCAAAGTTTCTACCATCTCATCCAAATAGCACACAGCAGTTACCATATACCTTTCCTGCAAAGCACCAATAGAAGAGTCAGCAACCAAGTTTGTAAATTTAATGATGTACTTAAATCCTAAGTTGATTTGCCTTTTTACTGTTTCACCTGGAAAAAGGATAGTGGTTGTATCTCCCCAAGCCACACAGCATACTCTTCAGGTAATCGTGGAGCAAACAGGATTGAATCACCTGTGGCAACATCCTTCCACCCAACAATGTCAGGTATAGTATAAACACCAAAGCAACAACATCTGATGACGCTTGTCAAAGAAAGAAAGAAAATGAAAAATACGGTGTAAAAGAGCCATAAGTTTCATTATCAACTAAAAATAGTAGAAGCAACAGATATATACAAAGAGAAGATGGAAAAAATCATGAGCTGGTTTGACACGTCTACCACAAATGTTGTCTAGAATCTTGATGTATACTACAAGGAAGGGTACTCTCTGGAAGACCAAGATGAACGAGACACTTAATATTCAATAACATGCACACCCAATTACAGGTCATGAATTTGGCTTCATGAGGGCCTATCAGGGTTAATTTATTATCATCTGATTGTTTGTCTTGCCTTCTTTAAATGAAATGTGGGAGCTGAGATTGTAAAGGTTGACTTGATCGATTGTTAGATGAGTTTTGCTAATTGAATTAATATACAGGACTTAAGATTCGATCTACACAACTTCGGGTTAAAGTTGTTCTTAAAGTAAGTTAGAATGATAATCGAGTGTCTTTTCCTTTCGACACCCCTGCATATGTTTCCTCCCCTTACTTGAGGAGATGATCTGGACTTCAACATTTCCATGCTAAACAAGGTGATTACTTTGTTAGGGAGGGGTGTCAAACCGCCAAGAAGCTCAGATTTTCTTATAAACTTCAACAAGGTAATGTAATTACTACGTGTTTCTAAGAACTTCCATATTGTAGAAACTAGAAACCCAACTAAAAAAGTAAAAAGGCCAATATTTTGTAAGAAGAGGGAGAAGATCCTAGGAGCTCAGTTTTTCTGGTAAATTCTAATATGGGTAGAAAACCCATTATGAAGTGTTTCTTGATCTGCCAGGCTCCAGCTTGTGGAAACCCAGCTGAGAAGAGTTTAAAATAACATGCAAATACGGCAAAGAACTTATCATCGAACAACAGAGAATCTGAAACCAAAGACCTATTAACATTTTTCAGCCTAATATATCTCTATTATCATGAATAAGACAGCTGAGCATCAATAAAACGAAGTATTGTTAAGTGAGGAAGAAAAACGTTATAAAGCAACAACACACATTAAAAATATTTTACTTCTATGTTTTCCATCAGTCTGAACTTTAACAAAGAACTTAGAAACATGCAAGTATTTGTGTTGTTATGTACATGATTAAACAGAACTTGTAAGGAAACAGGTCCAGAAACACAAAGATTATCAGAGTACATATAAATGAATAGAATCTGTGGAACATATGAGGCCAGAGTAAGAGCAACAGAGAATGCTTTAGTAAAAGAAATATGTTAAAAAGGTCAAGTCAATACCAATAGGCCTCAACTTATCCTAGAAAAATATATTATGTTTGAAGAAATAGTATTTTAGTAACAATTGTCAAAACTCAAAGAATATATGAAGTCAAGATAGAGAGTGGGTAAGTGAAAAGGTGAAATAGAATGAGAAAAGGCCATAGAGAGTAGGAGAGATACTTAGCAACTTACAATAGCTCCATAGAAATCAGGCTCCCGAACTCCGAACAGGTATGCAAAATAGCTCTCCTGCCTATAGAAGATGTTAAAAGAACAAAGACAACATTAGTATGTTAAACAACACCGAAGATGTTTTTTTTTGATAAATATGGACTTGAACATGTGCTCGAGCTCGTTCTATGGTCTAAATGGAATTAAGACACCTTAATTTTTTTTATTTGCTTCTCTTTCAGCATTTCCCTCCTCTTTATTTTTATCTTTGTCGTTTTTTCTTTCGACTCTTTCTCTTAGTCCACCTTGTTCAGTTAGCATTTCTTACTCTTGTTTATTTCCTTGTCCTTCCTGCTTTCTGTGTTTCTCATGAGTTACCTCTTTTTTGTCTCTCTTTCAACCTTTTCAGTAGCTTTACGCCTTTACCTCATAGAAACGGCTCCTTAGGATGTCTCATGTTGGACAAATCGAATTTATTATTTAGAATAAGGCTTCATTGTTGTTTTTATACAATTTGCCGTAGATAAGCATTGAATTTTAGATACTAAAAAATGCATGTGTGAGCTAACTGCAAAAAAAAAATTCAACGGCTAACAGAAAACCTAATTGCAGGTAAACAAATAAAGCAAGCAGTTCAGAACAACTCATAATCCAACACAGACCGTAGTCCCTTTCAGATATTCGACGATCCAGCCCCTAAAGATATAAAGGCTCCCATGAGATGAGAAGCATAAACATACAAGGAAATCAACCACAGAGAGAACACTCACATTACAAAGCACACACATAGTGAAAGTGAGACCTTGGGGGTAAGTGACATAAAATGCAAAGACAAAAGCAAGGTTAAAGTCTACCAACATAGCTAAGGAGGAGGAAAAACAAAACCTCAACATGGGACAAGACACAAGCTAAAGATACATACTCATCCCTACAGAGATCGCAACTGGTCTATATACTCCCTAACGCATCCGACAAGCAAAGAGACAACAAGAGAAATGTGATTTCTGAAGTCAGTTTTACTCTTCACAAATTCAGTAAGGCCTCACTTGTCGTTTTTTCTAAAAGTCCAACAAGCTTCCATTTCATTCATTCCATGTTGCCCAAATTCGATCCAATATACAAGCTTCCATTTCACGAGCATGAAAATTATAAGAAAAATATTTTGAGTAGAGGGACTGAGTGAAATGTGGTCTAAATTATTAGACTTAATAGGGCCTAAGGAAACTGGGAAGGTACAAGTACCAGTTTTAAAACCCAAACCGGACCAGTTACACACGGTTTTAATTCCAGTTTCTAAATTTTAGGTTCCTAGGATTATGAAACTGTTACACGACAGGTACCTGCTCAATTGAAACAAAAGTGAAAATTATCAGTTTTTAGTTTTCATACACAAAGGTTAAAATAGTCTATGTTCATGTCTAATTGTATACTCGTATTAATTAAAAGCACGCTTTTTCACCACACATTAAACATCCTCATCATGCTCATGATTTTAAATCTCATAAATTTGCTCAGCAAAAACTTTCTCGTAATTTCCTCAATAAAAACTTCTACTTTTTAAATTATGTATATGAAAACAGGTACTCGGATTCAGCTGATCCAGTTTCCACTTTCTAGGAATCATCACTTCTAGCGATTCCGGTTCCATTCCACCTTTTAGGAACTGTTACCTAACGGTGACAAGTTCCAATTCCTATGTTTGAAGCGATTCACGACTCTTCCTCACCACTACAAGTACCTACTCATTCCTTTCCAATCACATCAACAACATTCGACCAGAAATTTCTTCTAGCATACATTCGACCAGGATTCTTGTAGTTAAAGTATACTACCTAATTTCTTATGACCTACTCCAATGACTTTTCGACCTCGAAAATCGTCATCAATACTCAAACCAGAACGACCTAAAAACCGAAAAAACACTAACTTTGACAATCTAAACACAAGAGGTCACAGTCCAAGTATCTTCAACTTCACTCAAGTACACATAACCTTGCTTAAATTCCTTGATCAAACACAATAAACAAATAACTTCACAATCGAAATCGGAATCGAATTAAATTCAATTAAACATAAAGCTAAACTTATAAGTTGCTAATGAATGAACGAAAATTAGACTAACCGGAAAAGTTCGGCATGATCAGTGCAATACCGAGTCTTCTCTTCTCCACCCTGACAGTTAAAAAAGCTCCAGTAAATTGGACGGTAAAAACGTCGGCGATCAATAGTAAAAAAAAAAAAAAAAAGATAGAGTATATATAGTAAAAAGATTGAGGGAGAGTAGATACCTGAAATAGGACGATTCCTTGAAGAGGAAGATTGTTTTCAGTGAGGTGTTGGCGAAGAGATTTGACGAGTTTGTCGCGATTGATCTTGTGAAGTTCTGACATAGAAACGGCGGGTGGAGAGAGAGTGGAGACAGGAGTTGGGGGTTTGGTAGCCATGGAAATGGCGTCTTTTGCTTCCGCCATGGCTGGTGATTGTGAATAGAACAGGTAGGTCTTTGTATTGGACTCTAAGAGATTATTTATACCAATTTTTTAAGGTTGAAAAGTATTGGACTCACGACTCGAGTCACGTCGCAGTCGTTGGCTCTTTCACGTCAGTACGTCACTTAGCCTTGTGTCGTTCAAGCATCATCGAGTCCGAAGGGCGTAGCATGTTTTGGCCTTTGGCGTTCTGCTTCTATCTCAATGAGTCGTGAGACTTTCTTGGATTTGTAGATGTGTGCGTTATGTATGATGTTATATTGTGTTTAAAGTTGTTCCAGTCGTTAGAATCGGATGGAAGTGAACGGGTCTCAATCAAAAACACATACTCCCTACGTCCAAGTTTAAACACCCAATAGCAAAAACGAGCCCTCACAAAAGTACACGCTAAGCGGTTAATCAAAGTTACGAAAAAATTACATACAATTTTTGTTAAGTTTCATATCAAACTACCTATGTAATTTTTTTTTGGAACTTTGATTAACCGATTAGTTGTGTATAGACTCCGCAACACAGAGGTATTTTAGTTATGAGGTGTTTAAAATCGGACGGAGGGAGTACTCATATGTCACATTTCGTCCACTAGCTTTCAAGTCATGTATCATGTCACTCATTACACGCATGTGTTCGGTAATATCCTTGTGTGATTCAATACTACTATTCAACAACTTCAAGTTTAGAGCTCAAAGCCCCCAACCTCGTTTTTTTGTCGAATGTGACTTGTATGTAGCTTATCCCACAACTCTATAATCACCATGGAGATTATTTTGCATACAAAATAAATTAATAGACTGGGCCTCGTGATATTTTGTTTGGAACAAGTTTTGATACAAAATCTTATTACACTGCTCGTAAGCAACCTCGGTCAGAGTAGAAGACAAGGTTTCTAAAATCCCGTTTTCACTACTGAATCTTCTCATCCCAGACCTCGAAATTCGTGTCATCTAAATTGCAGTAGTGAACAAATCAATAAAGTATTCTGTTTGCGATCTACAAGTATACATACAGCTGGACATTAGGCACTACAATTAAATTACACTATTTTGCATGCGCGACCCACGTTCAAACTTCTATTATATTTGTTTGGTAGTTGATTGTTCCAACAATCAAGAGAGCTTCTTAGGAGGTGTGCTTGTGAGTTTGAGATATGGGGTATGAATTTACGGCAAGTGCACGTAGTGTCCCTGAGTTTGAAACTACTACTCTATGGTGTCCCTCAATTTTACACAACGCGGCACGTGGAGTCCCTGGGTCTAACGGTGTTAACAGAGTTCCGTTAAGTGATGACGTGGACGTCATTAGTGGTTGGAGGGGAAATAA
>JBBYHQ010000014.1:4284674-4299295 GCA_038382645.1 Spergularia azorica
GAAATAATAGTGTGTATTCTCCATTCGACACATAGACGATGAGCTGGATTTTTTTTTTTGCAAATTCTCTAACATCGTGCCATGTCATCTATGATGTTAGACAATTAATAGATAAGTATAGATAGGAATTCAGAACATAAATTAGGAAAAAGATTCGCGGCTATGGTTGGCGCGGGTACGGCAAAACACAATCGCGTCCCTGTGTGTCTCCCGCGGGGGCGGATTCTTCCGCCACGGGCGCGGTAAACTGGGTCGTCATGTGATTTTCAAACGGTCGTATCTCCCTCGTTACTTGACCAAATAAGGCTTATGACCACTTCCCGGAAAGCTTAGATCATGCTCCAAGTGGTTTCACAGTAAAATTCCAAGTAGCTTGAGAGATATGAGCCTTCAAAGTCAATCCTTCAGCAAATCAGTTCAAAACTGCTTCCAATGGCCACATTTTCTATCAAAACATTACAAAACCAATACTATGAAATATGAACCAATAATCAACATAATCATCTCCTAATTATCGTATAAATCGTATAAAATATCACTCTGATTCCTAACGTATCATGAACTAATTACTAACAAGAATATGATAAAGTGTCCCGTTCAGAGCACAGGCATTTATCGCTATACTACGTACATTGAAGTTGTTCAACGCTACGTAACAATACCTCTCGATTGACTAACAATTCTTGAATTTTTACTATATACTAGATGGAAAATAGTGCGTTGCACGATACACTTTATCATATTATTATTTATTAATTAGTTATCTCAAAAGAAATAAATTATGATAACTAATTAAATGTTGGTTAGTTAAGATGTCTCTTAATCTCACTAAATCACTTACAGAATATATCAATGTAACGAATATTACTTTATCTTTAGATAATATTCACTATTTATTATTTTCTAAACATTTTTGACAAAAGTCGTGTATTCCGAAAACGTCATTCACATTCATAACATACGCGACCTACTTTATGTAGTCACTCATCAATTCCTTTTCATCACGAAATCATACCAAAATTAACCAAAATCATACCGAAGTTAACCAAAATCATACTTAACTTTTCAAATGTATGTGCAAATGGATTTTATATTGAAATACATCTCGATGCGCTTTTAATAATACATGTATCGTAGTATTTTAATATACGTAGCCCAAGTTATAATAGTTTATGTTATGTTTCATTTAGAAAACTTTAATAATTTATGTGAGAGTGTTACAAATATTGGACTCGCATTTATTAATGTTTTATGTAGATAACTTTAATATTTCATGATGGAGTTTTACTATATATATTGGACTCTATATGTGTATTTCTTCTCTCCCCGACGCCCTGAATTATATTATACTAGAAAGTATCTCGTGCTTCGCACGATAAGGTTCTATATTTAGGTTTGATGTAAGTTTGAGAAGGTAAAAGTGCAAGACTCATGTATTTATACTTGTATTGCATGTATACTTTAATTCATATACTTTGAATATCTCAAAATACATACATTCATGCAATTAAAATGGTACTTTGAACATCTCAAACTACATAAGTTCATGTATAAAGTTATATATTCATGTACATCAAGTCAAACTATGCACATTCATTTTCAAGATTCATGCATAAACTCAATGTACATGTGTGACTCTATACATAATGTAATGTGAATTTCATGCCCCAAAACTTGAAGTATATAATGTCTTAACTTTTAACCAATTGAAATTGGACAAATGTCCCTACCACACCTTTGCAACCCAAAATTATATAGAGATATAGGATTTCATGTTGATATCATCATTACGTAAGATTTTACAAATATTGGACTCCCTCAATGCATTTTATTCCGTAAGATTTTATAAATATTGGACTCTCTCTGTGCATTTCTTTGACTTCCCCACGCCCTAAACACGCTCCAATATTTGTAAAACTCTCTTGTCATATATAATATAAACTGTTACAACTTGAGCTACGTATATCAGAAGATTACAATACATGTATCATTAAGTTCGTGTCAAATTGTACATGTATATAAAGATTAATTTACACATACTTTTGAAAAGTTAAATCTGATTTTGGTTGAGATATGTCGACAAGTTTAGGACTTCAATTTACACGTACTTTTAAAAAATGCTTTAAAAAATAATTAAAAAAAGGAGAGTATTATTTAAAGATAAAGTAATTCCCCGTACAATGATACACTCCGTAAGTGATTTAGTGAGATTAGGAGACATCTTAACAAACCAACATTTAATCGGTTATCATAATTTATTTATTTTGATATTAACTAATTAACAAAAACGAATATGAAAAAGTGTTCCATGCAGCGCACGGTAATTTGGAGCGTATTCAGGGAGTCAGAAAGTGAAAAAATGCTTACACTCTTACAGAGAGTCCAATATTTGTAAAACTATAACATAAATATTAAAGTTATCTACACGAGACATTATAAAATAATGCGAGTCCAATATTTGTAAAACTCTCACATAAAGTATTAAAATAATCTATATAAACACAAATTCTACCGTGAGACGGTCTCATACGATGAGACCTCTCACACATTTTAAAAGTAACTATTATTTTTCAAAGTCAACTTATTTCAAAAGTAACATGTAATTTATCAAAAGTAACTCATTAATTAATCTCATACGATGAGACGGTCTCACCGTAGAATTATTGTATATAAAACATAACATAATCTATTATAAGTTGGGCTACGTATATCAGAATTATACGATACATGTATCATTAACTTCGTGTCAAAATGTAATTCAATATAAGATCCATTTACACATACTTTTGTAAAGTTATGTCTGATTTTGGTTGAAATATGTCCACAAGTTTATTTTGTGAAAAATGCTTAAATAATAATAATAAAAAAAAGAGTATTATCTAAAGATAAATAATAATCGTCCAATATATACTCCATAAGTGACATTTAATTAATTATCATAATTCATTTATTTTGAGATTAACTAATTAATAAATAAGAATAAATAAATTGCCGCGTGCATGAAAATGTCCAATTTCAACAACGGTTTTTCTAAAGTGTGCCCAATGGGCACATGTTAAGAGTCTATCTGTTTCTCGATTTTCTCTTCAATCGAATAATGAGATTTCATATTTTGTTTGTTCAAGTGAGAATCTCAATTAATTAGCGAAACAAATGGACTCTTAACATGTGCCCATCGGACACACGTTGGAAAAACTGTTTTAACAACATGATTGATTTCTTGTATCGGGTAGAGGAAGAAATAAAGTGGTGACCCTCAAAAATAAAAATTAAGTGGTGACCCTAAAAAAAAAAGTGGTAAGTGACTTCATGTTTACACAAAAAAAACCCTAGCCTCTCTCTCAAAAATTCCTCCTCTTAGCCTCTCTCCTCTTTGATTAGTGTGGGACTTCCATCGGATCCTTTACCTGTTGGTAAGCCCCTAGTTATCGTATCATTGATTTATAGGTTTTATTTTGGTTTTGCAAAATAAAATTTTCATCATTGATTGATTTCATTCAGTCTTTTTTTGGCTCCATTGTGAGTACTTTGTGGCTCCTTTGTGAGGTTTTTTGACTCCATTGTGAGATCCTTGCGACTCATTTGTGAGGTAATTTGACTCCATTGTGAGACCCTTTTGGGCTCCTTTGTGAGGTTTTGTTGACTCCGTTGTGAGGTCTTATTGGCTCCTTCGTGAGGTTTGATCTCTTGATCAGTGGTGTTTTTCCCTATTTGTCCAAGACGGAAGTTGTTCGCAGATCGGTAATCCTCAATGAATTCAGCATCAAATATCGTTAACTACGTCAATTGTCTTTTCTTTGTCGAGTTACATAGATCTCTACTGCCGATGAAAGACGCAAAGACGTCGACGTGCGAGGGGTCAATTTTGTTAATTAGCGGAGGATTGTGTCAATTAGATCTTTTTGATGATATGTGTATCGTCACAATTCTTGATTGTGTATTCGACATGTTTTCTTTGCTTATTCTGACTCCGTGTTCTTTTCGAGAGATTCAAATTTGGTGGAAACCTCCCCCCCAAGGGTGGATTCTTCTCAACACAGATAGAGCAAGTCGGGGAAACCCCGGCTTAGCGGGTGGTGGATGAATATTTCGAGATGATTAAGGGAATTTCGTTCAAGCTTTCCTCTCCAACTACGAATTCTGCACCTCGATGAGAGCTGAACTCCTAGCCCTCAAAAGAGGTCTACAGGAGGCACAACGAAGCGGTTTTAGGAAGCTTATTGTACACATGGATAATCTAGCATGTGTTGATCTAATAAACGAGGATGGGACGCACTTAGGAGCTCTTAGCAGCCTTGTATCAGAATGCAAATCCCTCGTCGCGAGGAGTGGCTGGATAGTGGACATCAAGCATACGTATAGGGAAGCAAATGGAGCCGCAGATTGGCTGGCCAACTAGGGTGCAGATCAGGATCATAAATTAGTCATCCTTCAGTACCCCCCGCCAGAACTCCGGTTCATTCTTCGGGAAGACATCTTGGGAGTGTCCAGACCTCGCATAATTCCTTCGTTGTTCTTTTATTGTTTCTTTGGGGCTAGTCCCTCTTTGTAACCAAAAAAAAAAAAAAACAATTCTTGATGTAAAGTGTCGTTTGGCAACAATATTAATGAAATTCCATTTTACTTAAAAAAAAAAAAAAAAAAGAAAAAGAAGCGGTGACCCTCAAAAAAATAAATAAATTAAGTGGTGAAAATAATCACTCTCTTTCTTCTCTCTACATCGCCATTGAAGCACAATTTGAAGGTCCAGAAGAAGAGAAAGAACCCTGACAATGGAGTCGAACTCTACGAACACAGACAACAATGGCGACGACGTGGCAGGGCTCCTCCCTCTCGCATCCGTCTCTCAGCAACCTTACGTCTCCGAGCTCCTCTCCTTCACTCTCGATCGCCTCCACAAGGTTCGCTATTCTTTTCTCTCTCCTCTTTTTTCAACTTCCTCCGATTTGTATCGTGTTCATCACGATTCCAATATTTCAGGAGCCGGAGCTCCTCCGAGTCGACGCCGAGCGAATCCGGCGGCAGATGCAGGAAGTCGCGGTGGCCAATTACCGATCGTTTTTATCGGCGGCGGATGCTTTGCTTTCGATTAGAGAAGAAGTTTCCTCCATTGATCAACACCTTGATTCTTTGGTATGTGTGCTCTACACGCTTCCGACTGTTTTCTATTCAATTCATAATGTCGTGAAATCGCCTTTCCGAGATTTCTATCAATTGCAAGCTGAAGATTGTAATTAGGTCTCATCAATTGGTTGATTCACATTAGACCTTAAGAAACTGCGTTTTGCTGTAGTGTAGTCTGTGTTAAGGCTTCTTGTTGAAGTTTCCATGTATTAAGTGTCGTCAGAGACAACATGATGTTAGTGATATATGAAGGTTCTTTGAGTTTATCGTGCCGTTGTAGCGGCTGCCATTGTCCGCACGTTAGCCAGGAGAATCGCAATTGACGATAATCGTTGCCTAAAACCGTGATTTGATACGATGGGGCCTCGGACGGAATGTTACATGTGTTCTGTGAGGAGAAAGTGAGAACGTGGTTTGGATCCGATCTCAATCGTAGTCATTTGGATTGTTTCAATTGCCGTAGTAGGTTGGAAAAATCGGCATCATTGCTTTGAAAATTCTGGTAGTTTGGATATTAGGCTAGAAGTTCAAGTTAGTCATATGTGATCGTTCGGTTTTCGTTCAAGCAAATGGCGTACAAAGTATTATCCTTATTGTTGGACACTGCCATGCCTAGATGGTTCTTGGCCTTTTTCTCATAGCATTGTCTGGCGTCAACCCCACATCAGCACATAGTTATAGTCAGATGTTAGGATACTTGTAGTATTCGACTATTCGTAGTGTAAAAAGGAGAAGTATTTGTTTCAGTTTCGGTAATGAGTTTGATATGCCAGTGTCCGCCTCTAATCTTAAATCACTACACTGATTCCTTTTGGTCCACAAAGATTGGTATATGTTATTGAGTTTAGGAATTTTACTTCATCTCGCTTCACATGGGTGTCGTGTGTCCTTTTTTTCCTCACTGGTGTTTCACGTCTTAGTTCTTGACTTTTTCATATGAGCTGTAAAAGGTGACGAGTTGGATAATATTGCTGCTTGCGTTGTGTCTTAGTGTGACTTAGCTTTCTTCGTTGGTCGTAGGAAGGAAACAACTAAGAATAATACTTGATATTAGCATATGAGAAGAAAGCTAAGTCACACTAAGACACAACGCAATTAACCTTACAATATTAACCTTATTGTGATAGGAGTTAAGGGAATAATAATGCTTGATGTAATGGAATATCATCTCTGCTGGAAGATCACGTCCTTCCTGTCCATCATTTACATAGGAGCGGATTCGTAGTACAGACACTGTACTTGTTCATCCTTGTCAATTATTCACTGAGTGACACGTGTCAAACTATCAATGCCCTTAGTAGTTGGCTTGAGATTTCTGGGTGCAGATTGTTTGGGTATTCCAATATTTTTTGTCTTCCTGTTTATTTTCCTACTCTCGGTTTGGTCTAAGTCTCACTATATATGTATGTAAGCAATTAGCTCGCCGTCCCATGGCTCTAGCAAATACGGTTGAACACTGGATTAGTTATCATAGTTCTATAATATGGTATTCAAATACTGGGGCACAACAGGGAAAATCAACCCAGAGATGGGTTACAAATTACGGAGTATATAACAACAATGCAATAGTCAGGCCTAGTTCTTTTAAGTTATTGAAAGCACTTTCTCAACTGATTATTGCTGCATGTTGGACCACTACATGTAATGAGGCTAGTGTGGCTCCAAATCTAACCGTGAAGTTTGAGTTATGGTATTAAAGTGTATGCCTTTTTGATTAAATGAGGTAAGGTGTATGTTTTAATGGTGGACCGACTGACGTACTTTACTTCTGTTCCTCTGTTTGCAGATTTTTGAAGTCCCTAAGCTGACGTCTGGCTGTACCGAGTTCATTGAATCTGGTGACCAAATTTTGGAAAAGAGGAAAATGAACCAGATGTTGCTGGCAAATCACAGTACTTTGCTCGACTTGCTTGAAATTCCTCAGCTTATGGACACGTATGTGATGGTGAAGTTATAATGCATGCTACAATTGGTTTATAAATTAAGATGTTGAAAGACCATGTATTTTCTTGCCGTTCTTACTGCTCTGGTTTGGTATTTTGATTCTTTTTTCTTTTTGGAGTTTACTCGTTGCCTTCTTATGAGTAGCTCTGGTTGGTTATTTTATCCTTCTTTTTAAGAGCAGTCTTTGCCTGGAAGAGCAGCTCATGTTTTGAAACAAAAAAGGTTCTTCATCTGGGATGAATATAGTATAAAAGTAATTTTTCTTTCTTGGTTTCTTAGTCATATTTAATTAGAGGCGGATGTTTAAATGACTGAACTTATCTTTGCAGCTATTAATTTATGTAATAGTCTGTAAACGCAATTCTCAATGCAATTTTCATTTTGGGTAGTTCGGAAACAATCAGCCAATGCAATTCTCAGCGCAGTTTTCAAATTGGGTAAAACAGTCTATATGGTGGACTTGTATGCTTTCGATGTAGCGGTAAGACCACATACATCGTTCCGAACCCCTAACTCGTCGCAGGTGTTATAGGCGGGAGCTTTTGGGGGCACCAGAGCAATGTTATTGATATTACTTGCCTTACAGCTTACCAAATTTTGCAGCCTCTTGCCTTCTTCAAAATGCTGAATATTACACCTTGGGGTCGTTTGTAGGCATTCCCATTATGTTAGAACTATATGTAGAGCCGTTTGTCTATATACCTGGCTATCATGCTCAAGTGCCCACAGGCTGTTTGTTAAACGAAATGTTAATCTGTCAAGCTTTTCACAAGTCTTTTTTTTTTTTTTTTTGACAAAGTTTCATAAGTCAGTACTATATGATTGTTAATATTTACCGTCCTCTTTGCTGTTTGCCTTTTTTTTTCTATCGCTGAGGTCAATACTAAGGATTGTGTTTATATCGTGATATGCAGGTGTGTAAGGAATGGAAATTATGATGAAGCGCTCGACTTGGAAGCTTATGTCAGCAAATTATGCACGATGCATCCAAAGTGAGCATTCTATTATGGGTCCATTCTTCTTGATTGTTTGCCTCTGTAGTGTTATCTTACTGATTTTTTTTCTTATATTTCTTCTTTTCTACTTTTTTTTTAAGGATTCCCGTTATACAGACCTTGTCAGCAGAGGTTAAGCAGACAACTCAATCTCTGCTCTCACAGCTTCTCCAAAAGCTTAGATCAAATATTCAGGTACTCAAGCAGATATGTTACCCTGTATATTAAAGGCATGTGTGAACTGGAGAATTTCAAAATGACTTGCCTTTTTACTGCAGTTGCCAGAATGTCTTCGTATCATTGGATATTTACGTCGGATTGGTGTCTTTAGTGAGTATGAGATGCGTTTGCAGGTGAGTTTCATTGTTGATAGCCTCAAATTCGGTGTGGAGCTATGACATGTGTACATGCTTTCTCTCAGCTGCTACCCGGACGCTCTTAATATTATGCATCTTATTTGATACTTGTTTTTGAGTGAATACTTTATTTGACGCAGTTCTTGAGATGTAGAGAAGCATGGCTAACTGGAATCCTCGATGATTTGGACCAAAGAAATCCTTATGAATACTTGAAGGGGATGGTCGGCTGTCACAGATCGCATTTATTTGATGTCGTGAACCAGTACCGAGCTATATTTGCTGATGACACATCAGGAAGTGAAGAAAACTATGATGGAGGGCTACTCTTTAGTTGGGCTATGTATCAGATTACATCTCACCTGAAATCACTCAAGCATATGCTTCCTAAGATAACCGAAGGAGGATCTTTGGCGAACATTCTGGATCAGTGCATGGTAAGGCTCCCTGTCTCTACTTCATAGTTCATAGTGCCTCAGTCTCTTATTTTTAGCCGGGGTCTTTTAGGTTCTCCATTTGAGAATGTCTTGTGGGAGATGGATGAGTTGACAGCCTTACTTTTTTTTGAGGGAAGTTCATTTGACGGGAGATACTGATAGATTGAAATGTTTGGGTGTCTTCAAATGCTGGTATTATATAACAGCTCTTGCTAGAACAATTTCTTCTTCTGTGAGTGTTGTCATGAAAACTGGAAATTATTTGTCACGCTAAAGCTCTGCTGAACACAAATGGTTTTGTTGGACTACGGTTTCGGGTATATTTAACACATGATAAAATTCAAACCTGGAGAGCCGGAGACCTAAAACTGCTCTTGGTCCAAACACACGTACCATGTGCTGGAAAAGTTGTGAGAATGGGTAGAATTTGTTCCTCAATTTTAGCAGTTCCTCATTCAATGTGGTTGATATCATGTGGGTTTTGTCAAGAACACTGGGTCGTCAGACTTGATTACGAAAGAGTAGCTGAGCACTGAATTTATTTGTGCCGGGTCATAGTTTGTCAAAACAGGGTCTACATCATAATCTCAATGCTTTTTGTTGTTTGTGCACTAGATTGATTACAAAAGCTAGATATATGTGGCTATAGTTCCTCCATCTCTGTATCTTGACCAGGGTTAAGCTATACTGAATGACGAGTGGTGCTTTTAGTGATATGTAGTAAACTAATAATTGAACAGCCAGAATTATACATCACATAGAATTTTACACCAATAGAAAATCCTGAGACACTTACTGACAAGTTATCAGTATTCTGACTTTACAATGCACTTAGATAGAATTGCTTGCAACTTTGCAAGCATACAACTGCTCTAATACACCAAGATTAGAAAGGCTAAGACTGGTCTGTCTTAGAGTTGTATTGTTTGGATCTTTTATTGTTGTAGAAACTCTTAAATGTTTCCCTCGTTCTTTTTGTTTTGAAACTTGTTGGATATGTGCCTGTAACAGTATGGCGCAATGGGGCTTGGTTGGGTTGGACTGGATTTTCGTGGTCTGCTTCCACCTCTATTTGAAGAGTAAGAAATCAAGCTTATATCCGTAAATCACGTATTGATGTCCGTGGTCTGCTTCCATCACTCTTTGTAATGTTAGCTCATATATTCTGTTTGTTTTTTGTTGTAGGGCTGTTGTCAACTTATTTGCAAAGAATATCACTGCAGCGGTCCAGAATTTTCAGGTAAAATACTAGTGAGCTGGACGTCTTTCAAGTTTTTTTTTTTTTTTTTTGTGAGTTGAACGTCTTTCAAGTATTTTGTGATTGTTGATATATATTGCTAGTATATCCAATAGCGGCAACTGACTCATGGTCAGAGGTGTTAGCTAGTTAAAGATGAAGAGGATTTAGAAACAAAAGAGGTGATTAGTCAGGGCAAGGATTAGGATGCTAAGCTTTGACTTTATTTGAGATGTTATATATGAGTAATGCTTATGATGAATAGCATTTTTTTACCTCCTAATTGCTTTCGTGCATTTGCAGCTTGTCCTGGACTCACATCGCTGGGTGCCATTGCCAGCTGTTGGTTTTTCAAGTGGAACATCAAATGAAGAAAGCCAAGGGGATGTGACTCCCCCATCATATTTGATGGAGCATCCACCTCTCGCTGTATTTATAAACGGTGTGTTATACAATCTATATTGTTAGTTAACTGAATATGCAATTTCCGTCATCTGTTGGTTGTCATGAACCTGTTACCTAGTACCTACTTGCTTGCAGAGGTTGAGTTTATAGGTAGCTACTTGCCTGCACAAGTTGAATTATAGGCAGGAAGTTGAAACTTAGAGAGGCTGCTTAAGGATGACCTGTAATGAAAATTGCGTCTAAAATCACATCAAGCGACTGCAAAGCTGTCTATGCATGACGCATAGACAGTTTTGTGAGCCACTTTGCTTTGTTTTATATACTCCAAAACCAAATAAAGGTGAGTATTTGGTTCCACGGGGAATGGAAACATATGTTTTGCTTATAGCAAGTAGAATATTGTGGATCCAATGGGACAAAAGATTCATTGTGCTTTTGGCTTTAGGAGAGTGAACCTAAACTGCCTTCAGATCACTGTTTACTTCTCTATAGACACGGACACATTATAAACTCTGAATTGTTTCTGATAGTTGGTTACACACGTTCTCACGTAGTCATGTCTTTTATTGAGATACATACTTTTTATTTCTAATTTCTGTCCTTCTGCTCATGATGCTTGTAGGTGTGTCAGTGGCAATGAATGAGTTACGCCCATGCGCCCCAGTAAGCGTGAAACATATTCTTGCTCAGGAATTAGTGAAGGGATTGAAAGCTGTTCAAAACTCGTTACTGAGATATAACGAAAGACGAATGCTTAGAGAAAATGAGTCCACACTTTTTTTCTCCCTTTGTCGAGCGTTTCTGGAGGTAAAAATCTGCCAACTATTTCCTTGTTTCTGGTTTAGTGATGTTACTCTGTTGATAACCTGCTTTATGCTCTCGACCAGGTTGCATTTCCTCATTGTGCAACTTGCTTTGGCTGTTGTTACCCTGGTGGTTCTGGACTTATTATGGACGCCAAGAGTTCATTTGATGGTCTAACCCGTCTGTTGTCTGTCTCATCAACGAGAGAGATCCCCAGACGAACACAAAGTGCTGATCTTTCAATCAAGGCAGAAAATGGGAGTTCATCTGCAGTAGAAAATGGGAGTTCACCCACGGAAGAAAATGGGAATTCAGCCACGGCAGAAAATGGGGTTATCCCTGACAATGATCAGAAAGAAGATACTGTAACTGATGATGTTGTTGAAGGCAAACAGAACATTGTACACCCAAAGCCTGAGGTGAAAGATGATGATCGGGGTTCAAGCTAAGAGAGTTAGAGAGCCAGTGAATTTTGGGGAGGCTAATCGATTTGTGTTTGTAGTCGAATTTGGTTCTTTGTCTAACGCTGTGAGAGCAAGTGAAGCACATCAGATGTCAAGGTGGAGGGTTTGAGCAACTATTACAGAAAAAGGATAGTGATGTGTTCTTTATAAATTGGAGACGTTGAACGATTTGGCCTCGATATTATTAGGCCAGCCCTTGTTAGTTTTGTATATCCAGTAAAAGTAGATCATAAATAGGACCTCAAAGAAAAAGAAATCATATATAGAGTAGACTTCACATTTCTCAGTTCCTAGTGTTGTACAATTGATTTTTGGCAAGTTCTGATACATTTCGTGTGTACATTTTGGGAGAAAGTGATTCACAAAGTTCTCTTCTTTACGAGGCATTAAACCCGTGGTGAAATATTGGTAATTGAGCAAAGGAGCTTAACCAATCATCACCACGAACTATATATTGCCTCCATTTTCGGTTGGAAATTTTGGTTATTGTAAATTGTTACAGCTAAAATTACTTGTAAATCACGCTTCCTCGTACATTCGAAAAGATCCAACATCCAAAGCGAGAGCTGATTAAGCTTAGGCTCTAAAATAATAATCTGTGCAAAAATCATTTGAGTTCATTTGGACCTTGAGATCAAGTCACTGGATTCAAGGATAAATGGAGATCGAATTAACACAAGTAGTCCTCCTAGAAGGCTAGAAGCATGAACCTTCTTAGGCTTCTTGCGATATCTTGTCAGTCTCGCGAATGGTAAGCTAGATCCGATTATATATTCGATTTAAGATGAAGGCTTACCCAACTAGAATACCACTGTACTCTCATAGCCAAATGGCGATCAAATCTTATACAAAACTAATTTCTTTTGAAGAGAAGTCCATAAAATTAATGCGTACACATAATTCTAGTTAGTGACAGACATGCATCGGTTTATCAATAGTCATTGTTTTTGTTTTTTTTGTACAAAGAAACATCTAATATTTGGGGGTATGAGGATTTGAACCCGAGATAACCCTCAAGTTGAGTTTCTAACCATTAGGCCAACCTTGATCCTCTATCATTAGTCATTGTACACAAAATACTAAATACACAGCCCAAAACTTTCGAAACGCCAAAAGAAGAAACCCTAAGAAGAGCCTCAACTTGCAAAGCCTCATTTTCCCGATAAAAATTCCATTTGATCAATCTCAAGAAAGAAGATAGGTCAAGTATTCCACTTCAATTCTGAAGAAATACTTCAAAGAGTTATAATTAATGGGCAAATGATGGGTAATTAGAACAACCAAGTTGGGTGCATGCAACAGCAAAGAGTTGAAAGAAGTGTCAGAGTGAAGCCTCCAATCAGAAGAAGCAGGTGTGGTTTGCTTTACTCTATGTTGCTTATCTGCTACCCACAAATAAATTCCCATTTAATTAAGTTTCATCATATAATTATTATTTTCGAAATTCAATAGTATTTTTATTTATTGTATGTTTCTCTGAAATTCATGGGTTTGTACGATTGGAGGCCACATAGTAACATTTGATCATAATATTAGAAAATGAGAGATTCAAGAGTTCCGAGGTGATCGAGCATGGTTGGCATTTTGCTGTAACATGCAGAGGACAAATCAGAATGAACTATGTTCATCATAATAGACTTATAATTAGAAAGATCAGGTAGTGTGTGAACCAAATATTTTAACCCAGTAAGAAAGTCGCACGTACGTCGTGATTTAATTCAATCATGGTGGACATTATTAGGCATTAATCATATAGAGTGTTATCTCGTTGATGATTTCGCAAGTGTGTGCGTAGTATTGTCTCATACCGGTAAAACTATGAAAGATAAGATTACGTTGTAGGTTCATTAGTTTCATCATTATTTAGTTTTAGGAAGAAACGTCAAATGATTTTTGATCTGTCTAACTCAGTTTGTTCAATCGGGTTTGATGCTCGCCTACTCATGGTCCGATCTATTTTGAAACTTTAGTTAAGATGGTCTATACTTCATAAGCCCTTCAATATTATTAGGGCTCGTAGCATAGATGATATTACTACATACGGAGTAGAACAGCCCTAGCTTGCTTGTTTTACCTTTTAAAGAAATTCGAATTTTTCAGAGATTGTCAAGCAAGAACTTAATTGAGCTAATGGTAACGATCAAATTCATTCAATATTGCCAATTCGTGGTTACATTTGTGTGTTTCCTTCAATTCCTTGTGATTATAGCTGAGGCTATGCTGATGTTTGATTGGAAATAAACATGGAACCCTGATTTTTCACTTATTGGCCTATTAGCTTCCTTAGCTTGTTCATCCTCTTTGTCCACATTTAACTGTCCAACCAGTGGATCAAGGTTGATCTAATGGTTATGAAATCAACATGCCCGAGGGATGGATATACGGGGTTCAAATCCTCATATCCCCATCCCCGCATTATTAGCTACCCCAACGAACTATAAAACTGTCCAACCAAACAAAAGAATTGTTTAAAATTCTATCTTCCCTCCGAAAGCCATTGGCAGAAAACGATGTAATCCTTTCACAAAAAATATAAAAAATAAAAGTAAAATAAACATGGATACAATGAAGAGATAATTCTAGTGCATACATGCAATATAATGTCATCAAAATCCACAAAACGATTAAATTTCCAACTAGCAAGGTTTGGAAATATCACATATACTCCGTATGAACTATGAAAAAGTCTATCTTTGGCACATAAAGTTGGAGCATTTTCGGGAATTTTTTTTCGGAATAGGGCTAAAAAAAAAAATGTTAAACGATATGGGTTGAATTCAACTTGTTAAACCTTATGGGGTGCACGTCACCCCATAGGACAAAACCGCCAGTGGTAATGACGGTTCTAAGTATGC
>JBBYHQ010000014.1:4299395-4328466 GCA_038382645.1 Spergularia azorica
TTCCATGCTCTCAGACAGGAAATTCACTTCCAATTACATTAAGACTAACAGGGAAAGATTGCGAAGGCGGTACGAGATGATTATTGCAGGACTCAAGAAGGCTGGGATTGAGTGCTTGAAAGGGAATGGTGGGTTGTTTTGCTGGATGAACTTGAGCCCGTATCTCGCCCGCCCGACTAAGGAGTGTGAGTTGGATCTTTGGAGGTTGATTGTTGATGAAGTTAAGCTCAATATCTCACCTGGCTCGTCCTGTCATTGCTCTGATCCTGGGTGGTTCAGGGTTTGTTTTGCCAATATGAGTGAACATACACTTGAAGTTGCTCTTAACAGGTTAACCAATTTCATGAAGCAGAGGAATTTCATATAAGATTGAAGTTTCCTACTACCCGAAAAAAATAAAAACGAAAAAGAAAAAAAAAACCGTTTACAAAAACTAGTTTTGGCACTCGTCTGCTAAATTTTTTACACTCCTCTGATTGTTTAACGGTACAGATATTATATATATCGGTGCAGTATCGAAGGAGGCGTCACAAGGATCCCGAAATTGAGAGTGAACACTCTTTTTACCCATTTGTGGGTTTTTCTTTTTATTCTTTTTAGACATACATATACTCTTAAGATGCTTTTTTGTGGTGATATCACCTAGTACATGATTATAAGTGGCATTGTCCCGAAGTTTATACTGTAGTAAATAAATGAGAAAACAAATGTAAGTTATTCTTTATCACAAAATTAATAAAATTGTTATTCTTTGTATAGTAGTAAATATTATCTTGGTTTCGCATGTTTCCCAGAAATCCACATCTTGCATCGTTGGATTGTAACTGCTAAGATGAAGAGTACAATCAAATCTGTTAACCTAACACTCTAAAAGTTTGCTGACTAAGTCAGTATAACATTTGTACTGTCTTTTAGAAGTTTCTGTCTTGGACAATTGGACCAAATTGTGAGCACATAATAATTAATACCCTATAATAAGGGGTTGGATCAAGTAGTAAGCGGTTTGATTTCGCTTAAATCTTACATTTCAGATTTATTGTATGCAAAAATTTCTGTTAGAAAACTCATTAACCAGAGCAACCATTATTAAAGTGGAATCGAGTATGATCTAGATATAGCTGTAGCGAAATCCCGAGATTGAAAAAAGAAAATCAAGATGCCTTAATATATTTGGCAAGAACTAAGAAGTGATAAAGTGATAAACACCCAAGCATGCAACTCCCATGAAGGACCCACTTGGGGGTCTCATGCATCACAAATCTGGTTTCACATTCTATATGTTGTAGTACTTGTAGAGAACAGAGATGAGACTCCAAAAGACAAAAGTCAACGTATTGTTTTGGTACTTTTTGTCCGTGTGTTTATTTCATGTGGAATGCTAATACTACATTATGAATCTTAAGCAAAAAAGTTACCTACACATACGAGGGCATATGATTGTAATAATAAACTTGTTCTCAAACTTTATGATCGCCAAACAAACGAATATACAAACACGTTTTTCATTGCCTTCAATTACTAATATTGATAACTTAGCGTGAATATTAACGAGAAGAAAACGCAGAAAGCAAATAATAATTTTAGACGTACTTGTGGATAACATGTTTCGCCAAGTGAACGCGAAATGTACTTGTACCAAAGATCAGGTCGGCCGAGCAGCATCATCTTAGTCTTGTTAACATATGATTATTAGATAGTTTGACTAGAGTACAATTATCACCTTGGACTCCACCAGACTACTAATCAAAGAAATTATGTCCAATATTAGAATAGAACAATAATATTCTCTATTCCGCTGACTTTGTGAACCCATGCATCAACACTATAACTCTCTTCTATAACCTCACTGAACATGTAGTAAGTTGACTATATTCACTATCGTATTCGAAAGGCTACTTCTTTTGCCATTCTACGTACTGTCTTTGGAAATTTGAGGTCGATTACATATAAAAACGTAAAAATAACTAGATTAGAAGAGTACTACTCCTTCCATTTTATTCAATTCTTTACGTTGGGCTTGGATATATGAGGGAAATTCAAACACAATGTAAAGAATTGAATGATATTGAGGGTGAATGAATGTAACTAAATATTTGATGTCGATTACATAAATTCAACATGTGACAATTAAGTAACCATAAGAGTTCTATGATGTGACGAAATATTTGATCTGATGTCTAGTTACCATCTTGATGATTGTGTTTTCTTTTTGTCATGATCCTCACATTTCCGTCGTGAACGAGATCACGATACTTACCGATTACCATGATTCTTGAAAACTATTACCTGAACCCGGGGTTATCCTTCGCGACGAAATTCTTACTCTCTATCCAGTACCGCATTTTCTTCTATATTCCCTTTGTTTAACTAAAACCTATTACTCCGTAACAATAACTTACTACCTCATTCTTACGTGACTCGTCTCGTAATTTTGAATTGGGGGTACATATCTTGCATCCTTTGACCTTAACTTCTTCTTAATTACCGTAAAAATATCTTGACTTCTTAATGAATTAATTCCACTGTGTGGTATTGTCCGACGGCTGACGCATTGGAAAGTAAACGCTAGTAATTTCGGTGCATTATTAATATTCGGTATAGTGTGTGTACGCACTGTACATACGCGGACGATCTGAGTTTTGTATCTTTAATTATACGCTGAATGTCAATTGTCAAGTTTGACAAATGATGCTGTTAGTTAAAATAAACATTTCTGCTTCAATTCACGCTACTTCTGTTCCAACTCAAACACTCCAGTTGACTTTGCATGGTACGGTTGGCGAATTTGAGCGTTCATTTGTATGACACCCCTTTGCCTGTAGCTCCTGTTGTTCTCGATTGACCTGTAATGAATGAAGAGACTGAACTTAAGGCGTCCAAACTCGCATTCGGAACCTCATGGCATCAACGGGAGCCTGTCAATCGGACATGCACGTTAATGTTTGGTAAGCAAACACAACAGTCCAGTAGTATCAAGGTTTCAACTGGTACTGTACCAACAATCAACATAAAATGCTGGTTATTCAGCTGAAATAGCCAGCCGAATACTGAACCCCTCATTAATGCATCAATTTAGAACTACCAGAATCCCGATCACTTACATTAGGCAATCATACCCAAAAGTCATCGATGTTAGAGAGTCGGTACGCAGTGATTTGGCAGGCCACGAAACCATAATGGATTCACTTCAACGCCAGAAACTCTGAAAGTACAGCAATGCAGTGCTAGAAGTCAACCACATTATACCTAGTTTGCAACTTAATTTTCAAGGCAAGGAAAAAAAATTACAATCAATGACGAAACCTGAAGTGATAACCAGAAACCGTTGTCCAGGGCAGTCTTCAGTCTCGAAATTCTCTAGGCCAATATATTGCAGGTATAAATAAAAAATTGAAAAAACTCGGGAGAAATTTCACCATTTTTGCAGCCAGCTTAATCATGATGCTGAATTCGATACATCTATAATTGACCGTACGAAACCAGTCAAACCACCAATACACACTTTTACAAACATATACCCTCCGAACATTATTACGTGAACTGAGAAACTAAGAGCAACAGATCAGGGGAAGAAAAAGGAGTTAAATAGCTAGTAAAAATGTCGCCAAAATCTTCTTTTGTTAAAGAAGAAAGAATAGATTGCAAGTATATAAATATCGTAAGTGAAGGACTACATTAAGATGCTCTGCTCCCTGTCGATCCATCAATTGCCAGAGATATTGTAATGCTTTAATTGGTGCTTGGAAGGCGAATTACAGTTCTTCTCCAAACAGGTAATAGCTTCTGCCCAGGTCATGTATAATTTAGCTACAGTTCAAGCTTAGGCCCAGCTAGCTGGCTCATCATAATCGCCAAATCCATTCCTTGTACCATTGTGGGCACTGCAACATCATAAGGACAATCTTTCGAAAATCCAGCCTTACCAGATTTCTGGACTTTCTTGATGCATCTCTTGAACTTCTCATGGCATTTCACATTTGTCATACCTGAAAAACTCAATATTTATCAGCAACCTTTACGTTCCTCTTATATTGCCCTTACATCTCAATGCCAAATGAGAACAGAGTAGGACAAATTAATAAGTAGGGAACTGGACTTAAGAAAGACGGAACCACTATGATAACACTTAGGTAAGTTACACCATGGACCATGACGAGCATCGTGCTCCACCCTCATGATATGGGGTAGGGACCATAAATGAAACAGACATTCCTTTTTAGTCATGGTCTGTACCATTCTATTAAGAGGGGAACTGGGGAACACCATGCTCATCAAGTCCATGGTCTAAGAACCATGGTATAACCATTGAGTGGATACTGTAAGCCATCACCAACCACAACCAAAGCCTAGTGCCTGCCCCCTCCTTTACCCCATATATAGGGAAAAATACGAGTGAATGGATGATCCAAAAAAGATTAACATGAAGAACGGTATGCTCATAGAGGATGGCCAGTACCTACCTCTTTGCGCATTAAATTAAACAAAGCCCAAAGAGTTCTTACAATCTTCACAGTATCACTGTAAACATGTTCATGTGGTTATATATTTGGCCATCATGTCACATTGCAATTCTTTCACAGAAAGGTATTAAATGTTCATCCCAAGTTTCACTCATAACCATCAGAATTCGAAAGCCTTCCCAAGTCATAGTTGAGAACTTGAGATGCATAAAAAACCCAATTAGCACATACAATCTCATCACTCTTTGCATCATTTTTTGGTTCCGTGCTATTATTCGTTTTCTGTTCCCCTTGGGCCTCGACCATTTGTACTTTAAGCATTTGTAGTGATATTAAGGGAGCAACTCTTCCTTATAAACAATTAAAAAAATAAGAAGGGAAGGGAAGGGGAGTTTCCCTTGCATAAACATTCTTTGTCTAGACCTCCACAAAAAAAAAAAAAAAGTGACCAGTGGGTTTATTGGATATAATATAAGGCAGATTGTTTCAGCAGTATGAAAGTATCAATGTTTTCATATAAAAAATGAGGTTGTGCGGTAAGGTCCTGAAGTTTCAAAAGAAAGCCAAAAGAGTAAATAGAAATAAATGCTGCCATGTGCCATCCCCTCCCTCCCCCGTCTACACCAATGACCTCCAACGCAAAATTTCCTGGCTTTATATAACACATTAACAGCCAAATAAGAAGAGAGAGAGAGAGAGAGGGGGGGGGGAAGAAAGGAGGGGAACAGCAAAGTGAAGGGAAGGGATGATTCATGTTCTCCTGTGGATAGCTCAGGAAAGCAAGGTCAAGGAAAGAAAAATACATAAGAAACGGACTCCAAGAAGATTCTAAAACCAATCTCGCCACTAGGTCCCTCCTACCAAGGGTTCTCATTTGTGGAAAGGGCTCGGTAATGATTAGGATCTCATTTGTCACCATAGTTGCTGGGCCTTAGGGCATGGGAGTGTGGCTATTTTCTCGACTAACAACTGGATTCCAGATGGCCCCCTTAGGAACCACTTTATAAACCCCTCGCCTTCTTCTGCCTCCAATACTTGTGTTGCTGATGGTCTCGGCCAGTTAGATAGCTTCAAAGAGTTTTTGCCCTGACTCTATTGTCCATAAACTGATCTATTTCACTTTACCCAATGTTGGGACGACACTATTTGTGGCAGTACTTCCCTGCATGATTCTTTTGATACCATCGACCTTTGGACCGATAGCTTTCCCCACAGTACTACAGTAGTCACGAGGACAGTCAAATCCATTCCTCGAATTAAATTATTTCTTTGGGTTGCCCATGGGGATCGCATTCCTACTAAATACACCATCTTCCCTCGTGGCCTTGGGTTGTGGGAATGGCTGCCCCTTCTGTCCTACTACTACTGAGGACACTCGTCATGTCTTTAAAGATTGCCGCCGAGCCCATGAAATCCGGATTGCCTTTAATAACCTCCTTGACTTTTTGGTAGTGAATCTTTCTGACTGGAATATTACTAATATTAAGAAAAATTGTGCTTGGAGTACCACCTTTTCTTTTGTTATTTGGGCTATTTGGAAAGGAAGCAACCTTTGGACCTTCAACACCCAAAATACCCCCTCCCCCTCCTTAGTTCTTACTTCATAGCATACAACAACAAATCTCAACTTTTGTCCTTTTCACCCCTGGTCCCAACCAGAACAACTCCCTCCACCCTTCACTTGACAACCTCCCCGATCCCCTTATGGTCTTATATTCCCTCAAAACCACATGACCTTGCTAGTCGATTCTTCCTTTGCCCCTCCGTCTAATTATACACGTGTGGGTGGACTTCTCTCCAGTGATGGTAAGTGGGTGGCCGGATTTGGTGCTACTGTTTTTGCCACGGATGCAGCCCAAGCGGAGCTGCAAGCTTGCAAGGCAATATCTAAGCCGCGAAATGGTGCAAAAACAATAATTGGACCAGAGTCACTGTTTTGAATGACTGCAAATATGTTGTTATTCATGCAGGTAAGGTAATTAACGATAGTCTCATCAACCTTAATACAATGTCCAGGGAGTACCTCGAGGATGGCTATAAGAAGGATGTCCTTTATATCCAGAGGAAGTGAGTTCAAGCTGCTGATTGCTTAGCTACGAAAGGGAGAACGACTATAGTTTGTAATGACTTTTGTGATCTGTACGCCTCCTCCCCCATACAGATTTACTTTGATAACAGCTGTAATTTGGTCCTCCGTTTTAACCTGGGGGAAGATATAGACCCGGGAGTCTCAGTAGGACTTGGCTTGCATTGTACTCTAAGGGCCTGTTTGGCCAAGCTCCAACTTCTCCAAAACTACTTCTCAAAAACAGTTTCTGAGAAACAGTTTCTGGAGGAGGAGCTCCAAATTGGAGCTTCTACTTCTGAGGCACAAATTTACACTAGAAGTGCTTCTCAGAATCCAGAAACAGTTTTCCAGTTTTGTGTGTTTGGCCAGTTTCCAGTTTGTAGGACCCAAAAACAGTCCAGAAACACTTCATGAGCTTGGCCAAACACACCCTAAGACTCTACCCTTTCATTTACTATTTATGCTCTCAAAGACATAAGGAGAGTATAAGTTAATCTGTAAGAGAGAATAAAACAAAGACATGACTAGCAAAGAAAACTCAAAAAGACCTTTTTGCCTTTGGAAGGGATTGCTTTTCTTGCAAAGTAAAAACACCTCTTGATTTCTTCCTCTTGCCTTACCCACTCACACCAATTCATTCAAAACAAGGTGTGTTTCTTCATTTCACCAATCCAAACAAACTGAATGTGAATCGAATATCAATGCTTCTTTTCCAAGAATGTTAAAAGAAAAAAAAAACATGGCCTCTCCATTCTGACTTTAACGAGAGAGTATTTACTCTGTTCTCAAGAAATGTACATGTGCTGGAAACTTCAGATATAGATAAGATCCTGCTTCATTTCTTTACATCATAAACTTGGTAGCTAGAAAGATCGTAATCACTTAACGGTAGACAAGACTTTCTTAAAGAAAAAAAACTAGGCTTTGGAACACTAACAATCGCATATAACCCTTGTTAAAAGTGAGAATGGCATAGGAGTCTAATATCCCTTGTCTGAGTTGGGTACGTGTAGGAAGGGAAGACCAACAATTCAAGCAGTTTCCCTTCGTTCATAAACTGAATCATCCTTAAGTTCCAGAAATTCAAAAGAAAAATCTCATCTCTCTATATCAAACCTCATATTCTTTGGCAATTTTCTGCAGCCTTCCCTTCTCTTTCATAACTCAATTCCATGAAATTTTCTCTCCCTTCACCTATCCTCCTTTCTGTTGTCCACCAACTTGGATATCCAAGAAAAGTCATATTCTACTCTATCATAATTAATGACACACGGAGTAATAAGAAAGGCTAGCAAGTTGTACGAGAGTGTTATGGAAACATATCCTGTAAAGTTTTCCAGTTTCCAACTCCACCTCATGTCAAATATTCATAGCCACTCTTCCGAAAGCCCTCATTCCCATTTCCTATAATGGATGCCACACCTAATCAGCCCAATAGGCCCTGGTTCTGATCTTACTACAAAAAGGAAGGAAGAGCAAATCAATTAACTATGGAATTCTGTTAGGTAGCGTTTGGAAACAAAAATTTGAAAATTTGTTATCATTTCGATTCCATCATTTGAGAATGTGGAATTTAAATATAAATCAAATATTTGGGGAGGGTAGGATTTCAAAATGACACCTCATGAGATATCATTTGTTTTTGGCCTAATTGGATTTGATACAAAATCCAAAGGACTTGACACAAATCCCACTTCTCAAATTCTTGCGTTCCCAAACATGGGATTTGAGTCAAATTTGGATTTGAGAATGAAATCCTTGTATCCAAACACTCTCTTAGGGGAATGTATCTCACATATATGTGGTTATATTATAGGGACAGAACGTAGAACGTGGAGGGAATCATTGCCTTAATTTACACTTAGTGGATCAGTGACTCAGTGGGTGGGAAGGCACTCGGAAGACATCCTGAATCTCTAATTTCTCTTCAAGCCATTGAATCATATTTTTTTACTTTGGCTAAATTCTTCTTCCCTTAAAATTGCCTGGGGACATACCTCGCCTTATTCCCTCTTTAGAATGTGGGAAGTTAACGTCTACTTTACTTTGAATGGTTTATCAAACTTGTAACTCCTAAAAACTCCTAACAAGTTTTCCTATTCTCTTGATAAATATCCATGGGGAACACAACAAACAAAAAACCATCAACAAAACACATCTTAGATAGAATTTCCTATGGCCTGGCAAAACTATATTCACCATCAGATTTCTCTATATCAAATTTGGGTTGACATATTAAAATAAACAAATAAGCTTATTGGACTTTAATGGTTTGGATGCCAATTCGCTGTGACAGACAGAATGTATGCAGAAGAACTCTAACCAACGATTAAGAGAATTTAAAAAGACGGTAAAAATTATGGGGTGGAACATCTGTGCTTAAGGAGAGACTTTTCACCCCAAATATATTGGTGTCATTTTTACTATATATCATAAATTCTCATAATCATGGTTAAAGTTCATCTACATGCACACTCTCTCTCACAATTTTTTGTGTGCAAGAGTGAGATCATTTCACTTCCACACAAAAATTGTATTGAAACAAGCAGCTAAATTTTGACCCATTTGCTACTAATTTGTTGTCAATTAGATCAAATGTTACAAGAATTTGTACAACCAAGTTAACTGTTAATTAGCTTAACACATTACATACTTTAAACCATATTATCGCATCATCTCTCACCATTAGTCCAAGGGAGATTTAGTTTTCAGCTTAAAGCTATTGAAACTCGCAACAAAACCTCAAGAGTGTGTTTACATACACGAATGGGAGAGAAGGGCAGACGAGGAAAATGAAAGAGTGATGTTCCATCTTCCAACCAAATCTTTCCTACAACGAAGAGATTGATTTAATCACGAGGGAAGGAAGATGGACCCCCTCCAATTCCCTCCATCTCCCTCCTCCAACCCTCTATAGTCTATACTCTATATAGTCCATACAAACAAGAGCATTTACGTCATTAAAAGCTCACTTGAAAGTCGAAACCTGAGAATTCCGCTAATCTCACAATCGATTGTTCGATTTCTACTCAATACACAACCTTATAAGTTCACTTAAACCTCACATTGGCTTGCAATCACAAATGCAAATAAAAAGAGACAGCACAAAAAGAAATCGATAAATCATTACCGCGTTTTTCGACGCAATCGTCGTGAATTTGGCAGCAAGCGTCAAGATCATCACAAGGCTTCTCACCTACGCATCCACTATGACCTACTCCACAGTATTTCCCATACCTTATCCCCATATCTACACTTTCCAATAACCAAATCATAATAAAATCAAAGAAATTGATAATCATACAGAAAAAACAACGCCGAAATAGTTCAAATCTTACTGTCGCAATTTAGAGAGAGACATTTTTTGCTACATTGGATCTGCAAACATTTATCGAGAAACTTGTTAATTACGCTATGACATAGATAATTGCAGTGATATGAAATGAAATGGAATTGAATTAATTTTACGGTGGTGTAGGAAGAAGGGGGAATACCTGTGAATCGGGAGAGGCGGCGGCGGCGTTGACGGCGAGGAGAGAGAAAATGAGGAGGAGGACGGCGGTGGAGAAGGCGGAGAAGGAGACCAGTTTGCGGGTGGACTTGTGTTGGTTTGTTTCCCGCATATTTTGATTTTTGGGAGCTTCCAAGTTGGAATTGGAATTAGCCATTGTCAACCAATTACTCGACGGGTAGACCTGCCAAAGTTGGTCAATAGAGTGGATCGGAAATTCGGAATACGTCGTTTGGTAAAAAGGATGGGAACTCGAAAATTAGAGGTAATAAATGAGAATTGAGTTCAGGGGTTTACGTTGAGAATTGGAGGTCGGGAATTAGGAAGATATTTGCTCTCGATTTGCCTATCGTCATCATACTCGCTTCTCCAATAAATTGGGGTGGAGATGGGAGTTCAATTCTCAAACTCACAATTCCCAAGTTTGTTAGAGGGATAAATAATAGTGAAAGTGACTTTGATTAGTCTATTCCCCTAGGTAATGAGTTTTGGGGAAATGGTTGGGAATCGACTAGTCAAACTCACATTTCTTATCTCTTTTATCCCATCAAACATAATTGGGAATTGTGAGTTTGCGAATTAGACTCCGATTTCCGCCCTCAACGCCATCGTACAAATCAACAATTAAAAGTTTGAAATAAAAAATTAATTAAATTAAAAAAGACAAATTGTTTGGCCTAAATCAAACAATTCTTCTTTGATTTGAATGACCTTATGGTAAAACGAACTGAAAGAGCGTTGAAATTGATGTGTTAACAAATTAACAAAATATGACCCGCATCTTGTAAAAAAAGAAAAAGAAAGAAGAATAGCTTTCAAATATCGCCAAAGTTATAGTGTGCAGGTAGAAGATCATTGCCTTGCTGAAACCAATATGGCCAATAAAAGGTGGTTAATACATTTGGCCAACACAAGGATCTCCGAACGTGACTACTCACGTAGCCACAACCTCACAAGTATGGGCAATGCAGTTAGGAATAAGAAGAGAAGAAAGGATATTATGTTAATTTTTGTGCTCAACAAGACAACAACAAGGCAACACGTCCTTTTAAATAAAGAGAAAAAATAGACATTACGAGAAAGGGGAAGGAAATCAACACTTAAAGAATGAAATAATTGTGATCAATATTGATTCACTGAATAACAATATGGAGACAAATCAATAATTAAGGATATTTCTTCCAAATAAATAAATAATTAAAGATATTAAAACAGATCGAATCATTGTTTTTGAAATGGGGCTAGAACGAGGTGAGATTTATCTGATCTCAAATATAGAGCTCAACTCTGCTATAATTCCCTAGAAAGGCGAGATCCCACGTCAGCCCATGATCCATGCCCTCACCGGGCCTATACCAATTGGTGCGTATGTGATGGTGCGGTATAACCTACAAGTTTAGGATGATGAAGTTTGAACTCTCAGCCTCCAAATGTGATAGAAAACCCTCCAATGTGATATCACCTTAACTACTCTGATTAAGAAACGGAGGTATATTGAGTTTTATACTCCTTCGAATAGACTTGATGAGCAAGGACAACCAATGTTGAGCATTGACATATAACTCAATGAGCCTATTTTTTCAATGTTTCCGACTTATACCATGCTCAATATATTCATTCATGATTGCTCATCAAAATATGAGCGGATACTCGCAATAATTTGTAAATTGTTCATCAAAATGTCCCGACACTATAAAAGAGCGCATATTCCCCCGTGAGTACATCATAAGAATTGGATTCAGACTCAAATTCCAGCAACATGGTTCCTTTTTGTTTTTAAAGCACGATACATAACACGAATTCAGTCAATTTATAAGTAGCAATGTAGCATCATCAACATCAACCTAATTTATCATTATCTAGAAAGAGCAAATACTTTATGTCTTGACCTTAGTTTAGACTTGTTGAGGTCAAAACTCAAAGACAAAAGAAACTTCTCCTAGAAGACTAGAAGTAGTAAAACAGTAATCAGAAAGTACATAGGAAACGGTTAAGAAGATTCAACCGTACGCGTAACAGAAATTAAAAAAAGTCATTGGTACTCGTGCACGCATCTTCCTTCATAATTTCACCTGTCTCTCCTCCTCCTTGGATCCTCCCCCCAAATTAATCCCCCCAATTATCAAATCTCTACTACTGTTCCATTGAATTTCTACCAATTCAAAAACCCTAATTTTCAAAAAAAATTCCCCCAATTCTATCAATTATCTCATAAAAATGCTTCACAAAAGCTTTAAACCCGCCAAATGGTAAGATTATGAATCCTAATTATGTGTTTTTTTTTTATTGGAATTTGTTTGTGCAATGAAATTGGGTTAATTAGCAGCTGAAAATTGGGGATTTTTGAGTTGTTAATTGTGATTATTGTTGAATATGGCAGTAAAACGGCGTTGAATCTAGCAAAGTCAAGGATGAAGTTGATGAAGAACAAAAAGGATGCACAGATGAGGCAATCAAGAAGAGAGGTTGCTCAATTGCTTCAAAGTGGACAAGATCAAACCGCTCGTATTCGAGTACGTTTCGCTTTTTCATCACGCTTCCTATCCTAGTATTATTTTTTCATGTTGGTGTGGAAATTTGTTTGTAGGAGAAGTGAAAGATTGGAAATTTTGATCATGATTTAGATTGTATTGTTAGATACATTGTTATCGTGGTTTAATGTACTCGAATCGTTGTTTAAATGGATTTTTGTTGTTGTTAAGTTTAGGGGGTTTTGTAAAATTGTGTGTTTGTATGAATTTATTAGGAGTTTAGTAGATTGTGATGAGATTCTGTTGAGTGAGTGACTGCACGAATGAGAACTAATGACGAGAACCAAGCCGAAAAGTGTGGAAATTTATTTTGGATGGATATATACGAGTTGAATTGCGAAACCAAAGTTTGCATAATCTTCTGATGTCCAGACAAACCGTGTTGCGAGCGTGTATTCTCTGCCTACATACTGATTGTCATTTAGGATACATGCTACTCTGAATATGACTCAGTTTTTTTTTTTTTTTTTTTTTCATTACTACTTTTCGCATTGCTATGGTGGTGTCTTCTTTAATGTGCATACAGGATTTGGGTATTGTAGTCATCTGGACATCTTGTAGCTTGTCATCGTGGTTTCATCATTTGTGCATAAAGCGTCAAAAACACATTATATGAGTATGTTCTGGAATGCTATTGTGTAGTGATTTATATGAGTACAAGGGGGAAAACTGATTGTGATTGTCAAGAATTTGTGAGATAGTTCTGTTTGATGAGTTACATGTATGGTATGAATTGAAGTGTTTTTGAACTGTTACTTCTGGTTATATATAGTTACATGATTCCGTGCTTAACTATTTTTTTTACATTTTATGTTAGGTTGAGCATGTTGTACGGGAGGAGAAGACCCTAGCGGCATATGAAATGATTGAGATATACTGTGAGCTTATTGTGGCATGGTTGCCAATCATTGAGTCGCAAAAGTATGTGAACTCTTTCACTATTGAGTATATCGGGTGTTTATGTTTTGTATCTTGTTGTGGACTTGATTATCGTGCTTATTATCAATGTGTTGACTTTGCTTTGTGTTACGAATTTTTAGAAATCATCTCCATCTTCTATTTATCGACTTCTATAGTTCATGTTCCTGCTTTCAAGTAGATTGGAGTTGAGATCTCCTTCACATTATTCAATATACTGTTCTATATAGTTCATCAAAATCAAACCTTTTCTGACGCTGTGTGCCTTAGCCCTGAGTTACCGGTTTGTCTCCGAAAAGGTGCAATAGAAATCTCATTCAACATATTCAATGAGGGAAATTTTTTCATCTTAGCCAATGGAACGATTTGGTAGAGTAGACTGCTTGTTTTCTACCTTTATAAGGAGACTGATGGAGAAATGAGGGAGGAGGGGAATTAGATTAAATAGTGAACTAGCGGTAGAGGTATTGTTTTTTTTTTTTTTTTGTGAGGTAGAGAGGTATTGTTGATAGATATAGTTGAGTTCCTTGAGCTCTTTAGATGTTTAGCTCACCAGAGAGGTGATGTGCTGTTGATTGAGAAATTCACTCTTAGTCAGTGTTCTGCAATACGTCCAGCGGTCCAGTGAATGGACTGACGATTGGCTCATTTCAGGGTTTTCTGTTATCTATATCCCATATCTAGGTCTTTTAACTGCTCTGACGAAATTCATGTTGGAGGGTTACCACATCATTTTGAAAGAACGGTCTTTTATGTTAACCGACCCTAAATCAAGTTCTTGACTAAACTGAAGATTGAAAGGATGCAGTAATCAATTTTTTTAGCTTATGACTTGTATCATCTTGATGATACCCAATGCAACCATGAAACTTTCACTGAACTTGAGGACTTTGGGCTTTTTGGTGTGTGTTATGATTTTGGAAATTGCTATACCGAGATCGACACATTTCCAACCTCAAAGCAGTACGCTAATTTGTTGCTAAGATTTGGTTCGAGTGCTCATGTTCATGATGAGTGATTTATTCCAAGGGGCAGTAGCAGATAAGGTAATGAGTTTGACACTTTGACTGTCCCTCCTCCCCCCTCCACCCTCCACCCCTCCTCCTACGTTGGGATTTTGTACTCTGCCTGAGTGCTAAGGCTGGTCGTGGTACTGAGTTGTCATAAAGACTTGAATAATTGCACCTGGTATCACTTCTTTGAGTCACAGCCTAATACTGATTGTTTTTCCCAAGACTTCTAGTGGTAATTGTAGCCTGTAGGCCATACACATGGAGTGTTTCAGCATGCTCTCAGCTCTCGTAGAGTCTGACTTATGTAGGTTCGTTCGATATGTAATGCTGAGAGAGCACTTTTGTCATCATAGTTCTTTCTCAGTGTGGGCTAATGTTGGGAGGCATCATATTTTCCTTGGTTATAAAGATGCAAAGGCTTGATACTTTTTATAAGTCAAAAACCATTGGCAAGGCTTAGTATAGGAAAAGTGAGAGGAGCTTATGTGAGAAAAAGGTTTCTGGTATTACACATGCTTGATCAATCTAGAATTAATTTATATGTCTCCACAGGTTACGGTAAGGTGACGACAAAAAGCATAAAATATGTGTATTATTTATGTCCATGTTCAGTTCCAACTGAGATTATGTGTTGTACTGTTGGCGTATGCTATGTCATATATCTGCATTAAGCAAGTGTCAGTTTTTATTTTTCAATCTAAACATGGAAATATGCTCTTAGACTTGCTTTTGCTGTTGATACCCCTTTTTTATTTTTTATTGATTTAATACGGTACTAGGGTTCCATATCCACTCCTGCAAGAGTACTTTTTAATTTCTTCTTTCCAGGAATGTTCCCTTCTCCAAAACTTAAGCGATAGTGATAACAAAGCACATACTCCTCGCCAAGTGCTATGGTGCTATGAAGTACTTGAATTTTCATTCTGTGAATGTAACAGCTAATCATTCTTCTGTGTACAGAGTTTGCCCCCTTGACTTAAAAGAAGCTATTGCGAGCTTGATATTTGCCGCGCCAAGGTGTGCAGACATCCCAGAGCTCCAGGATGTTCGCAAGCATTTTACTGCGAAATATGGCAAAGAATTTGTCACTGCTGCCACTGAGCTACGTCCAGCATGTGGAGTCAGCAGAACTGTAAGTTTGCCTAGGATGTGCTTGGTAGTGTGATTACATTTTATTGGGACAGAACAGAGTCACATATTGCAGTTTAAAATACCACGTGTCTCTAATTTGAGTTATGGTCTCTTTGTATCCAGTTGATTGAAAAGTTATCTGTAAAAGCTCCCGATGGTCCGCTGAAAGTGAAGATTCTTAAAGGCATTGCTGAAGAGCATAACATCCAGTGGGAACCAAACTGGTTTAAAGATGATCCCATCTCCTCTGACTACACGGTGGTAAGGCTTTTAAGCATAATTTGCTTCATTGATTTGCTTGTCGTGCGTATTATTTTCTTGGAAGTGAAGTACATCACTCATGATAGGCATACAAATATGAAATAATGACTACTATGCAGTGATAACGTTGTAATGGCAGGCCAGGTCTGTAGCTCTGATCATAGCACGAAGAAATCTTTGTGATATATGCTATCCATATTGTATCTGTGTCTGGTGTCTGCTTTGGTCTTGTTTGTTGAACATATTCTGAAGTTATCTAGTCATTTATGGATATGAAATTTTCATAAGATACAGTAGAAAGATTGGTTTGTAATGGTGCTCTCTTGATTGGTGGACTTCAGCAGATGTGAACTAGGGTTCTTTAATCATGATCAAATTCTTTTGACAGGAGAAGATACCACATACAGATAACAGCAACACAATACAACAACAACAACAACAACAACACAGCAACACAATACAAATGAAACCTCTAAATGCTCAGATTGCTGACGACCTGGATGAAAAGCATTCCCATATTGCTACAAAAGCAGAAGTTTCTGCTCAAAGACTTGCTCATGCAAATTCTAATGAGACCCCACCATCGTCCACTTCACGTCCTGATCTTAGACCATCAGGTAATGAAGTTTTATATTTTGATGGCTTGATAGATTTCGCCACTGAAACAGCTCATTTACAGAACTTGTAAATTGTTTTGTTTCCAGGGAATGTCTCAGGAGGAATGCTCTCCAGTCAGTCGTCAGGGACTGCTCAGAATTCTTTTTCAGCGGACAGGCAACACTGGAACATGGAATTTAAGGATGCCACTGCTGCTGCACAGGCTGCTGCTGAATCTGCAGAACGAGCAAGCATGGCTGCAAGAGCTGCTGCAGAACTCTCTATTCGTGATTCCTATAGACCTGGTCTTTCATCTGTGCATGGGGAAAACGACGGCAATGGGCGTTATGCTGGAAGTGTGTTGCAACACAAGCATGAGCAAGGGAATCCAATTAACAGCTCATTTGGTCAAAGGAGTCCACGTATGGAAAGGCATCAAAGAACTACAAGTCAGCACAGTGACATAACTGGAGGGCGTGATGGCAGAAGTTCAAATACACACAGTCAATCTGAAGTGCCGTATGATACCAGACGACAAGAGTTCAGAGAAAGTGAAAGTACTTCCAAACGTGTATATGCAGATACGATAAGGCAGTCAACAGCTTCTGCATCTATTCCAAGTACTTCCAAAGGTGATTATTATTCGTCTACATCCTCGAACATCCATGAATATGAAGCTGAACCCGCTGAAAACCCTTTTTATGGGGAAACTGTAGAACCTCTAAGCCGTCCCAGCCAATTTTATTCTCAATCTAGTGGTTATGAGGATGAGTATGGAGCCTTTTCTAATGCGAAGTATGACGAGATTGATTCAGATAGTAGCTTTGTTGCATTGGGGCAAGGAACATCTGAAGAAGATAACTGGCATGCAAAAACAAGTTATCCGTCAAAGTCCAACAGTATCAAGGATGAGACAATTTACAGAGATTATGGAGAGAGAAATGTGTTTGAGAAGTCGGATGAACAGAGGTATGGGTTTGACTCTGGGACTGCTGTATTTGCTGGTGTGGACCAGGAGCCCAGTGGGTTGGATAGCAATGATAAAGTTGGGCATCATGTTGCTAATGCAGTTTTTGATGATTCTTGTTCTGATGATGATGAAGAATGTATCTTAGATCCTGCAGGGAAATCTCCCTCTGGTGAATTTTCACCTAGGCATGGATTGCCTCACAGATAACCCTTACTTTGAACCTGACCTTTCTGAGAGTTTTAGAAAATCCCCAATATATTCAAAACTGATTGAGCCACTTCCTGTCACTTTTGACGATTATGACGCGCCCAGCCCAACAAGTGAGAAAGAGTTACAGACGGAAAACTCTGAGCCTGATATTGGTAGCTACAATTACAGGAAGCCTGACTGGGATTCCGATGCGACTACCGAGTTTATTGGATCATCATTTGTTGAAAAAACTGATGATTCATTCTTGAGCAGGAAAAACATGGAGGACAATCAAAAGACTTATGTTGGTACCATTGGTAGAGTCAAAGATTCGGAGTCTCCAAGATCTCTCAAACTTTCTTCAGATTCAAAATATCATCCAGAGTTTGACGATGAGACCCATTCTAGTTCCGACGAAGGTGGTGTGGAGTTGAATCTTGGATCATTGCCTGGTGGACGACGAAATAGGTCCAGCTGGGGTTCACCATATTCAAGAGATAGGTTTGCTGGTGTTTCATCTCCCTCAAGATATTCTGAGGCAGCAGCAAGTGATGGTTTTGGCGAGGAGGATAGTGAACAAGGGTCAATGCCTTACAAAGGACGCAGTAATCATAAGTCGGTTTTTGCACCAACACCTTTAAACACTGCAGAACGCACAGAAAGTGAAACCATTCATGAAAATGTGCATAAAACAAGAGCGAAAGACCCCACAGGATATTTCGAGTATGATGACAGTGCTCCTGAAGAGGATGCTGCTAAACCTGTCATAAACAAAAATCTTCAGGGTGCTGGAATTTCTCGGAGAACCAGGGGTTCTGCTAGATTAGTCAGCTCTCGGCCATCTAGAAATCTGGGTGACGCTACAAAGACAGGGCAGTTCTCATCAAGTTCCTATGCTACTGACGATTCTCCCAAGTCCAGGCACTGGACTACTGGTCAATCAAGTTTGAAAGACGAAACAACTTCTGAGCTCAGGTCAGAGACAAAACTGTCAAGGAACAGCAATATTTCCCCCCCAGATACTGTAGAGAAGCCAGCAACTCCAGAATCTCCTAAGATTTCAAGGGCATCAGTTTCAAGTGAGAAAGCTCCATCCAGAGAAAACTCCGGGAAATTACCTAGTCATGTTCATCCCAAGCTCCCTGATTTTGAGACATTTACTGCTCACTTGCAGTCTTTACGTACAAATCGTCAATAGTAACCAACAGATCCATCCCAGACATTGTGTATAGCCTTCCAGCAGCTTTGTGTATATCCAGGATTATCTTCCCTAGGTGATTGGCATTATACTGTGCAGCAATACTTGTGTAGACCTACGATTCTTATACTTTGTCTATTCAACTGAATATGACGCCATGTCAAGAGGATTTTGCTTCCAGCACCCGTTTTGAGACACTGGAAGATCGGTTTTCTGTCGCTTACAGATTGTATTCATCAGCAGATTCTTGCGAGACGATTATTAATAACTGCATTAACTCAATTTGATGTTTTTGTATGTTTGTATCATGTTTCGTTTCATTTGTAATGACGAGTTCAATGTGGTCATGTACGGAGTACTTGATTCTTTAACATTTTGCCTTGAGTTTGCTGATCATTTATCTTTCTCTTTACCCGATCTGTGTTTTTCAGAGTGCTGTTATTTGTTACTTTCTGGTCCCAGGCTATTGCGCCGGGATTGAGGACCACAAAGCCCGAATTATTTGTATCAACATTATTATTCTCCTGGTATAGTGCATTCGATTATTTCCCGTTAAACGTAGCCATCATATCGATAGTGAAATCACATATTTTGATATGTTTTGAATGCTTCCACACAACAATTTTAAGATTTCACCCTGAATTTTCAAGTGCTCACTCCGTCCTAAGTCCTAACGCAAAAGTTTGTTAAAGCATATAAAAAAATATTTTAAACTATCACCTTAGTTATTCATACGTGTTCTATAATGTTATTTATGTTCATTGTTCACATATGTAACATGTTTTCACTGTACATTTGATAACCTAACTTCGAAATAAGATTCTACTCGGTACTTTGAAAAACAAGAAAGACATTATACAGATTATCGAGTAAAAATTGGGTGGTGAATTGACTGAACTATACACTACATTTTAATTTGTACACTTCTTCTCATGAAGGGAAGAAAGAGTGCAAAAATGAATCATGTAAACGTAAAAATTCTGACCCCGAAAATTGAAAAGAGGGTATCTATTTAACTAAACATACGTGAACGTGATGGAAAGCATCATCATAGAATCAAAGTAATATGATGGCCTTAGCTTATGGGGTTGGTGGCTTGGTGCCGCCTTGGTGGAATTAAAACAACAGCTTATAGCCGACGACGAAGGCCCCCGTCAAACAACAAAAATGCCTTTGTGTAGGGAGGAGACGTAAAAGATAAGTTTTTTAATATGCTTTTATGACTTTTTCTACTTTTCGTAAATTAGAGTGGTCCTTTTTCACCACTCTTGTTTTCCTAAAATAATTGTCCATGTTTAATTTGCCCAAATTAGCAATAAAACAAATTAGTGGTCCATGATGATGAGCATTAGATTGGATTAGTGACTTCAATTAGTGAACTCGAGAGACCACTCGAGTACGACTAAGAGTAGTGAGAATATATGAAGATGTATGTGAAATGCATTAGCTGTCATAACCGACTCCATTCCGAACTAACCCGGTGATGAAAATAGAAACATAAATCACCCTACTTTTTGAGACTAATATTAATTAATGAGTACTAATCCAAATTTCGTCAATATTTAACGGAAAGTGCGGTCTAAGTCCTACCCAAAATACATAATTAAAGTGCTGGAAGTTTGGTGTGAGTTAGTCAGAATGCACCGAGTATCATAGGAAAAGACTGAGTGCGTAGGCTGTTTGTTGCACTCAAACACATGCGACATGTGGTATGTGACATGTGCACTAATAATGTGAATGATTCACAAATTATATATAGTATACTCGTATATTATATGGTCAATCTCGAGTTGCCTGTCTACCAACTAGATAGGCAACTATTGAGTGTCTCTCGTCGAGGTGAAAGTCTATAAATAGAACTATACTTTGTCATTCTCATTTCTTGTCAGTCTCTTGCGAGAAGCTTCTTCATATTCATCGAAATCATATTACGAATCGAAGAACTAGTGAACTACTACGTAAGGTACGTTAATAACTTCGTCTGATTCTTTTTTTTTTTATCGGTTTTTCATTCGATTTCGGGTTTGATTGTACGTGATCTTTGGTTTACCTTTTGATTGAATTTGTTTTTCATGTGATTGGGGTTTGAATATGCATGCGAGAGAAATTCAGATGAGGCATAAATGATTGAAAGTATGATTATATTGTTATTTTTCCTTTGATTTGTTAACGTTTGGTTTGAATACGTGAGATAAATTCAAACGAAATGTTAACATACTAATGATAAGAACGGAGGTGGTATTAAGTTACGGTTGTGATTATATAATCGAAAATTGACGAAAAGTGAGTGATCATCTCTGGTAGGATCATCCTAACCCTCGCCAAAGTAGTTCTTAAATACATAAAAATGATCAAATGTCGTTGTTTTGGGGTAGTATGTAACAACCTCCGGCTGAACTATATATTTTTGTGAGGATGAACAGTCATTTTTTAGCCTTTAGAAATTAATTAATGTGTTTTTTAGTCTCTGATATATTATTACATGATGACAAAATTGAATTTACTTGAAATGTATTCTCATGTGACAATTTATTTGAATTTTACTCCTAAGTGACTACTATTCATTTTACATACTAGTTCAGGATTATTTTGTATATTTTCAATCGTATTGATTTTACTATAGCCAAGTGTGTGGGCGCCCACATTGTTTCACGACTCTCTATCAACTTCTTGTAATTTCTTAATTATGTATATATCGAGACGTTCTCAATTTAGTTTGAAAATGACGGTGACTTAATATCAAATAAAATAGTTAATGTTAGCTATATATCATAGAATATTAATTTAAGTACTATACAAGGCCACAAGTTTTTTGTTTAGACGCATACATAAACTAGATTTAATCATCATCTGATCTTAAGAAAATAGGAATAGTCATGTTATATCAATGACTTTGTAGTTACGTGCGTGCTTTTTCAGCAACAAGGTTGTAATTGGAAAGTTACCTTAGCGTAGAGAACAAGCATATATGAACATGGAATGGAGCCACCCATCAAGATAGGGTCATCAATATTTTCGTTATTATTAGTAAGTTTAGACGTTTCCTGTAGATAGTCCAAACCAATGGCATGTCTAGGAAATACGAGTGGGGGGTCTAATTTTGAAACACGAACTAATATTTTAAGTTGAAGTAACCTTTATATACCGTACTTATTTAGAGAGTCAAATTGTTGACAACATGAGAAAGATAAAGCTAAAGTTCTATCATTTTCCAGGACTTGTTGGGGGTTACACGTGGATCCGCTAATGGATTACTGTAAATCATAAATATATATTACGCCTCTAGCATTTAGCCGTAGGAAATATATATATAAGTATATTTCTAGAAATCGACTAGCTAGAAACCATGTTTATTATTGTAGATGTGTAACCCATATTTTATGATTTTCTATGTGCTAGGCTGCTAATCAACGCAGGAAGGATATAATGGCATCGGATTTGGGTAGTTTTATGAAGGATACGAAAGATACTGGATTGTTACAAAGTGAGGAGTTACACCAGGTAACTTTTTCAAGCTTGTCTCATTTCTATTGTGATCATCCTCTTGCATGTGCTTAATGCGGGGAGTAGAGTTGATTTTTACACTCTTCAATTATCTTCAATAATTCTTGTCGATAAAAGGAGTATTGGTCCAACATTGTAAGCCGTTACGACACAATACTCGGACTATAAAAGTGTAATAACCGATCTAATAACATGTAAGTACAATGTGGTGGATTTTTGGCTTCTCGGGTTTGAATACGTGTGTTATTGTGGAAGCAGTATATCCTGGACACTAGCGTTTTTCCCCGGGAGCATGCGCTTCTTAAGGAGCTAAGGGAAGCAACTCGAAGTCACCCCCTGTAATAATTCTTCCTTCCTTCACTCAATTTCAATTTATTCTTGCAAACTAACCATCATACGGGCCGCATTTTGGACTTCAGTGATTCGAATTGCTTCCCACCTATTACAAGAGAGTCGCAATTGAAGTTCAAAGTGAAGTTACGTAAATGTAACAGTGTTAAAACTTGAAACTAATTATGTTTTACACCTTTTAGGTGTTTCATGGGTACATCACCACTAGCAGGGCAGTTGTTGTCATTTTTCCTTAAGACCGTGAATCCGAAGAAGACGATTGAGGTCGGAGTCTACACAGGATATTCCCTCTTACTCACTGCACTATCAGTGCCAGATGATGGAAAGGTGTGCTTAGCTTACATTCGCAATGATAGTCGAAAATGTCGTTTGATATATACAAGCTGCAGCAGAGTTCAGTTGTGTAATTGTGTTATATGTTGGATTTTGCAGATCACAGCAATTGATATTGATAGGGAAGCATATGATCAGATTGGCTTGCCATTTATCCAAAAAGCCGGTGTCGAGAACAAAATCAATTTCATTAACTCTGATGCTATGTTAGCTCTTGACGATCTTTTGCAAGAGGTGAGACTTAATGCAGACGATACAGAACATCATGCATGCTTCCGAAATGCTTTACTCCCGCTATTTCATTCATTTCTTTATGTTTTCCAAATTACTCTTTCTTTCATTTCATATTATCGTACTAGAAGTAATCTGACGCGCTCCTTACTGGGCTAATGATGCAGGAAGGTAATGAGGGAAGTTTCGACTTTGCGTTTGTGGACGCAGACAAGACCAACTACATAAACTACCACGAGAAGTTGATGAAACTAGTCAAGGTTGGTGGTGTAGTTGCTTATGACAACACACTCTGGGGTGGCACAGTAGCGATGCCAGAATCACAAGTACTCGAGACAATGAAGCCGAACAGAGAGGCCGTTATAGCTCTTAATATGTCACTGGCCTCGGACCCTCGTATCGACATTGCTCATCTTCCTTTGGGCGATGGTATCACTTTCTGCAGACGTTTAAATTGATCAATGTCTTCGTGCTTTATAATATTGGTCAATTATATGAACAAGTGTGTGAGTTGTGCAAATGTACTGGACTAGTTAATAATGTGTTGTGTTTGGGAGAAAACATTTCGGGATGTGTTTCAAAGCGTACAGTGTGTACGGTTTAAGAGATGTTGTTAACTTGTTACTCGTTATTTTTTCAGCTGAATATAGAATCACAAAAATGTTAATAGAATCACAAAAATGTTAACGAGTTTCGAACTCATCAGATTATATATGAGAAAGGCTTAATGTATATGGATATACACTACAAAACATATATCCACCCATTTCTCTCTCCTCAACTCCACCAATCTCCGTTTTCTGGGCATATTTTGAATTGATATTCTATATTTTGAGTTGATATTCACATATTTTGAGCTGGCATTCTCATTTGTGAGCACTTTTTTTTTTATGTAATATGAATTGACATAGTTATGTATGAATTGGCATATTAATTCATGAGTAGTAATCTGCTATCTATGAGCCACCAATCTTTTTTTTCTGTGCAAATTTTGAATTGACATTCTATGTTTTGAGTGGACATTCTCATATTTTAATTTGACATTATCATTTGTGAGTGGTTTTGTTTTGATGTATTCTGAATTGACATCTTTGTGTATGAATTGACATGTTAATTCTTGAGAAGTAATCTGTTACCCGTGAGTGTGCATTTGAGAGTAAGAATGAGGTATATGAGTCATTAAAAGTGGTAAAAATACCATCTTACCCCCCATGTACATTTACAAGTGTATATGTCATATACATTTAGTCTTACTCTTAATTGCCAACACCGAAGATGCGGAGATGTATCGTCTAATGACATCTCATGTCTTTATGGATTGCTATACTCGATCATAAAATAATATGAAGCTACGATGTCATAGACTCATAGCGAACAGAAAATGAATACGAGTATATATATATGTTAGCCTAAAATTCATCAATCAAAAATAAATTCAAAGAAAACAAAACAAGAAAAGTCCAAAATGGCATTTTAAGCTCAGAAACTAGCCTTGCGTTTTACAAGGTTGGACCATGGAATTCATGTAAAACATACTGACACTGTTTCGACAATTTTCAATGAGAAAGGTGACAGCATATGATATATGTTGACAATCAAGTTTTTAGTTTATTATCATATCGTTGGAGTTCGTATGATCATCACTATATATTCTTTGTCCGTTAAAGCTAACGTCAGATTACATCTACATTCTTTATAATGATATTTATTTTAAATAAATGTGTGATTCGAGTCGAAGGTGATTTATAAACTATACCGAGACTAAAAAACGAAATTAAACAAAGAAACCAAAAAGATCATTAGAAACAAAAAGGGACAGAACAAAGTTATGTAAAGAAATTGAATGATCTCCAGCTGGACATGAAATTGCGCCAAAATCAAGCTGAAGCAGTTTACCGTTAGTTTACCGCGTAAAATTGAAGAACTTTCCAAAAATCAGACCAACAAATTTCAAGCTCTTCATTAGTACAATTTTCACACCCCTTACTCTAATCCTTGACATCCAAGTAAAATAATCAGCTTCTTCTATAAGAAACAATTCTCATCATTCTCTCTCAAATTACTCTGTTGCCCTAATTTTGCTTTGATTTGCTTTGATTTCCCCCCCAAATTTCGAGAACAAATTAAACCTTCAATCAATCATACTTTCGATTTTCCTCAAAAACCCAGATTTTATTTCCACTCAATCGAAAAACCCAGAAAGCTTTTCGATCAATTTTCAATCATGAGCACAGGAAACGAATTTGGGAGTTGTTCTGATTGTTCTAGGGTTTTGAACCAAGAAAATCTTCATGATTTTACCGCGGTAGATTCATACTATTGTTGTGAAGAATTCCCTAATACGAAGAATCAGGAAAAGAGTGAGAAAGAAGCTGTAAGTTGGTCTGATTGTTCTGAGGTTAGTAACCCAGAAAAGTTTGATGATTTTCCCGCCAAATCTTCATGTGGGTCTGCAGAAAACCCTAATTTGAATAAGTGTCAGAAGAAGAGGAAGAGGGTTGGGGCTTCAAATATTGATCGTGGTGCTGGTGTTAAGGTTGAGATCTTTAATGTTAGAGTTAACGAAGCGCCTTTCTTTGATTTCTTTGCCAAAGAAGTCGAGAATGATTTCGCAGAAATCGACCAAGACGATGTTGTTGTTCCGGTGATCAAAAGAAGAAAGGTTGTTGAAGAAGCTGCTGGTACTGAACTTAAAACCCAAGAAGTTGGTCATCTTTATATTCCGATTCTGCCCCTGCTGCGAGTCAGAGTACTACTGTGTCTTATTCTGACAACTCTGACAAAGGGAAACGTGTTGATGACAGTAATGCTCATGGGGGTTCAGAAGGCGGTTCTTGTTCCGGAACATCAACAGCTTCTCATCAGGTTCCCCTGGATGTTGTCCCTCTGAGTATGTATTATCCGGATTCACATCCTGCGTTCCCATCAGAAGAAATTGAGTGGACAGTGAGGAAGACACTGACACCAAGTGACTGTAGTGTACAGCAGAACAGGCTTCTGATCGCGAGAAAAGTGTTGGAGGAGCAGATTCTTTGTCATCTGGATGATGCTAGCAAGCTTCAGGTCAGCACACCTGATGGCCTCAGGGTTGATGTGTTGGACTGCGATACCCGACTTCAAGTGAAGCTCACACTGAAGAAGTGGTCATCCACCAAATGCTACCTGCTGATGGATAACTGGAACAGAAGTTTTATCCAGAAAAGAGGGCTTATCCCCAAAGATGAAATCGGACTGTGTTGGGATAAGCGTCATAACAGGCTGTTGTTTTCTGTCTTGAGGTTTTCTGATCAGTAACCAGGAAACAGCTTTGTGTAGCAGAAACTGTTTGTCGTGTAATTAGCTCTGATGATTGCTTGTATATGTGTTTGTCGATTATTTCTCGAGTAAATGTACTGCGTGTCTAAGATTTATGAATCAAAATTTGCAACTTTTCAATCAATGTCTGGTTTATGTTCAAATTCTAACTCTTTAAGTTTTCATGAGCTACGTAAACTGTGCACTGTCAAATTTACCAAACATGGCATATTGGCATGTCAGATTCCGAAACAAAGAATAAGCGTATATCAGGTGCAGAGTTCAGACATCAGATTACTAGAGATGTTTTTAGGACTACTGATTGTGAATACAGGGTTTTAACCTATAATTGTCACTTTCAAAGACAAAACCTAATGGTGACCCTGATATGAATGTGAATTTCGCGTCTTAATGCTGATGCTCGGTCTGAAATTGCAACAGATAAGAACTCACCTCGAGCTTACCCTGATAACAGGCGAATAAGCAACAAAGTTATCCCGAGCCTGTTCTTGCAAAATCACTAAATCAGCTTGCCTTACATCCGAAAAGCCAGTGTGGAGCACAAAATTAACTACATTGAGTCTGATGCTTTGCTTGCTTTTGACAACCTTAGGCTTGGACCATGGAACTCATGTAAAACATACGAATATTGTTTCGACAATTTTCAATGATAAAGGTGAGAGTATGATATATGTTGAGGATCAAGCTTTTCTTTATCATATCGCTGGAGTTCTTGAGATCATCACTATCCTTCAATTCGTCTGTTTAAGCTGAGGTCAGATTATATCTACATCCTCTATAACGATTTTTTATTTCTAATTTAATGCCTGATTCGTTGAAGATCGGTGATCATAACGAGTACTGAGACCTTTTGATTTTCAGACCTGATACCGTAGTATTTTACATCCTTATGATGTCTCTAGTTTAAGAGGATGATACGACACTGGCGAGTGGCGAGAGGTCGTTTGCAGTACCAACTACACTGATATACATTGAGTCTGATGCTTTGCTTGCTCTTGACAATCTTTTGCAAGGGGTAAGACTTAAAGAGTAACATCGATCAATACGACAGGGTCAGAGTGACCCCTTCCGAACCTTCTACGACAGGGATGTGTTACGGTCCATCAAAAGTGAAACACCCGTTTACAACCCTGATCACAGCAATTTACCAGTCAGTAACACGTTTGTGATTTGGTTATTACAGGAAGGCAATGAGGGAAGTTTTGACGTGGATGACGACAAGGTTAACTATGTGAACTACACGAGAGGTTGATGAAGCTCGTCAAGATTGGTGGAATGGTTGCTTATGAAAAACACAATCTTGAGCGGCACTGCAGCCATGCCTGAATCACTAGTACTGAAGACTTGCAGAGTCGCCTTCATCATATTCAACCAACAGCTCGCTTCTGAAAGTCACATAAATATTTGCTCATGGTATCACTTTCTGCAGAAGTTTATACTATTACAGGGGTCTTCAGGGTCCTTGCTACTTGCTAGTACTCGATTATATGGTGGTTGTGTTCTTTTTTCGTTTTCGACGAGGATTCATTGAAACGAAACAAACAAGAATGTACACTACATCAATGAAAAACTGAAGTAAGAAAAGAAAAATCTGTGTTTTGTGTCTCAGCAGAAACTCACCTTTGCTGTGAAGGTAGAATTAGCCTGAAAGTCGTCCATAGATTCTCATACATCGAGTTTCAGTCTTGCAATGATCTCGTATGATAAACAGAACATAGACGATATTCCATAGTCATAGAATTACATGTGCCAGAGACCATTCGACAATGTCACAGATAAAATCATAAAATTAGACCACCAGTACCAGCAGTGTATCCAACAGTTCCACAGCCAAAAACATGCTCAGGCTGACTACAAGAGCATGGAGATGCTAGGCACAGGCCATACATACCACAATTATAACTGTAAATTTTCAGAGAATTGTGATCTAAGAATTTGTAGTGCCGTGGTCATATCGTTAGCAAGACCCTTTGCTATGTATAATAACCCTACAAAATGCATCCACCAAGGTTCATACCATCGACAACTGAGTTATAAGAACCCTTCCAAATGCATCCACCATGAACAAGACTTGACACATCCACCCCTTCATTTAAGTTTACATGGAACAACGCTGATTTGGCTCAGAGCTGTCTCCACTAAAAGATTACTCGCTAAAGTAAAACAAGTTTACACAAAGGACTTTAGGTCAAAAAAATTACCGCCTATCAGCCTTCAGCAAGCTTTCTCTCTTTGCTGCAAAGGTCTCCGCCACTAACAGAGGGAAAGCTATAGTAGCATCACAGTGCACCTGATTGCAAAAGGTAGGTTAAAAAACAAGTCCATAGAAGTGGAACTACTTCCTTAACACATGTAGGCAACAAGAAAAATAATTCAACATACACAACCTGAACGGTTCTCTTCAAAAGAAAATGAAAAACCAACCTTAACGGTCTTAGCAGATTCACGAATTTTACCCCAGGAGACAGCCTCATCGGGACGAGCACCAGA
>JBBYHQ010000014.1:4336626-4349500 GCA_038382645.1 Spergularia azorica
TTACATGAACTCCATATGCGAGGAAGTCAAAACCAAAAGCAGAGGGTCAGATGGTAGTAGCCCTTTTATAAGAACAGAGTTTGATAGATATCTAGAAGAACGGAAGGGTGGGGACGAAGAGAAAGAGATTTTGGCTTGGTGGAAAGTTAATGAGCCCATTTTTCTATTCTTGCTCGTATGGCTAGTGATGTTTTAGCTATACCAATCTCCACTGTTGCATCGGAGTCCTCCTATAGTGCTGGAGGTCGTCATGTAGATCAATTTCGAAGCTCTCTCTCCCCGAAGGTACCAATTTCTGACTTTCAAAGTTTCAATTTTCCATTGTTGTTGGCTGTTTTTTACATCCTTACGCCACTTGTTTTGTTTATGCATGTGTCAAAGATGGTACAAAGTCTGATATGTAGGCAAGATTGGATTCGAGCTGACCTCCGCAAACATGCTATTGAGGAGGAAGCAATAAATGCAGCGGAGTTGGACAAATTAGAGAAAGGTATGAGCTCAATCATATTTTGATTTTCGAGTGATACCTTGCTATGTTTTCTAAATTGTGTAAGTCTAAGGCCCTGTTTGATAGGACTTATTTGCAGTAGTATTCAGATCAGTTCAGAATCATTCAGATCATATCAGGGTTATTCAAATCAAATTAGATCAGAAATGTTCAAATTTATATCAATGTATTTGGCCCATAACTGATACTAATTCGTTGAAATTCAATCAAAATTTCAACACATTCAGATTAGATCAGATCAGTTCAGAGTCATTCAGATCAGATCTGGTTGGAAAATCTATCATTGGATGATAACATGATATTTGTCACGGAAGCAATGGTAATTAACTTTTATAATTTGATGGGTTTGCGTTTCAATTTTGTTGTTGATGACTGAGTCGTTAGACTTGTTACTAATCTTTAATGTTTTATATAGATGTGATAGTGATCAGATGGCGAGGGCATGACTGGGTGAGGCCAAGTGAAAGATGGAACTACGAAAGTCATGGAACAATGGAAGACGATTCAAGAAATAATGGACTATTGATTCGTTTGTAAAACTATTTATTGTAACTTTGTATTTTGAGAATTTGAGACTTTTGTTGACGACCAGCAAAGACTGAGAAATATCTTCTTTTACGATTGTGTGTCATTTTCGATTTTTCTGTTCTGTGACTCTGTCGGCATTGTGTGTCATTTTCGAATTTTTTGTTCTGTCGGTCCATTTGGTCAGGTCTCGGGTCAGTCTGGTCTTTTTCAGTTCGGTCCGGTCCAGGACCGAGGTTATTTTGGTCTGGTCCTCGATCCGCGTTTTCGGAGTAGTCGGTCCTCGGTCTTGGACCGATGCTCAGCCCTAGTTTAAAATCCACATGGCACCCGCGTAGCCATCATCGAAAAATCAATGTGGTAATCATTAAGCAAATTGTCGTTCAAAATACACTATCACCTATTGTTTTGTAATCTCCATTGTTTAGTAACAATCTTTGACAATCGAAACTTTGCCCCTGATGCATATAATCAATATATCTATATCTGTAATCTTTAATACATAAATGTAAAACAAATGAGTAATTTGATGACTCATAGGAAGTAATTCGATCCATTTTACACACGACAAACTCTTCAAGATTGTCAACCTATCGTGTGTAAAAAATTATGACATGCTCGGTTATTCCAATAAATGTACCAAATTCACAACAACACTACGGATTATGGAAACTGGTTTATGGAGTTGGTTTGTCCCACATTGGGAAGGTAAGGCTCATATGATCAGTTTATAATAGATTCTTACCATCATACTATCAACAAGACCTTCACTTTTTAGACCCCAAGTGAGGATATATGGGCCTAATGGATGACTTCCCATCTTATTGGGTCGTGTTGCAACGGACGGTGGTTCGGGCTATTACAGATGGTATCAGAGCAACCCTGCGACCGCGTGCTGAGTGCTGGGGTTGGGTCTATGTCAGCCGTCTAGCGGGGGAGATTTTCGACCTATGGTGACTATTTGGTATGGAATGGTTGAGATGCAACGGGGACATCGCGTTCTTTAAGTGGGGAATTATGCAACACTATGGATTATGGAAAGTGATTTATGGAGTTGGTTTGTCCCACATTAGGAAGGTAAGCCTCATATGATCAGTTTACAATAGATTCTCACCATCATACTACCAACAAGTTCTTCACCTTTTAGAGCCCAGATGAGGATATATGAGCCTAAGGGGTGACTTTCCATCTTATTGGGTCGTGTTACAACGGACGGTGGTTCAGGCTATTACACAATCTCCTCTCCTCATAGACCCTTCCATTCACTCTCTTCTCCCACCACTAACACAAGTCATCGATCGCCTGGTTGTAAAGGGGTGGCGTTTAAGGTAGTCGCAGTGGTGATGGTATATCAAATGAGTAAGAGTTCAGAATTCAATTCTATGGGGTATCCGCGCCGTAGTGAATATAATGCTTATATGCAAAGTAGCAAAAGTCAGGACACATTATATATTGAAATTGGTTTTGGATTTCAAGATTTGGATGCTAGATTTGAAATCACAGGTTTTAATTTAATTCCAATTTTTCAAACGCTATCTAAAGTAAAATAATTCAATCATACTAGTTGCTCATTCATATGAAATAACATGTTTTTTTAAAAAGAAAAGGGAAATTTTCCAATATGCATACCCCTGAGGTTCCCGAAATTTTCAGGTATACCCCTCAGGTTACCGAGCTCTCCAGCGTGCCCCCGAGGTTTGCAAAATCGTGTTTTTTCCAGATTTTCGCTGACGGCCGTTAAACCCTTCTAACGCCTTCCAACTTCGTCTCCCTCCGTCTCCTATTCCCAATATTAACCGTCTATCACTCACAATTAACAAAACTAATCAAATTGTAAAATGATTACACAACAAAACCCCACAAAAACGGTTGAGGGCATTGAATGTTGATGTCAGAAAATTGTTGAGAGGAAAAAAAGTTGTTCTTCAAATCTGGGCGATTATTGAAGAAATCTTAGGTCGATTCTACCATCGATTCACTGTTATTTTTACATTCCTACTAAGGTATGATCTTGATCACTTTTGCATGCATTTTTGAGGTTTTTTTTTTGTATTTTTCAAATTTTGAATTTCGATTTCTGGATTTGGATTTCAAGCTTCGATTTGAAACTTATGTGGGTAATGATATGGGCATATTATGGTTGTTGTTGTTGTTGATGCTTATGTTGTTGTTATTGTTTTTCATTGTTCGACGAATCTGCTCCTTTTTTTTGCTCAATCTCTTACTTCTACTCCTGTTGTTGTTGTTGTTGTTGTTGTTGTTGTTGTTGTTGTTGTTGTTGTTGTACTTTAGGGTTGTTGTTGTACTTTACGATTTTATGTTGTTGGTTGTTGTTGGTTGATGTTGGTTTTGTTGTTGGTTGTTGTTGTCGCTTTTACTGTTGGTTGCTGATGATATTGTTGATGTTGTTGTTCGTTGTTGTTGGTGTTGTTGTTTGGTGTTGGTGTTGGTGTTGGTGGTGTTGGTTGTTGGTGTTGGTGTTGGTGTTAAAATCTGAAATGTGATTGTAGGTAATGGCTCCTGCCCCTGAGAAATGGTTTAGAGTGACATATGGGCATGAGGGGTATGATGTGAAGGCGGTTAGTGTTGAATGTTACAATTTGTTGGATTTGTTAATGGATTTGACGTATGAAGCGTATAACCAAAATGTTATCCCTGCTACGAATCCCATTGTGAAGTATGAGCATCCTAGAACAAAGGAAATGGTGCTTATAAATAGTGATCGGGATGTGATTAGTATATTTGTGGTGTGTAAATATGTTAAGGATATAGAGTTAAATGTGGCAAATGTGGTGAGATGGTCCATAACCAAAGAGCATGCAGCAGAAAAGAAGGCAATGGAAGCGCTAAAGAAGAGGAAGGTAAGGGCCTCAAAGAAGCCTGGTACCAGTGCTGATAGTAGTGGAGCAAGTATAGGTGCTAGTGGATCTGGGAAACAGAGGAAGAAGCGAGCTAGGACTGCTGCATACACAGCGAGCTAGTCTAGTTTTAAGGGGTACACCAGATAATTGGCTTTGTGTATTTTGGGTACACCAGACAATCTAATCTAGTTTTAAGATGTATTTGTGTAAAACAGCTTTTTATGTCAATCTAGATTTAAGATGTATTTTGTGTAAAACAGCTTTTATGTCAATCTAATCTAGATTTAAGATGTATTTGTTTGCTGGAACAAGTAATTTTTCGATGAAATGAAATGCATCCGATCTTTTGTCATTAATTTGCAAACAACTTCATTCCAAAGATTCGAAATTACATGATATTTGACCATTAATTTTGATCAAACAAAAAAAAAAACCTAAATCCAGATTTTCAAACAAATAAAAACTTAAATCTAGATTTTCAAACAAATGATAATCAAGGAAAACTTGCCACATAGCACCTTTTATATTTCCGAATATAACTGCTAGCGCCTTTTATGTCCAATTCTGCCAAATGACACCTTTAATTTGCCATTTTTTAATACATCACACCAAGTCGATCATTTCCAGCCAAAATCGAATTGACTCCGGCGTTGACCTCATGTGCCCCTCACATGATGCGTCTTTACTCCTTTTCTTTTGATTTCGCCCAAAACAACCCGACTCCCACTTTCATTTCTTCATCTTTTTTCTTCTTTTTTTTTCCCTCCAAAAACTTTTCCCCATTAGATTATCTTGCTCACAATTAGTCTTCATTCTTCAACAATCAACATTTATGTCGTACTCTTTATCGCCATTGAAGTGATGTGAAATTGCAGACCATCAACTTTGTTTGACAGTGGTATAACAATGTACTCTTCAATTCGGTCTTTTTCATCACGTAGAGAATTGATGATAGCACATCTCGTTGCCAGTCGATGCTCACCTTATCATACAAAAAAGAAAAATCATACATCCCCCTTCTTCTTCACATGGGCGAGGTAGTGACATTCTCAAAACCGCCTCCCCGGATTGGCCCTTGTCGTAGCAGTTTGGAGCAATGCAACCATACCACAATGACAATTAGGTGAAGCATTTGCCACTGGACCTTATTCAAGACAAACCCAAACTCTAAAGTAAAAAAATCCCAATTTAATTGAATAAATAAAACCTTAGGTATAACCAGAAATTTCAATTACAATGAAAGTAAAGGCAATCAAACAATTTACCTGATTGAAGTTGGATAAAAAATATATAAAAATAAGGAAAGTGAAGAAATCAATAGAAACAAGGAGAGGGAATGAGAGAAGAAGAGAAGAAGAGAAGAAATGAAGAAAATAAGTGAGATGTCGGGGAAGAACAATGGGTGTCGGGTCTGATTTGGGGGGAAACGGAAAGAAAAGGAGTACAGACGCATCACGTGAGGGGCACATGAGGTCAACACCGGAGTCATTTCGGTTTTGGCCGAAAATGGTCGATTTGGTGTAATGTATTAAAAAAATGGCAAATTAAAGGTGTCATTTGACAGAATTAGACATAAAAGGTGCTAGTTGTTAAATTCGAAAATATAAAAGGTGCTATGTGGCAAATTTTCCGATAATCAATACGAAAAACATCATACAACCCAACACCCTTATTCCAAAGGCAACTTGAATAGCTAGTCGTTCTTCCTCTGCATATCCCTTATCTTCCCTTCACCATCTGAGGTTGCTTGATTATTGTATGTGCACGCCATATCCACCGCCTCCATACCCACCCCCTCCATACATTTGCCTAAGCTGATTACTGGTATCTTCTGGGAAATATGGGATAGTGTAACAGTCCGATCCACCATACGTCGCAACACAACCCAATAAGATGGGTAGTCACCCTTAGGCCCATATATCCTCACGTGAGCTCTAAAAGGTGAAGACCTTGTTGTTAGTATGATGGTAGGAATCTATTATAAATTGATCATATGAGCCTTAGTTTCCCAATATGGGACAAACCAACTTCATAATCCACTTTCCATATTCCGTAGTGTTACAGATAGCCCATACGAACGTATCACAGTTGTTGCACTTGAAGTATGGCCTATTTGGGTTGTCTTTTGACTCCGCAATCTTCAGATCCATTTTTCGCTTGCATTTGCATCTCCTTGTTTTGTACCTGAGCTTCTAAGAATATCTCGAATGAAGGTAAGTGGGGATGAAAAGGATGAAGAAGGCATGTTAGTAATGGAGGACAAGAAATAGAGAAATGGAGGACAGAGATGAAGAAAATAAGAGATGAGGAGAGAGAAAATAGAAGAGATGATTAAGATAAGAAAAAAAAGTTAAGTTGGTTGGTAGTGGGGTGGGTGAATAAGATAAGGGAGAAGATTAACTAGAAAAGCTGATTAATGGGTTAAGAAGACGGAGGGAGACGGAGTTGGAAGACGTTAGAAGGGTTAGATGGCCGTCAGCGAAAATCTGGAAAAAAACACGATTTTGCAAACCTCAGGGGCACGCTGGAGAGCTCGGTAACCTGAGGGTTATACCTGAAAATTTCGGGAACCTCAGGGGTATATTGGAAAATTTCCCAAAAGAAAATGTCAATTTAAAACATGATAAGAGAGAAAAAATGTGGTGGGAGTAAGGCGATAGAAACGACCATATGGTGGGATCAAGGAGACAGATCGGAGTATCTTGAGGGGACAGAGAATAGGACAAAATAGGGGAGGTGATACTGAGGAGAAAACAATAGGTGTGTGTCAGCACAATATCAGCTTGACAGAGGATGTACACAACGTGAAGTATGTTATTTGACTTTGCCTTTTTCACTAAAATCTAATATTAATACACTGACTTTTGTTCACATCACCCATCTGGTCAGTCTGGAATGAATGTTATTGTCATTCTTGTTTTCTTTGTAGAGAATTCTCAATAACTAGTATGAGTGGAGCTTACAGGCGTGTTTTTCAGAAACCAATGAATTTTAAATGGTACTGTAGCGAGTTATGGTTTGGGTTTGTGGTTTTGTAGTGATGTACTAATGTAGCAACAAAACATAGTTTTTTTTTTTTTTTTTTTTTAGTTTTTGAAAACAATCCTCATCATCATTTCAGGGAGATACTCAAGTACACAGATGCGACTTCTCCTTTGACAGATACAGATCTGGATAGTCTTGCCAAGTCTGGATCTGGAAACATTAACTATCAAAGAGATACAGTCCATGGCATTACGGTCAACTATCCAACGCCATGAACAGATATATTGGAGATACAGATAACAATATACGTGTAACTAGCTCTATGTCCGAGGTCACACAAACAGCTTTAAATTTGAAGCTCAGTCTTACCCTCCCAGCTCTTGTTATGCGACCATGGCTATAAGGGAGCTTCTCAAAACATCAACCTCTTTATGTGTTGATTTATTTATTCCTGATTGCATGTTAAGGACACATGTATATTAAAATAATATAGTATATGGTACTCATGATTCACGATTATTTGATGCTAGCCTTTCATCATGATAAGCCAGTATGTACACTTCTACAGGTTGCATTTCATAAAACTTTGAATGACACAGCTGCAAAAGAAAATATGGTCTTTGCTATATATTTGTCAAAGGCGATATTTACTAGGTAATTACTTTACATCTCTATTCTTTTAGTTCTTGCGATTTTTATTTTTATTGGAGTTAATTCAGAGCTTGGGCAAGTTGGTGCTTCAATCTTTAGGCACTGTATTTGGCTAACCAATGAGGATCTATAGAATCTGATGACCTTTGCCTAACCAATGAGGATCTTTGGTTGTTGAGCAATTTTGAAACGTGGTCCGTAGTTGTAGAACAATTTTGGTTGAGGTTCTATAGAATCTTCTGACATTTGCCTTCTATTGTCACAATTACTGGATACTATGCCTTCTAAACGTGGGGTTTGCTCTTAATTGGAATCAGATACTGGTGATGGAATGTATTGTTCAAAGATTTATTTCGATTTTTAGTTGATGTGTAAGCGACTGTTAGTGAGATGATCGTGCTAAGTGTGAATTCTATCAGTCATAAACTCATAATCTCTGTGACGGAAAATGCCGGAGGTTAAACTGTGATACATGAGATCATTTTTACCGTGCTTTATTTGTATTCGAGCTATAAATTCTAGAATTTGATCTTGATTTGAGTGGTGCATAATTTTGCTTTATTATATTGTGCTGTAGGAACTGTTGCTGGTACCGACTGTTCCGCGAGTCTCCCTTAACAAGTTCGTCCAAAGTATGCCAATGAGTGCAGGGCTGCCATCAATGTGCAAATCAAGTCCGCCTCTTCCTCTTCTCTTTCATTTTCTCTCCCCTCTGGATGCTTTTGTTCATTTTTTGCCTAATAATTCCGTTCGTTCGTGCGTGTTATTTTTATTGGATGAATTTGTGATTTTCAGTAATTACAACATGAGTCAACTAATCAACTATATGTAAAAGCTGTAGAAAGCTTTAATAACAAGATTCTGACAATCTAAGGAAGTGTAGAATCAGTTATGTGGTTAGTGACTAAAGTTGTTATAGCCCATTTAACTAGGTTGTCAAGAAAAATTAGTGAGAGATCAAGCAAAGTCTACAACTTGATCCAATCTACCTGTCAGTGTATCTTGTTTTGGTTCACCTTTTGCTTTCTCATTGTTCGCTTCTCATTATGAATTCAGATTTTATATATGTAAAGATTAGTAGTGCTTAAATAAAGTAATGATGTTTTGATTATATATGGGGTTTTATTTTTACCCAACACTTTATTTGATTTGTTAGGCAGCTTTTATAGAAAGGAGAAAAACCAAGGTCTTTTGGCTGATCAATTTGGTTGGGATAATAATGATTTTGTCAGTGTGGTTTGGCATTTAAGATTGTGATGTAAATGAGGTCAAAGTCACTAGGATTTAGGTTTTGGTGTTTTTGTATACTTAGCATTAATTCTTGTAGCTAAGTCATTACAATTTGCTGCTCTGACCACGAATGTCTGAATTTGAGCTCATGCATGCTTCTTTATTTGAGAAAGCGTCAGTTGGCATGCAATTTTCCTCTACATAGTGCTTATGATAATACAAAGCTCTTGGGGGCTGGCTTATGGTTTTTTCGCGAAAGGAATAAAGGATTTGTTACTATGAAGCTCTGAGATCTATCCTATTATTCCTGTTGGTTCTAGACCAGTGCTCGGGGGTCATTGGCTAGTGTAGTTTCTAATCCAGCTTGCTGAGTGTGTTGGAACTTTCTTCTAAGAAATTGGTGTGCGTTAACTGAGTCATATCTGCTAATCTAAGATTCTACTCTGCCGTTAGTATACCATGACTTGATCTGCCAATACCAATCTTCGAGGTACACTTTATTGCAGGTTCGTGGAGAGTTGTATACAATATATGGGGGACCAAACTACTTAAGTGTTATGCCGAGGCAATCTTACATTGTAAGTTTAGAGTTTCCAGCAAGAGGCCCAGATCAATTATAAGGTCTTTACGTTGTGGGCCCATTTTCATTAGTTTTTTTTTTTTACAATGTTGCGAACTCGTCACTAAATTAGCTTCTATTGTTGAGGTAGCACGGAGACAATGCGGGAAGGAGGCAGAGACCAACTTTCAATAATCATGGAGCATTTCATCATGCAAGAGTAAGGTAGGATTCATATCCCGCTTTCATCAGTGAATACCTCTCCTTCTTCCCCTCTTTCTTCACTATTTGATCCATATGTCTCTCTTGTCGTATATCTATTTATTTCTCCTGATCTTCTCAATCTCATAACTTTGGTCTAATGGACTAGGTTCGTTCTGATGTGTGCCAAAAAATTGTGCGGCCTCTCCGATAGATTACGGCATAAATATACAGATCATAGAATCATTCGAGTTGAGGTAGCTCACTTCCAATTCATACTTATTCCAAAGTCCGACGCTTTGATATTAAAATTTAAGCGTGAATACAAGGTCCTGATGGGTTAATTCTCTATGTTTATCAACTATTTCGTTGATTTTGTTCTATAATGGACTGCTACTGATGCCTCAGTGTTTAATCTGTTTGATAAGCTTTGGCACTGTGTTAAGCTCAATGCGATTCTTTCTAAAAGGAATTACTACAGTTGGCATGTCACAGACCGTTAATTACATTTTATCCAAAAACGTCATACTTGTCGACTTTTCGTTTAGAATATCCCTTTTTGCTATATGAAATTTCTCTGCTTTTTATAAAAATTGGGGCCATTTCTTGTTTGATTCTCAGCTCTACTTTTGTTGCCTTTGGGTGGAGATTGTGAGAGGCCTTTTGTTTTATCTAAGGGAACTAACTAACTAAGCTTGCCCTCTGCACTTGGTTTCCAGTTTATTTACTTCCATGTTTTTACCGCAAGACTAAGAGGTGAGCTTTTATTTGTTGGATGACTTCGTTAACAGATCAGAGATGTATCTCAGAGACTTGCAAGTTTGATGACTTTGTTAACAAGTTGCAGATGAGGTGAACAAGATTTAAGTCTTCCAACACGAACTCCCTCTTTGCATGCTTCTCCTCAAGGATGGTTCGTCTTTCTTTCTTCTTCCTTTCTTTTCAACTAGTTTGCATGCCCGGCCCGCGCCCAGGCTGCATATTTATATTGTTATACTCGTTTTATAAAAATGTAGGTTTATATTTGCTGTAATATAATTATGGAAAAATTGCAAGAAACTACCTATTAAAATTCCAAGTTTGAAAATAACCACCTTATAAAAATAAGTTTGTACAAAACCACCTTATAAATTTTTTTGGTCATGATAAGACCACCTTACTCCGTTCCTCCACCTTTAGCCCACCCATTATCACCTCAAACCACCACTAAACCACCCATTACTGTCTCAGACCACCACCTACGACCACCGTAAATTTCCCCAAATTCCTAAATTTTTCAATCCAAAATTTCTTAATCTTTTTTACTTAATTCGAATTACCAACCCACCCACTAGCTAGTTAATTCACTTAATTTCTTTCATTTGCATTCTAACTTTGAGGCCAAACCCAAGGCTCCAGTGAGAAGTAATTGGCGACCAACATAATACCAAACAACCCCACGATCGATCGCCCCTTGAATTTGGAGAGAGAAAACTTGGAGAAGGCGCTGAAAGCCCATTCTTGCAGGATAAGCTTCCTCTCTCGGATGGAAGGTAGGTCTAATGGAGGAGAGAGGATTGGGAGAAAAAGTGCAATTGATTAAAAACGAGGGGTGAAGATTTTAATTTGGGGGAAATTTGCGGTGGTAGTAGGTGGTTTGGTGGTGGTCTGATGTGATAATGGGTGGGCTAATGGTGGAGGAAAGGAGTAAGGTGGTCTTACCATGACCAAAAATTTTTTTAAGGTGGTTTTGTACAAACTTATTTTTATAAGGTGGTTATTTTCAAACTTGGAATTTTAATAGGTGGTTTCTTGCAATTTTTCCTATTATTAACAACGATATTAGTATTATCTATTTATACTCACTTATCACATTATTATTTCCTTTCTACTTGTGCATCACCCCTATACTACTATCTCATTTCCATTCCACTACCCCATCCTCTGTTGTATCACATTATAGTTAAAATTATTACCATAATTTAGCTTACCACCATAATCACCATAGATTATATTATTTTCCATAAATTAACTACTAATTACCATATTGTATGATTACTTAGTGCTATCCAATGAATAAGTGCCAAGTGCCCTCCTAGGAAAGACTTGGTTTCAGGTTTAAATATATAGTATTAGATTAGATTGTATGTTCATGCTGTCCGGATAACCTTTGTCCTTCTCGGAAGTCGTAGGGTGTGAATTAGTTATCGAACGTTTGTGCTTTTGTCTGCTAATTGGAACGAACTGTCAGTTTTCACAAGAAAGAACGAAAGAGTTGCGATAGTATATTAGATATGAGCTAAGCATAGCAGATAGAGCAAAGCTTTCAGAACTTTTATGTTTGTGAATATGTGACCTTTATACTGAACATTACTATCAGCATTAAGTTCTGAAGAACAAGCCAAAACTTGTAAAACTTTGTTCTTGCTCTTAATTCTCACCTCCCTTTCTCTTATACCCAGGTTTGCTATTGGAATTTTCTTCTATTCATATCAATCTGATTCTTACTTGTGATTAATTGATGTGTCATACACGGATGTGTGGGATTGGTTGTTATGGTCATGCACTTGTTATGGTTGTATGAGCATTAAACAATGATTCTGGCAAGGTTGTGTAGGAAAGGCAGCACTGTTTTTAGCTTTCTTCATAACAAAGACAAATTGGTTACCCAATGCCAACAGTTATATGTAATTATGTATATATGCCCTTAGTTTAAAAAAGCGCGCCTAGGCGCAAGGCGCCATGAGGCGCAGATGCTATCGCCTTAGGCACCCCAGGCGCAGGTGGAATACATGAGGCACAGTGAGGCGCGCGCCTCAGAGTGAGGCCCGAGGCGCAGTTGAGGCGCGCCTTTTGTAGACATTCAAGATAAGCTGGGAATTTTCATTTAAAGTCACGTGATTAACACGTGACTACCCCCAGCTTTTATTTTTTTATTTTTTTATTACATCTAACCCTAATAAATGCAATGAGCCGCCACTTTACATCATTTTTTCTCTCTCTTCGACATTCATCTTCTGTTCTCTGGCGTCTCTTCTCTGCGACATCTCCTGGTAAGTTCACTGCATCTTCTTTTTTTTTTCTTCTTTGCTTCACTTAATCACTTCACTGCATCTTCTTCACTGCTCTCCCCTCTTTTTTTTCACTGCCGACAATTCACTTCTCTCCTCTCTTGTTTTTTTTTTTTTTTTTTCCCCTGATTAGCTATGGATGATACCATTGATACCGACACTACCCCAACCTCTAAAACATCACAAGACCCTGCAAGAAGATATAGTACACAAGACCCAAAAAACATAAACAATTTCACATGTAATTTCTGCAAAAAAGTAACTCGTGGAGGAGTTTATCGGCTCAAACAACACTTAGTTGGTG
>JBBYHQ010000014.1:4351106-4391836 GCA_038382645.1 Spergularia azorica
TAGGAATACACAGATTTCCTGATCATGTTTCAATATTGATTACCTATAAATGGTATAGTCAATGTAAGGCCTTTTGAACCTATAAATGCTTCAGATTTTGTCATTTGGACTTTTAAGGCAACTATAATTAAGTTCAAAGGTTTTTTTTTTTTTTTGTTTTTGTTTTTTTTTTTTGTTAAAATAGTAGTCTTTTATACTTTGGCGGGAAAAAAACAAGACATTTTACAAAAAAAAAACTAGTAGCCACTAAGAGATTACAACACCCGAACTCCATTGAGACAATGTACAATCTCAATGTGTAAGCATTTTCTTCGAGATTGCTAGAAGTCTAGTACTAACTGGTTCCTTAACCTTCTTTACAATTACGTCCAAAAGTTGTATATGACTTTTGTAGGTGCAACCACACTCTTCTTTTTTTAAGTATCAAGACTCTCTAGCATGCTACACTTTTTAAAGTTATTAGTGTTTGTCTTGTCCATTCTCCTGTTAATTACTTCAACTTTCCTTAGTTCACCATTGTTGATCATTATAGTGATACGTTAACAACTGCCCTCAATACACTTTAGCCCACATTTTATTTTGAACTTTTGATGCTTAAACTCTGTTGAATTGTCGTTCTTGGTGAGCGACTACTATTTGCTTGGTGCTTTGTGAGATGTAGTTCAAAACTTATTTGACATTATGCATATGGAGTTGATATTTTAGCAGACAAGAGCAAGTTCCTAGAACTATTCAAGGTAAAGATGCTCACCTCTTTTGATATAGTTTCTTTCGGTTTACTATATGTTTCACTGAAATTGCTTGCATTGCGTTGTTGCATTCGATACCTTCTCGGGTACAACTGCAATGTACCCCATAAGATTTCCATTAAGCTGTGCCACTCTGACCTTTATTATTCAGTTTGTAATGTCCAATGGTTGGAGTGAGAGGGGATGGTTTACGGCTGATAACTTGAAGCCTACTATCAGCGTGGGGAGGGAAGCTGAGTTGAAGGAAGGCTTTTATGTGGAGCCAGAAGCTGTCTCATGTTCATTATTCGTAGCAGAGAGAGGGTGTGTATCTTGCTTGTTCCTACTTATTTGTATTTGCTTGTGAAGCTGCATACTCATCATTGTTGGTATTCACCTAAATAGTTTTCTTTAATTAGGTACCCAACTTGAAGAGTGTCAAGGAGCTAATCTACAAAAGGGGTTATGGGGAGGTTGACAAGCAGACGATTCCTGAAACATTCATCGTTGATCAGGTAATTGATCTTTTTGTTTTTTCTTATTTTTTAGGTCATCAGGTAATCATTCTTTTGCTTGGTAGCCATGTTATTGTTGGTATTTGAGATATTTAAGTAGAGTCTTGAGAGAAATTCTAAAAGCATTGAAGCACCGATATACATAACTCACATCGGTTTTAGCATTGTTAAGTGTATTTTAGATATAGAATGGTGGTTATGATTTTCTTATTACTCGTGATGTGTGGTTGTGATGTGAGTTGTATTTGGTGCTGGTGATTGATCACAACACAAAAATGTAGATTTTTGTTGACATAGGTTTTAGCTTAGGAGATCAAAGAAATATACTAAAACTCTGCCAAAATTTTCCTAGAAATTAGTTCTGCAGGTCTGTAGAACAATACAAGTTGTAGTACTTGTTGGTGCGTGTTGGTCAAAAGTCGTTATATGTGCTTGTCCGGAAGATGAGAAAGGAGTTTATGGTCAATGGAGAAAGGAGTCTATGGTGAGTGCCTCGTTAGAGAAGCTGCAAATGTGACCATCCAAAGAACTTAAGTGGTTGTAGTATGGATCGATTGTGTGACATAGCTAGAACAGTGGAAGGTACTCTATTGATTAATTGATTAGTACGTTGTCTGAGTACACAATCTTCTTAATGTTGTATTTGTAGATTAGATTGAAAGAACAGACTTCTAGCGCTCCCTAGACATTCTCCGATATAATCATTTTCCATGAATTTGAAAGTGTCTCAATATTAACAATGTACATCTATATTATTTACTCAAAAAGGCCCTTATTGTATTGATTTTGCAGGATTGGACGAACTAAGTTACACTGGGATATGAAGCTTCGGGCAAACTACATTATGTTAGATGATTCCTTATGTTGTAAGACTTGTAAAGTTTTGGATATGAGAAATATGTTGTGTTAGGATGTAACATAACATTCGTTAAACTTTCAATGTATTTACTTTTTTTTTTTATATATATTAATCTATAAGAAGATTATTAAGGGTATTAAAACTCCAATTTATTTTATTGTAATTTTTAGTATAAGATTGTGAGGTGCATAAAGACGAGGCGCAATTGTGCTTATATTCTTGGTTTACCGCCACAAGGAGATTGTTGCCAAAAACAAAATCTATAAATTCAAGCAGATTTTTCGCCACAAACACTTTGTTGCTAAATATTATCCATTGTTGCAAAAATGTGAGATTCCTTGCTCCACCAAATTATTTTAGCCACAACAAAGTTGTTGCCAAAAAACCTAGTACATATTTAAGGCAACAACTGGCTCGTTGCCATAATACATGTTTTTAGCAACAAGGTGTTTTCCGCAACAGCGGATATTGTTGCGAAAAATGGAATCTTTAGCCACAACGTCTTATCGTTGCGGTACTTTTTAGTTACGGCATCTCACATAACAATTGCTTTTCGTTGCCAAAAATAGGTTGTTGTTGCCAAAAATATTTTTGGCAACAACTTCGGCCGTGGCTAAAAATCCACTTTCTTGTAGTGATACATATTTGGTCAAAACCAATAAAAACAACCATTTGATTATCTTGCTATTGGTTCTTGTTTTGAAGAGTTTGGCCGTGTTATCTTTAAAAGCGTTTGACCACTTATATTCTTTTGTCACTGATGTTTTGGTTATCTAATGTCATTATGATTTTAAATCATAGTCATGATTTATAACATTAAAGTTGGATAGTATTATAGGGCTCTTCGGTTACTTTGTTTGATGTGGATAAAAATATCATTCTTGATGTTACAATATACTAGTACACAATTGATTTGATACGTTAATCTTACAAGTACATCACTACTATATTTCCACGTAAAACTACTTCTCATATATTTCTTGTATTTTAAATATATTGCATTGGGTAACGGTGGTTCGGGAAGACCATTAAGCTACATCTATGGTCTTTGGCGGATTGTTGTATCTTCGGATATAAACGCAATATGAATCATACCCTCATGCAAAGGGGGCGTTACTTCTTTATGGACAACGCCACAGGCGTGTCTCCATCCTTTTATACAATTATACAGGCTTACTCTAAACTAGAGCTGGCAAAAGGTCGTGTTCGTGTCCGCGTCAAAGATAAACGTGTTGTAAAACCCTTGACACTAACCCAACCCGATTATTAAACGTGTCGATAGCCCTTGACACTAACCCGACCTGTTTATTAAACGTGTAACACATTAACAACCCGCCTAACCCGCTTAAACGAAAGGTTCGTAAATATAATATTTTATTAAAGAAAAAATGTAGAATTGTGGCTATTGTGTCTATATAACTCTTCATTTATAATAAAGACTAGTTTAAAATTGAGTAATTTTGCACAGTTACATTATTTGAGTTTTGATTTGGGCTCTATACTGATTAAAAAGTCAAGGAGGTCATACCAGTTAACACGACTAGCATATCAAATATAAATAAACGGGTAAATTCGTGTTTGTTTCGTGTCAAAATTTTCAACACTAACCCAACCCATTTTGTTAATCGTGTTACACGTGCTGACCCGTTTAATTAAACGGGTCAGAAACTCTCAACACTAACCCGCTTCTTTCGTGTGCGGTTCGTGTCGTGTCAGCTTTTGCCGGCTCTACTCTAAACCTTATCCTTCTTACTACTTGATTCGTTTAATTTTATGGACGACATGATTGTATAACTTTATGTATTTGACTACTCCTATTGTAAACTTGTACCTTGTATGATCGATAAGATGTAATATATGTTAAAGTAAAATTAAAGAAGTTCTTATCCCCATTTAGAACAACTTGTCTAACACAAATCATAATGTAGGTGTTCGTTTGGCTGCCAAATAAAATTATGAGAATTCAGAATTCACAAGAATTAAAAAGGTTTTAGTTGTTTGATTGCGCACATCATTGAAATTTCCAATTTGTGGGGAATTCTTATTCCTACAAAATGGAGGAATTGGCTTGCCAAACCACGCGATAATTGGTCCTATGAGAGTTCGCTTCCTACATGTAACCATACGGTTTTGACTTTCGAGAATGTCCTTGAATTTGTACTTCCTGGAAAGTGGAACCTCATAAGAATTACGAATTTCCCCATGTAACCAAATTAAACGACCATCAAGACTCTCTTATAAAGACACACACAAATAATGTTTAAGGTTTTAATAACGTCTTTGTTGATATTTTTTTTTTTAAGAATTTAGTTCTTTTATTCATCTGGGAAAATAAGAAGAGAGAAACTTACAAAAAGACATTCTCTACAAGATATGAGATCATCCCTATTAATCTAATCAATTCCTCAAGTTACAGTTTAACTCAGCTGTCACTTTCACAACACTTCTCCAGCTTGCTGCATCACTATTTTCGCATCTGATATATTTTTCATTGTACATGTCTGAGCTTATAAGCTCTTACATATGCCCATTTGCCCAAGAATCCATCCTCATCAAATTTGAGCTTTTGGAGCCATTTAGCAACCACAGCTTTATTTTATGCTACCAATTTTATTTTATTTTAAATGCCTATGGTACCAAAATATTTATTCATCTCTCATTCAATAGTGCATATATTAGTCTCCAACCTCTAAAAATTTTGCTCAGACCAGGCCCTATGCTCAAAAGAAAATCCTTGCAAATCTTTGTTATTATTTTTTTTGTTTCTTAGGTTTCATGATTATATGAAAACTCATGTCCACTTTTCCTTTGTCAACACTTCTTTTGTGGGTGCTTTTTCGTGCCTTTTTTTTGTGTAAGTTTGAATAACAAAATATTTAAATAACTTCTGGGACTCAATTGAATTGTTTTATATTTGATGTTGTTTGCTTATGAACTTATGATATGTAACTCATTAGCTTTGTTACTTTGTGTTCCTTTTAACCCTATGTATGCATGACACGCCAAAAGTAGAGAAAACATATAACTACCAATGTCGTAACCTCTACAGAAATAACTTTGTTACTAATGAGAACATTACGAGCAATGACTCATTAGATATAATGGATGAAAATCGGAAAGAATTACGTATATAGTAGGGATCGAAGGAGGCATGTGCGTAGAAGGCATTAAGCAAGAAGTTGCACAAGATATTCCTTTTGAGGGGCCGTGTTCGTTTTGAACATGCCAAAAAAAGAATACGGAAGCAACCGTTAGTAGAGTGGGCAAATAATATGTGCTAGAAAAGATCAAAGCAAAGATCTTTATGAGACTTGTAAGTAATCGATGAATGCAATTTGAGCAAATTATAGAAACTAAGCACTAGAATGATTTAAGTGTCTATTATTGTTGAACATGAACTGTTTAACGACCAAATATTCTCTAACAACTCATTAGTATAACTTCAAGAATTGATTCAAAAGGATCTCAAAAAAAAAAAAAAAAAAAATGATTCAAAAGGATATCAAGTGACCACTTTCGAGTTTGTTCAGTAATTCTAAATGTGTTTCAACAACAAATTATTTACTTAGTTTTTTGTGTATTTAGATTTATTTATCTTGTTGAATTACATTTGCATGTCTTGAAAAAAAAATCACAATAAAATCTAATAAGAATCACCGCAATAAATATGAATGTCAAATAGCATGATATTTACAACAATTGTGAAACTAAAAATCGAGTTTTAAACTTAAAAGTAATGCAAGTTCTCAATAATTAAACGATTAGCTACTATCAACAAAAATAAATCAACAAAGGTTATACTTAAGTCTAAGATGAATGATGAAGTATATGTGAACTTAAGAATATATTTTATAAAGAGCAGTGCTGAAAGCATATTATTATATTCCACCGAAAATATGGAATGACATCAATCACGTACCCCAACATACACATAAAAATTACCACAATCCAAAACTCATATAGCGCTTACCTTTCTATCTATGATATCAATTTATTCGTATTTGTACATTACGTTTGATGACAATATGAAAATAGATTTTTCAAATGTAATTAAAGTTTGATTTTGGGATAATATGTCGTGAATCATGATCTTGTGAAATATAAAATTGTCATCTATACTTATACTTTAATCGCCTAACTTCCACGCCTACATGGCAGTTGATGGAGGCATACTTACAGAAAAAAGCCAGCTCAGCGCTTATTTGTCGCATCCAAACTTCACCCATTCCAAATCCCGCCTACTGAAACGCTCTCCCATTCCACTTCCACTTCCTCTCACCAAACGCCCTCATCCCTTTTCACCTTTCCATAAAACTGCAGCCCTATAAGATGAACCAAAGTCATTAAAGAAGGATGTTTTTCTCTCTCTTAACACCTTCATTTCCACCGATCAAGACACTTTAAAACTCACCGTCCGACTTCTGGGTGACACCACCACTTTCAACTTAACAATTTTCACATCTACAACCACAAGATCGTTGAATGTGCTTACAGGTTTAAATTTTCACTTGCTCCGTAGTTCTCTTGTCCTGAGGAGGAATGACCGTGTTGAATTCGTCAAAAATTCCAAGGACCAATTATGTGTCCAAAAAATTGAATTAATCTTTCCGAGTTACTAGTTTTGTCTCATTCGATGAAAATGAATATTCTAATTGCAATTGGTTGATCTCAATCAGCCAACTTTATTTTGACCAATTTTGATTAAGATGTTGACATGATGAATGTTTAAAACTAAAAAGTAGCCAAATAATTATTGTGGTGTTATTAGGGTCCATGTCCTATTAAAACCACGAGTAGCAGCACACTGTCTTACTTAGTGGTCAGTGCAGCAGTGTTATTTGCTGAAAGTTCCATATTTAGTCATGGTGCATTAATAAACTCGAGATCTATATATGATATACTTTTTGTTTTTATAAATGTGTAATTGAAATCATTTATTCATACGCTACGTCCATTTGGATTTGGTCCATTAATAATAATCCCGTGAAATCACGGGGCTCATAACTAGTTATATTTGAATCATCATTCATGATAAATAAAAGGACATCTTCTATACATGCACGAGGATGGGGCTTCAAGGGTAAGCTCTTTAAGTAGCCCCCATGGCTTGCTCTCCGAGAAGTTTCAAGAATCTCTTGGATCTCTCTGTCGCCATGTTTTTCAAGCCATGTAAATTCACAATCTCTATTATTAAACCAAATCATGTTTCTCATGATTGTAAAGGTTATTGTTGTACTCATTTGTTTATTTGAGTTTTGGCAGGTTTGTTATTTTGGTCCTTTTTTTGCTAAAATTCTTGAACCAAATGTTCAGCCTTCTCTCATCGTTTTTATCGAAGCAAATCCTTCGTACTTTTAAGGTTTGAGGTTAATACTGACTCTCAAAGATCAATGGTCCTCTTACTCAACTCCTGCATGCAGATCAAATAATTTTCCTATCTTAAAGATTGACCGTTTTCCCCCAATCTGATTGGTATTCATTGGCAATTTAAGCTTTTGATATTTCCCCATATTTGATGGGCTTTCTTTATTTTTTCAAGATTTGTGATTAAATTGGAGGTTGGAGTCAATATTAATATAGTTGCTTTGGTGTTGTATTGTATTTCGTAGCACATTGTTTGTTTGTTTTGCATATGTTCAAGCTTGGGGGGAGTAGCTGCAGTGGTGGTTTTGTTCATCCCGTTTGTTCATTTTTATGTCGTCGCTTACTGTGCTTGGGGGGAGTAGCTGCAGTGGTGGTTTTGTTCATCCCGTTTGTTTATTTTTATGTCGTCATTTACTGTGTATTGGGGATATGATCAATGGTCTCTTTACTTTGGTTTTGCTCATCTTCAAGTATGTGCATGCATGTCCTTATGATGCATTTCTTCGTTCGGAGGATTGTCGACGGTGCGGCGGTGTTTTGAGCCCCTCATGTAGTGTTGCATGCGGTGTATGTTGAACGATTATGGCGGCCCGACTGGCGACTGTATGTAGTTGCGAAAGTGGTGCTATTTCGTATTATTGTAGATTTATAGGGTTTAGTTTTGGCGGTTTTTGCCTTTGTTGGGCCCGATTTAATGCAGTTGTTGGCCTAGCTTAGGTTTAACGTAGGGTTATGCACTCTCTTCTTGTTTTCTTTTCACAAATTTAGGTAGTCATTCTTTTTGGTGTTTTGAGTTAATGGTTTGTAGTGTGAGTTCGGTAATTTACTCCTCGCTCGTTTTATGGGTACTAGCGTACCAACTTTCTCATACTTGGTTTTTGCAATGATTCTGGCTTGACCTCAATATGTTCAATGTTTTTTATGAGCTTTTGCTGATCGAGATTTTAAGGCCTATTACCTTGGGAGGTTTGGTATGACTGAGTTGATTTCGATTTTTGCACCTTATGTCTTTGGATTTTACGAACCACTTGTTCCATTCCAAATAAGCACAAGTAATTGGACAACCTTGTACGTTTCCTTTTCTTTTATTTCCTCTCTTGTACCGGCAGGGTTACCTGTAACACCCCAAGATTATGGAAAGTGGTCTGTGAAAATTGATTTGTCCCACATCGAAAAATTGAGACTTTTATGATATGCTTATTATAGAATCATATTATCATAATACCAACAAAATCTTCACCTTTTAAAGCCCACAAGAAGATTTAAGGGCTAATGGCAACTCATCTTATTGGGTTGTGTTGTGACTTGTGGCGTAAGATTGTTATATTACCCCCGGATAGTAGAGTGCTCTAGTGGAGTATTCACCTTTCTTCCATGGAGACAGATGCGACAACTGATATATATAGAAATGGACAAAACTGAAGTTTTGAGCTTGAGGAGATTATAGTGCATCTAGGTGAGCTTGTGATTCTTTGTAATAATATTAAGAATTCATATGAAAATACTTCATTAATTTTAACCTTGTAACACAACAAGTTTAATTCTAATTTTGCGATAATGCACATGAATTATGATATTAGGGTGATATATCATTCATGAAATATTGATTATTTCATTAAACTTTAAGGATTGATCAGAGAAAGTTGATCATAAATCTTGTTCATCATTACTATTTTTTTTTTTTTGAAATAAACGGACATTCATTAATATAGTCGCCAAACGGCACTTACATCAAAAATTATAACGATACAAACATCATCAAATAAATCTAATTGACACAATTCTTCCCTAATTAACAAAGTTGAACCCTTGCACGACGACATCTTTGCGGCTTTCATCGGCATCGGAAATCTATGTAACTCGAAGAAGAAAAGGCAACCGACGTAGTTAATGGTATTTGATCCCGTCAGCATCCATCGCAGCGCCATGACAAGATTAATGAACATCAGACCTTGTAGAAATCTCGAATCTCAATATAAATGCACCTATATGGTGGTAGAGATACCCACTCGAGGAGGTAGAAACGAGTTATTATTGATAATAACTAGTGATAACTAATTAATTAGGATGAATAATAAGAAAAATTGGGGCTTACCACCATCTAATTGATGGTTGGTAGCCCCTAGATTCAGATTTAGAAGTTAGGGTTTTTTAGAGAGGAGGAGGAGAAGAGGGAGATGTACTTCAATAACTTGATATGGTGGCGCCCAACCCCGTTTTGTTCATCATTACTATTGGTATATAAATATAATTGATTCTAGGAAATAGAGATAAATGAAATAATAAAAAAAAAAGTAAGAAAATGGTCCAAAGAACATAAGTTTTGGGCTTAGGGAAATTATTGATCATCTAAGCGAGTCGAAATTGGTCATAATTCATATTTAAGTTTAAAAACTACTTTGAAACATGGAGGAATATCCCCTCAGTAGACGACACTAACCTAACAATATAGTTTTCTATCTCGAGAAAAAAGAGAGGCAAATTTAACAAAAATAACCCAATGTTTGTGTTATCTATTAAAAATAATCCTACCTTTCGGTATTAAGGGAGATAACCTAATATTTAACTCCATGTTACAATACTATCCTATCCCCTCATGGGAATAAAATTCCCTAGTACAGCCAATTCTCACATGGCGTTAAGAATTTCTATCAAATATTTGGGACTTTTAGAAGTTCCTCCCAAACAACCACTCATAAGCTAAATTCTAAAAAAGGTTCGTTCAAATCGTCTTTCTCCGGGAAATCAATTTTTGTTTTGTTTTTGGAATAAAACGGAATTTCATTAATATAGTGGCACTTACATCAAGAATTGTGACTCTACAAATATCATTAATAAAAATCTAATGGACACAATCCTCCGCTAATTAACAAAATTGATCCCTCGCACTTCGACGTTTTTGCGTTTTTTATAAGCAGTAGAGATGTATGTAACTCGAAAAAGAAAACGATATTTGATGTCGAATTCATTGAGGATTACCGATCTGCGAACTACTTCCATCTTCGACAAATAGGGAAATATTATTAAATATATACTAATAACCAATTGCATACCCATTTCTAAGGCCCTCCACATCATAGCTGATGTCACAGATGACATCATCGATGACATCAGCAGTCATTATATTTGACTGCACAAAAAATGAGCTAACGAAGTCTTGAACCTGTAACCTCAAGGTTACAATTGTAACACACCAACCACCAAGACAACTAAATTGTTTTGATTCTTTTATCAACAAAGTTATAAATAAAAGATTTAAAGTTTTAGGAGATAATTTCAGAAACAACTTTGGACGAGATTTTATTTATCATATCAAATCATGTTATTTTTGGACATAATTTAGGATGTAATATATATAGGCGCAATATATTAGTAAATAAGTTTTGAAATATTTTCGAAAGTATTATTTTAGAAATAATTTTGGAATGATACTTGATTGATTAATTATGAAAAAAGCCATATACAATCAGCGATTGCAGGCCTTAATTTAAGGACATCCCTAAATACGTTATACATGCACGATATGTTGATGTGGATTAAATGTTTCATTATGTTACAAAGAGATGTGTTAGTGAGATATTATCAAAAAAATAATTTATAATTACAATATGTATTACCATATGAATATTCTATCGATGAATTTCGTTTTCTTTTAAAAGAAGCATAAATTTAATTTTTTAAATTCTATGATATTTTTGTATCCTTCAACACACTTGAGTTTGTTTAGTTTTAACTCACAATACGGGCCAACGCGTGGGGTTAGAGTTAGAAAAAAAAGTGTGTTAAAAAGTAGTCTGGGACTCGAGGTTAATATGAATTACAGTTCACAAAAACGGGACCCAAAAATAGCGGGTCACGGGTCATAAATTCTATTTCGTACATAAGTGTAAAATACTGAAATAAATTCGCTATACTTATTAAATTGTTTTCATTGAATCGAACATAACCTCTCTACGATAATACTCAATCAAACATGTTTAATACACAATGAAATAGGGCTAGCTACCCTATTTAAACACGTTTTAACCTAAAATATTGGAAATAAAATCAATTATTAGAAAAAACTAAACTTCAATTCAATTAATGATATGAGTTATGATTTATAAATATCGTGTTCATGATCGGAAATAGCGGGTCACGAGTCTTAAAAATCGAGTTGGTGGCCCAGAAACAGATTTTGACATGTCTACTATTGCAAAACTTTTTTTAAATGTACATCCATTATTTTTTTTACTTTATTCGAATTATAAAGAAAAAATGGTGTATATAAGCGTTATTATCTACATTACATAACAGCCGAAATAAGAAATAAGATATGTATTCTTTTGGCTTCATTTTGACTTCTTTATTATAACATGGATGGATTATTATACTAATTGTATGTATAATCTACTTCATTTTGTCTTAATTACGAATCAAATTAGGCCAACGTATCATGTTAGGTTTGACGAAAAAAAATTTGTGTTAACCGGTGTCGGTCATAACATTGAACATAATGGGTGACTGACTAAAAGGAAATGACTCTAGAGCCAAAATGCGAGTCAATGGTCATAATGACGTAGAAAAAAAAAAGTGTGTCAAATGGGGTTAGATTAGTATATCATAACACTGCACATAGCGGGTGACTGGCTTAAGAAAGCAGGTTCATACTCCAAAAATTGCAGGTCTACAGGTCGGGTCAGGTTCAACTCAAAGATATGTGGGTCAAAACATATTAGAAATAATATGGGTCACTGGTCATACACGAGTTCACGACTTCATTGCATATCAAAAAATAGCGGGTCACGAGTCTTTGTAATAGAATTTGTGACTCAAAAAAGATATTTTGTCATGTCTCCTATTGTTTTTAAAGGTATAACCATTAATTTCTATTTTTTTTCTAAATTATAATGCTTTATTCGAATAGTAAAAAATGTAATATAAAAACGAGTTATCACCTACATTTAATAACACCCCGTGTAATTTTGCACGGGTACATAAACTAGTACATCACTTCAAACATCACGAAGGTGCCAATAAGACCTCACAACGGAGGAGTCAATTAAACCTCACAAAGGAGCCCAAAAGGGTCTTACGATTGATTCTAATTACCTCACAAAGGAGTCATATGGATCTCACAATGGAGCCAAATGAACATCACAAATGAGACGTTTGGGAAGTGGGATGAGATTAGGTGGGGTAAGGGTTGGGATAAAAAGTGGGATAGTTTCAATCCCTTGTTTGGATTGAGATGAGATTAAATTGGGATTAAATTGGGTATATGTATCAACTTTACAATTATATCCCTATCTAAATATTAGATGACAAATTACACATGAACAATTTTATTTTAAGTGGGTAGTTTTCTTTTAGCTTAATTAAATTATCCCATTACTTATACCTGTCCCCCTAGGTATTATTTTGGTGGGATAACTTATCCACATCATCCCCATCCCACCTTAATCCCACTACCCAATCCCCATTCTCAAACATGGGATTGTACACCATTGAGATAAATAACCCCATCTCACCCTCTTATTCCACCAAACAAACAACCCCAAAGGAGTCACAAAATACCTTACAATGGACCCAAATATAGACCGAATTGAATCAATCAACGGTGAAAATTTTGTTCTACAAAACCAAAATTAAAACCTATAAAACGATAATACGATAGTAAGTGGCTTACCAACGGCTTAAGGAACCGGTGGCAGCCTCAAAACTAATTAGAGAGGAGAGCCAAGATGAGCAGAGGGTAGATTTTTTTTAGAGAGAGATTACTCGTCCAATTTCATGGGTTAGTCTTCCACATTTATTTTGAAGGATTGTTTCTCCTAACAATTCTTGAACAATTTGTAGAACAAAAGGTTAATTATGACTTCTTATAGGAGAAATACATTCTTAGATATGTTGAAAAATGCCCGATTTCGATTTGCACATATAGGACAAATTTTGCCAATACCACATGTCTTTATGTCTTTTTTTTATTTTTCTTTCGTCAATATGATCAAAGTTGTCTATAGATTGGATGAAAATCATTAGTTTTGTTCTTGAGATCAGATTATAGTGAGTTAGGATTCCTTAAACCGGTTAATAGTACGAGTCTACGAGTTTTTATCGTTAGACGTGTCTGACACGACACCATACCATGTTTGTGACATAGTTAACTTATTTAGATCATCTTGTACAACCATTTTTATATTGTTCATACTTGAAATACGAAAATAAAGTCATTAGATCGTCTTGCACGAAAATTCGCATTTTATCCTAGACTTTCATAGTACCGGGAATATCCCCGCAATAGACGACACTAGACAGAAGTCACAGAACTCACAGAAGCAGAGTTTACGGTCTCGAGAAAAACGAAAAAAAAAAAAAAAAACCCGCCGTGTGTTGAGAGAAAAAAAAAAGAATGGATTTGTTGCCGGCGGAGACGCCGGTGCCGGTGAAAAGGCAAGGTTTTCTGTCACTGAAACTGGTGAATGTCGACTTAGAACAACCGCTCGGCGAAACTCCGTACGGCGTCAACTACGGCAAGCTTGAGAATGGTCTCACTTACTACGTCCGGTCCAATGCCAAGCCCAAAATGCGCGCCGCTCTCGCTCTCGTCGTCAAGGCTGGGTTCGTCTCCCTCTTTCTCTCTCCTCTTTTTTTTCTTCTTTTTATTCGTTTCAATTTGATCGTATTGCTTGCTTTTTTGTGGTTGTGTTGTGGCGTGATGATGAAGTTGAGTGTATTTGAGTTGGAATTTGGGAATTCTGGTGTGTTTTTGATGAATTGGTTGATGTTGTTGTGCTTGATTAGTGGCGAATGTTGCGAAACTCGGCGAAATTAGGGAATTATATGTTGGAGTGGAATTGAGTATGACTCTATGAATGCATAGAGTTAGAAATTGTATGAATTGAAATCATCATTTTGATTTACGTTCGTTGAATTTGATTGTGTTGCTTGCTAGGATTGGTAGAGTTGAGTGTTGTCGAATTGGAATTTAGGAAATTTGGTGTGTTGTTGATGAATTGATTAATGTTATTGTTCTTGTTCTTGATTAGAGGCTAATGTAGCCGAAGTCGGTGAATTTAGGGAATTATTTATGTTGTAGAGGAATTAAGATATGAATGCGTAGAGTTAGAAATTGTTTGTTGGTGAATTAATTGGAGGACATAATGGGGGAGGATGGAATTATCGGTATCGAGATTCGAGAATGGTTTTGGAGAGGGTTTATCACAACATGTTTTATGCACATTGAACGTTAATAAGTTGCATCATGCGATTTTGGTGAATTAAGATGCAGATGTTGACCGTTGGGTAGGTTTTGGAGATTAGTCTCATTGGAGTAACAGTTACTTGTGTGGGGATCCGCCTTCATGTACTCATTGCTTCTTCTTGGAAATTTGTTCCAAAGTTCACAGTGGTCTTTTTCTTGACTTCTTGAGGTGGTGGACAATGGTGATAAGTGAGATTCTGAATTTCGCGAAGGTGTTTGGAGAGGGGATATGGGTTTCCCGATTTTATTTCCTTCTATGTATAGGTTATCGACACTACAGAACACCTCTATCTCCACCTTTTTCCCTAATGGAGGGAATTCATGGGAGGTTCAGTTGAGAGCGTCTTTTGGATGGGAGATATATGAGTTGGCTTCCCTTAACAGGTTTGCATGAATGTTGTGGGCACTGTCGTTATGGGTTTACTTGTCTGAAGGTTCGGAACAGTGATCACAGAGTTCTAGAGATTGAGAAGTGCTTTATCAGATGACTCAGAAGGACAGACTCATGGATGCTCATTAGTCCATTCTTCGACGAAAAAATTCAGACACCTTTGACAATAGTTGTATTGAAGCCTTCATCAGGTCTTCTGTTTAGTGCTTGGACCTTACATTTGAAACTCTGAATTAATGATTGCTTCAACATGCGTAACAGCACAAGGAAGGTTTTGGTATAGTAACCTGTTAAGGTATTCTCAATTCTGTAATTGAAATGAAGAGGACAGACCTTGTGAAGTATAAAATATGTAGCTGTTAGTTTACAGCAGATATCTCTATTCATCCAGCATAGATACATGTCCAAGTGTTCGTCTTAGCTATTTTGAGAAGAAATTGGATATTTATGGCTTAAAATTGAAGAATGTATGTAGAATTTTTTTGTCTCGATACAACAATAATGTTACCCCACTGCCTCAAAGCCTTCCCCCCTATGGTGAAAACATAGAGATTGTTTCCAAATGACCCGTAGCCTTACCCCTATGTTGAAAACATAGAGATTCTTTCCAAATGACCCGTGATAAAAATTGTGCCAAGAATCGCACCGATTGATTATTACTTCACAATACAGGAAGGGTAGACAGATTTATGAGCCATTTTGAGAAGAAGCTGCATTCTTTTGGCTTAAGCTGAAAGTGTCTATATGCATGTAAGAATTTTGTGTCTCATAGTACTGAGTTGATATTTAAGTCTTGGGTATCAATGTCTCGTGGATTTTCAACTCTTTAAGGAGCGTACGTGTGGATGTACCTTACCTTTCTGAGGCCTGAGCTATTGGTTCATGTAGTTTAAATACAGGAAAGAGAAAGAGTATAGCACAAAATTTTCCTTTTTTGTTTTTTCTTTGGTGTTGGGTTTGTGTTTATCAGCTATATATGTTAAAATAATGTTTGTGATTCGTGTCCAAAAAAATTGTGATTACTGATTGTTTGATTTATGGCAGCTCAGTTTTGGAGGAGGAAGATGAGAGAGGAGTTGCTCACATTGTTGAGCATCTAGCTTTCAACGCAACAACGAAATATACAAATCATGATATAGTCAAGTTTTTGGAAAGTGTTGGAGCAGAATTCGGTGCTTGCCAGAATGCCATGACCTCTGCAGATGAGACCATTTATGAGTTATTTGTCCCAGTAGACAAGCCTGAGCTGTTATCAGAAGCTATATCAGTTTTGGCAGAATTTAGTAGTGAGGTCTTTTTTCCTTATTATTAGTTCCCTATTTTCCATTATGCACTTCAGCCGAGTTTTTTTTTTTCATTGTAACAATAGTAATGCCCGATACAGATCCGCGTCTCAGCAGAAGACTTGGAAAAAGAAAGGGGAGCTGTGATGGAAGAGTATAGAGGAACACGAAATGCTAATGGCCGTATGCAGGATTCACATTGGTCTCTTATGATGGCAGGTTCTACGGTAATATTTTGAGCCAATCGTTGGTCTGTCTGCAATGTTAGGTTTTTGTGCTGCTTTCTAATTGTGTGGTTACTTGCGGTTGTTTGTCCCCCCACCAAAGTTTGATTGTTTGTTCACTTGGATTTGGTTTTCTCCTTCTATCAATCTTTCAAGCTTTCTGCTTTCAATCTTTGTGTATAATTTTTTGGTTAAAGGTAAGTAAAAAGGACTGGTAGCTTTGTCCAGATGCATCTTACGTGTAAGGGCGTCAAAGGGTCTGAGTTGGGGGCTTGGGGCTAGTTCACTGAAGTCATTCCTGGTCATTTTTGTTGTTCTTAACGTTTATTCTTTCAAAATTATGACATATTTATACTAATCTGGCACCTGAAATGTTGTTTGATGGCTGCAGTATGCCGAACGCTTGCCCATTGGAACAGAAAAAGTTGTTCGAACAGTTTCTGCTGCAACTGTAAAGCAGTTCTATAGGAAATGGTACCATTTACAGAATATGGCAGTCATAGCTGTTGGGGATTTTGCCAACACAGAGGTTCTCATTATTAATACAGATGAATCTTTGACTACAATGGTGGTGGTTGCTAATTGATATTCCCTTTCTCACTTTCCTTCTGTCTTTCTCAGGATGTGATTAAATTGATTAGGATGTACTTTGGACAGAAAATCACAGACCTTGAGGCTCCAGAGATGCCTCAATTTTCTGTCCCATCGCATGAAGAGCCGCGTTTCTCATGTCTTGTAGAATCAGAAGCTGCTGGAGTAAGTGTTTAATTTCTTCACATGCCGTTTGGTTCAATCATGGACACAGTTGGTGGACGACATTCTAAATATATGTTTCTTTTCCTTTTGTTGTGTGTGTGTGTGTGTGGCAGTCTGCAGTAGTGATCAGCTGCAAAATGCCAGCTCGAAATCTGAAGACCATAAGTGACTACAGAGATTTGCTTGTGGAATCTATGTTCCTTCAGGCCTTAAACCAAAGACTGTTCAAGATTTCTCGCCGGAAGGACCCACCTTTTTTTTCATGCTCAGCAACAGCAGATGTCTTAGTATCTCCTGTGAAAGCTTATATAATGACTTCATCTTGCAAAGAGAATGGAACCACTGATGCGTTGGAGGCCATGCTCATGGAGGTGAGCCTTTTTTTTTAGCGCTCTAGTCAAGTTTTTGGTCATATTCATTGGCTGATGCTTTTACATTTCAGCTTGCAAGAATTCACCTTCATGGATTTTCCGAGCGAGAAATAGCCATCGTTCGTGCATTGTTGATGTCAGAGATTGAATCTGGCTATCTGGAGCGTGATCAAATACAATCAACAAGCTTACGGGATGAGTATGTGCAGGTTGAATTGATTAGCACCTTTAATTTTCTTCAAGATGTTGAATTGAATTGTTTTGGTAATTTGATGTGTTGTTGTAATGTCTATTCTTATTTGCTGCTGATTTGTTTTCCTTTCAGCATTTTCTCTGCAATGAACCTGTTGTGGGGATTGAATTTGAGGCTCAGCTTCAAAAGACGCTTCTACCGTGTAAGTGAATATTCTTCTTAATACTGGGGCCTGCTCAGGCTGACCTACATTTCGCTAATCCATCAACTACTGGTTTTTGCAGCTATCTCTGCCACTGAAGTTTCAAAATATGCTCAGAAGTTCCACACAACATGCAGTTGTGTCATCAAGACGATTGAGCCTCGTGCAACTGTAAATTTAGATGACGTTAAAAACATTCTTTCAAAAATGACGTATCTTGAGGAAGAACAAAGCATATCAGCTTGGGATGAGGAGCAAGTACCTGAAGATATAGTTAGTATTGAACCAGATGCAGGGTAACTGCCTATCTCTGAGTATCTCTTAACTTTTAATCGGCTTCTATTTTCCTGGCTTGTGCGCGATTTGTGCACAGTGGTGGTTTTTTTTTCTCTTGAAAAGTTTTGATGCAGAGTTCAATTAGAATAGAGCATGGGGAAGATCCTAATTTCAGTTTTCCTTGTGTAAAATGCATGGAGCCTGTTGATCGACTCCTTGTATAAGCTTCTTGATTTTTCAACCTTGGACCATTTTAACGAATTGGTCTGCTTTGTTGCACCATCATTGTGCATTCCTCCGCCCCTTTTTACGGGAGTTTAAGGTACTCAGAGCTAAGACCATGTGCCACCCCTTTCCTGGGAAACCTCTAACCATGCCTCTTCATATCAGGCTCTCATCACTAGGACAGAGTTGTGGTTGAGTTTGGTGGATAATTTTTGATGTGTTGTTAGTTGTTAGATTGTTATATACTACAACATGCTAAACCTATGTGTTCAAAAAGGCATGAAATCAGCTCAAAGATTAAGACATTGGGTCCTTTGGGCCTAGAATAAAGGCAAGGGGCATACAATCAAAAGGTATAAGTCTCTCGAGAGACAAAAATCATCCTAGAAGAAGATGGAAGGATGTCATCATCTCTAACGTGGAGTCCAAACGATAGGTTGTTGGACCAAGGTAGTGGCATTTCTTTTTGGCCTCCCCAAATCCATAAGTTTGAAGTGGAAGCTTGTTTCACCATTGGTGTGGGGATGTACCTTTGAAAATTCATCTATTTGCAGAACTTCTTCTCTCAAAAGGTCGTTGTTGAGGAAGTGGGGTCTGCCTGAATCCAATTATCATCATTGGGATACATTGTTTCTCAGGATCCCTATTGATTCTGAGGCGCTCCCAGCTTTTGAAGTCATTTCATCCGTTAAATATACAATGAGATTACTAATTGAGATATTAGGAATTTATGAAAATCCAATGCAATTTTGGAGTGCTAGATCCCTCCTAAATCTTCTTTTCCTAGATATTATTACTCATTATAGCCTTTTGTATATGGGTGTCCCCTCTTGGTTTATTTATCTGCACGAGCGTCGCCTGCATGGTGTCCTTTTGGATACCCTCTCGACTCTCATACTTGTCCAAGAAGTTATATAGGAGCTCATACTTTCGTAGGAGCCATATCAGTGGGTTCCTAGATTTATGAGGCTTAAGCCTCAAGTACTTCAAGCCGGTTTGGGCCTGTGCTTGAACCTCGGAGTCTTTGGGGGTGAGAGGGGCTCTTTCGTAAACTTGGTAGAATTGTTGGATAGAAGCTGAAGCTTACTCTTTTTTTCCCCGTTATTGATGTATCTAGATGTTACATTGCTTGTAGTCTTGCACTTCTCCTCGAATTAGGCGCTTTTTATGCGAAAAGCTTAGCATCTTTAGACTTCATTGTTAACTTCAAAACTTCGTGCTTGACGATAGGCTGTCTATTTGGAGAATTTCTTTAACAGGACGGTCTGCTCTTTGTTGTGGAAAATTTTTCTGTTTCCTTTGATCTGTTACTCTATGATGTGTTGTGCTCTGAAGCACCCTTGTTAAAAGCTGTTTTTCAATAACATATGGTTTGTTGTACAGTTGTACTCGTATAAATACCTTTGTTGCGTTAATAGCCTTAACCTAGAATCCTGTAAATTTTGTTCTGCTTAAAAGGGTAGATTATTGCATAGAGAAATTGCGAATTAGTTTAACATGTTGATGGTTGCAGGTGGTTTGTGAACTTTATTAGATGAATTAGTAATTCCTGTCAATTGGTTGCTTTTGATTATTTATTTCTTCGATTTGTTTGGGATGCTTTCTATGATGTACCCTTTCCCAGTTTTCCTATATCATCAGAGTACTGAGATTTTCATCTGTGTTTTCCAGATGATACTGTTGATCTCTTCTAAGTTCCATCTTTCTGGCTCACAGGAATATCATTCGTCAGCAGGAGTACTCAGATATTGGGGTCACTGAACTAACCTTATCCAATGGCATGAGAGTTTGCTACAAGTGTACAAACTTTCTTGATGATCAGGTACCAGCACCATTGGATATACTGTTCTAATTCGCTTTTTAGATAGTCATTGATTTCTTTGTCCATGAGCTGGATTGATGGTATCCAGATTCGTTTTAGAGCTTATTATAAATGGACATAAAATTGTAGCTAGTTCTAGAGTGGTTCTCTGTTCTCTCTTAATTAATCCCATCTTAAAATGTAGCACTCCAGTTCCCTCTTTCTTTGAAGAACTTTCACCTCCCCACAGTGCCTACTTGACCTCCCCTATATACACGCGTTAACCTAGTGAATATATGAAGTAAAAGAAAATGATGGTTGCTGACCAAAATCTAGAGTAATCCATGAAAACATGGTTGATGGTTCAATGAATTACAGTCTCATTTCAATGCCTTCTTAAGGTCATGACACGGCTACGTGGAACCCCTTTTGCCTCTTCAGCATTGATATATTGTGTTGCAGATTTTCTCAGTAAGCCTTCCTTTGAGCAGGTTCTTGTTTCAGGATACTCATATGGAGGTCTCTCAGAACTTTCAGAAAGTGATTATTTTTCATGTTCAATGGGTTCAACCATTGCTAAAGAAATGGGTACTTTTGGCCACAAACCATCAGTGCTGATGGATATGCTAGCTGGTAAGAGGGCTGAGGTCGGAACAAATCTTGGACCATATATGAGAACATTCTCCTCTGATTGTTCACCGACAGACCTGGAAACCGCATTGCAGGTTTGGCTTTTCAGAGCGTTGTTAGTTTCACAGTAGTTCCATGCTAACTTGATCCCCCCCCCCCTTCCCCCTCCCCCGGAGAGGAATTCAACAATGTTTAATGCTTTTGATTAAAAAGAAGATCATGATACAAGAGATAAGTATGTTAAGGCCTTTCATTTATTTTGTAATTAAAGACTGAAGGATAGATAAAAAGCCAGTGTGACTGACATGTTCTATAATTACTTGATCATAGATCTTTATATAAGGTGGAGGATGGTCCTTTATAATTCAGCGCAATAATGAACTAACTCCAGTTTATCCCGATGACCATTTTGTGTCAAGATTTGCAGAAAGCGACTACTGCTTCACAACGAAGTGTAGACAGTTCTGTGACCCAGTTTTGTGTTATTCCATCGTATTCAGAACCGAAGAATAGTGGGTTTTGCATTCAGTGGAAACCTTTATCTTTCTTGATAAACCATTTAGCTCAGATTTGAAACCATTGAGCATATATTTGAAACCGTCAGGAAGAAACCATTGAGGGTGTATATTTTAGAGTTTGGGGTTGAAAATTAGGTTTGCCCTGGGGGTATAGTATTAGCATTGAAAAAGTCATTGATTACTCTTTTTAAAAAATAGTCCCGTTGTCTCTTCTCTAATTTGAAGTGGGATATTATTTATCTATATGACGATAGGTAGGGAGGTTATTTATCATAAAATCAATTCATGTAGTCGTATTGATCCTCCATTCTGTTTGGTTTGGCACCATCTTGGGTTTTATAAGATCAGGAAGGTGGTCTTTTTAGTTATGGAACCAGTGATTTCCGAGGTCATGAATCCTCATCAAGTGAAGCTTCTTATAGCGTTCTGGGGTTTCCTTGATAATAGGTTTAAGTTTAAATCTACATCTGTTACTCCGATGATGATATTGAATGACACTATTAAAGTTCACTACTAATGGCCATAAGCTTTTGGAGTTGATTTTGTCCAGTAGATGGGAATTATCTTTCTAGTAACAACTCTTTACATCATAGAGCACTAATGACCCCAAGATTGCTTACGAATAGTCAATTTCCCCTTGAAGAGTTCTATCAGTATCTTGTGATTTAAACTTTGTTTTTTATTTATTTAAATCTGCCATTACAGCTTATTTATCAGCTCTTTGTAACAAAAGTTGAGCCAAAAGAGGAAGAAGTTAGGAAAGTGATGGAAATGGCAGAAGAAGCTGTTCGTGCTCAAGAGAGAGATCCTTGCACTGCCTTTTCCAATCGTGTGAGAGAGCTTAACTACGGCAATTCGTATTTCTTCAGGGTGAGTTTGCGCTTTTTGGTTATGTTGTGTTGGATGATCCGAGTGATTTCATGTATTCACCGCTATCCAAACGCAGCCCATCAGAATTAAGGACCTCAAAAGCGTTGATGCATTTAAAGGTTGCGAGTATTTTAACAACTGTTTCAAGGATCCATCATCATTTACAGTGGTGATTGTTGGCAACATCGACCCTGCTACGGCATGCCCTTTGATATTGCAGTATTTGGTGAGTAATAAGCTCTGAAATCAGTGCGTCTTTTAACTGGCGGATTTGGTTTCAACTGTATTTGTTTAATTGTACATGCAGGGTGGAATACAAAAGCCTTCTGTTCCAGTTTTGCAGTTCAAGCGTGATGACCTAAAAGGCCTGCCCTTCACATTCCCTGACAAAATAGTTAGGTAGTTCCTAGAAGTCTAAAATTTACCTATCTTGCTTTCTTAAATATATGCTCAAAACCCCTAAAATGATCAAGGTGAATTTGATAGGCGTTAAATCTTTGGATCAATCAGAATATTTATATATATCAAATTTTATTATGATGCATATTATTTGTTTTTTTTTCCTTTGGTTACACATCATATCATTTGTTAAAAATTATTAATTTCATTGAAAGATTGATTAAAAAAGGAAGTGTGTAAGCTTTGTGACTAAGCTGTCTGCTTTTGCGCGTCTCTTCTTATTCTTGCTCGACTATTTGCGCTGGGTTTAGAGGGGTCTTGCGTATCTTTGTTATTAGCCCAACCCTATGGTGGAGGAGGAACGGTTTTCTCTATCTCTTTTTAATCGCCTACTCTACACACTCAGTTAGGATTTGAGAGCATAGTACTGTACTAATTTACAAGGGAATTATGTTTGTTAAGCTCCGGAACATGGCAATAATGACAAATAATGAAATTTGGGTGATGCCCTGCATTAGGCAATGGAGTTAAATTTGCCAACATGGGCAACGAGACGTAATTAGTTTTTGGATATGGACAATGTTAAATGAAGGGTAGTCTTTATGAAGTAGAGGGGTTTTGCTAGCTGTATCTTTATGAAATTTTGAGACTTGGTTGTCTAGTGTTTTTATTACTCTTGTTATTGTGAAATAGGGAGTTATTCTTCTTGATCTGAATATGGTTGATTGTTGGTGTTTAATATTGTTTTAGAGCTTGGCTTTTGTAGGTTCTATACTTCTATAGGTCTGTGTTGTAGACAAATTATAACGTAGAGTTAATGAGATTATGCAGAGGCCAATGTATCGTGCTCAGTTTGTGGAAGTGGGTTTCCTTGTCATTGAATTGACTACGATTTATAAGTGATCTTGTCAACTTAGCAATTCGTGAGCAATATTGCATGTGGGATGATTTTTAAATAAATTTTCTTATACAAGAGAACGCCAAAATGCAGGGAGATCGTTCACAGACCTATGGTGGAAGCACAATGCTCTGTACAATTATGCTTTCCTGTTGAGTTGAAAAGTGGAACTATTGTAAGTGTTGATTTTTTTATTTGCAAAATTTCTCCTATACATTGGTCTGACTTATACTTGTGGTAAACCATTTTGAACTAAATGGTTACTTGTTAAATTATGTAACCTAAATATGGCTGTCCCCGCTTTAGCTTATAAATGGTTTCTAGTGATCCAGATCGCCTGACTATAAATGATGCAGACCATCTCATGGAAGGCATACTGTTTAATATATTTCATTGCAATGAAAGAGGGCTACATTGACCCTTCGTTTCAAATGAGAGTAGAAAGATGATACTTATAAGTTGACTTTGGCTTCTTCGATTTTTACTATATAAAAAAGCATTCAGCTTTTCGTCTCAAGCTTTCTGCATCCCGCAACTTTTACAGGACCCCGTGGGACACTTCTTTATAATTTGTTTATTTAATTTCATTGCTAGATTGAAGAGATTCATTTTGTTGGATTTTTAAGTAAACTGCTGGAGACAAAAATGATGCAGGTGCTTCGTTTCAAACACGGGCAGGTGTGTGTCTGTGATCGGTTTCACGGCTTTAGTTATTCTTTTTCCACTAACCCTAATTTTCCTTTCTCATATATGGTGTAGATATACTCCGTAGGTGTGTCTGTGTTCTTAGGAGGTAATAAGCCATCAAGAACTGGTGACGTGCGCGGAGACATCAGCATAAATTTTTCTTGTGATCCTTCTGCGTCTTCAACGCTGGTTGTTTATGACTCATTCATTCTGTCCTATCATTTGACATAGTGACCCAGTGACAGCAAGCTAATACTAAATCTTTTATGGTTTCCAACAGGTTGATTTGGCCTTAAATGAGATTTTGCATCTTCAAGTGGAAGGGCCTTCTGATCAAGATGTTTCAACTGTACTTGAAATTGAGCAGAGAGCCCATGAAAATGGATTGCAGGTACGTCTTGGATATGCTGATTTTTCTGATTGCGTAGGGGCAATTTCTGAAACCCAGCTTTAGATTGCGAAGGACATTATATGATAATTGATCTTGCTCTTCATATAGGAGAACACTTATTGGGTTGACAGGCTTTTGCGTAGCTACCAATCAAGAGTCTATTCTGGTGATCTTGGTGCTTCTTTTCAGGTTTATACGCTTGTCCTTTGTCTCTTTACTTTGTTTTGTGTTTGCGATTTGTTCTATCCCGTTTCTTGCCTTATGTCAAAGAGTATCTTGCTTTAAGATCTTAGGACATTCCTTAATAATAGGAGTTAATGACATTGAGTTAGAGGTAACTGTTGCCAAAACTATCGGTGAATCTCATCAGATTCCTTTCTTTTACTTTATTCCTTGATTCTTCTACTTCCATAACCGCTGTTTCACATTTTTGTTTTCTGCTTTTCTGTGTAGATTGCTTCTTAAGTCATCACTTCGTTGTCAAAAGATTGTTCATCAGATAACATGTTTTTTTCACGTTAAACAAATATCTTTAATCTTTTTTTTTTTTTGGTTACAAATATCTTCGGCCTGCGCAAGACAGTTACAAATAGTGATTCATGGTAGCTGACCCCAAGTCATTTTAGGAATAAATCTTGGTTGTTGTTTGGTTACAAATATCTTGGAACTTATAATGGGTTGGCCTCACAGATTCAAGAAGCAGCACGGTTGAAAGTCAGACAATCTTTAACACCATCCACATCAAAGTCTGCACTGCGAAGAATTCTTCCCTTTCCTTGCAAAGAGAAGTATACTGTGGTTATTCTGATGCCGCAGACTAGCCGTTATCAAGATTTAAAGTCATACTTTTCTCGTAACTGTCGAGGCCCAAAGGTCAGTGGCATGCTCTTTATCTTAACTCATTACATCACTAAATTTCCATTTCAAAATTCCTGGGGTAAAGAAGTGTACACTGAACTGCATACAAGCTGCTCTTAAATCTTTTTTAATACATTCACACCACTTGCCTCGCCATAGGCAAGAGCTTTTGTGGCATTGGGTTTGTGGTGTCGTTTTTGTTGCATGGACACCTGCACCTCATTTCATGATGGCCATAGATATAAGATTTTGGTTCTATATTACTGTAATATACTATTTTAGGTTTTGCAGAGTGTATTGGTATCACTTATCAGTATCAGTTTTCCAAAATTGTCGATGCATATGCAATCATGCTGTATCCAATGTTTATCTGTAATTGACCACAGACATAAAAATTTCTTCATCCATCTCAGTATGCGAAATTGCTGACATGACAAAGCATAGTTTTTTTTTTCGTTCCAAAGCACTTACAGTATCTTCTAACAGTGATGTCAGAAAAACATGAAATACAGAGAGTTGTACATCCTACACGCTCACCATGTTTGTCTAGGATCTTGAAAGCTTACCAAGTCTTGTGATACTCTGCTTTTGTTGCAAGTGGAATTCTCCTCATTTCCTCTTCCCTAATAATACTCTCTCTTGCCTTCTGAGAACACTTTCCCTTCAGTGTCCGACTGTGTTCTCTCTGCTTGTGTCTAGTATGTGATCACATTATTTAGAACCTCAGCTCATCAAGTTGACCTGATTTCTCTATTAAAGGGCTCATCAATAAAATTTACTGGAATTTATCCAATATACCTTCTTAATTCAACTCTCTTCCGGCATGTGCCACTCAGCCCCTTGATTCTGCCGACTGTATCTTAGCACCTTGAGTATAGCTGGGATTCTGGAAGAGAGAGAAAGGGAGTCGGAGACTGGAGGGGGAAGGATGAGTAGCATAACAAGAGGGGTGGAGATGGTAGGACTCCTGGACAGAGTCAAAGCGATTGTTGAAAGGGTTTGAATTGTCAGTATCAATGATAATCATCGAAATTTGTCTGTTGCTATCTGTTTTCCATATAGATTTTGTAGTAATTGGTGGTGTAATGAGGTGAGGTTTCCCAAATTCAAGTTTGGGGCTCCAATAACATAATCACCCAACTCTTATATTTTTCATTAATGGAAGTATCCAACGTGCACAAGTTCTTAAGGCTACTTAGTGGTTGTGCAATGCTAGAAGTGCTAGAATTGGTTGATAAACTGATTGATGAATCTTAAGATGATTCCCCACTGAATCAATTTTGTTATAGAAGAAAACAGATATAGGATTTGCCGGGAACACTTTACTATTGACAAGGACCAAACAGAAGTTGCTTAATTGGTGTTTTGGCTGCTGTAGTAGTGCTTAATAAGACTAAAGAATCTAGTCTATTTCATATTATCTCATGTAGCCCTGCGTACTGCAGTCTTCCAAAATGATCTCTCTTAATTTTCGAAATTTTCATCTGTTTGCAGTTCCTTATTGGCATAGCTGGTCTGGCCATTCTGACTTTCAGTGTCTGGAAATATTCACGAAGTAATCACAAATGAGATAGTTGTAGCCCTCCTGAAAAGCGTGTATGCTTGGCTTCAAGTAGGATCTTTCTGAAGAAAGAATGCCTGAGCTTCTGCAATGTAATTTTGAAGAAGATTGCACATTCACTTTTCGGCATGATGTCAGAGATTTCAGAAGACATGTTCTCAGATCAAGGAGAGCTGTACCTTCTGGTGATCCGATTAAGAGCAGCAGCTCTGCGGAATTGTTTGAACCTTAGAGATGGTGGCGGCTTGAGTCATTGATGTGGCTACTCGTATGGATCCCTTTCTATTCATACTGCAGTGGAGGAAGTTGTAGAAAGTTCTGCTGTCGATCTGCCTAACATAATCACTCGCTTGTTCGTGGCTTCCTGATTGCAAGTCTACAGTCACTGCTTCAATTTTACTCCAGCTTTTATTTGTGGGAGTGGAATTACCTCCCTTTCTTGAGAGCATGAAATGTAGTACACTGTTTTTCATAATATTAGGTGAACTATGGACCCAAAAGTTAGAGAGCTTTCGAATGAACTCGTTTCACCAAGAGTTGTTGATACTATATATTTTGTTAAACCGAACCCCTTCTACCTCGAAACTATGTTCAATAAACTAATCTAATGACTACCAACAACATAGATTACTACCGAGGTACTGCAGAAGAAAATGTTGTTCTGAAGATAGGTTGCAAAGTGAATTTTGTGGATGTGACCATCTCTGTGAAAACAATCATTCTGGGGTGATTACCGGATACCCTAGTGGAGACGAGAATGTCCAGTGGTTACTAAAATTGCAAGATTTGCTCCGAGTTACGGATTTTGTAGTACATTAGACGTTTTTGCAGAACCATCGTTCATTACATAAAAGATGGTACCGCGGCAACTGGTGAGCAAATGCTTTTTCTGAGTATCAGGAATATTATAAAGACTCCTGCTTTTAATTCGAAAATCTTCAACCATGAACTCACAAACCATGAACTGCACGTAATCTCATTATCCTCTCAATATAAACTGCAAATACGGAGTAAAACTCAACAAGCACAAATCTACTTGTACGTGATCGGAATCTACAAATCATTTAGTTAATGGATCCCAGTTCCTATACTTTCCAAAGACGAGAACTAATGCGTAAAAGAATCAAATCGCCAAAGAAAATTGGCCATGATATGATCTAAAGAGGTGAGATCAAATAAAGAAAGAACTTTCTGGTAATTTGGTTCTATAAATCTGCTCTTCCTGGATACCGAGGGAAAGGGATAACATCTCTGATGTTATCGATACCCGTTGCAAAAAGAATCATCCTCTCAAATCCCAAACCAAATCCACAATGTTTCACAGTACCATACCGCCTGAGGTCGAGATACCACTCATATGGCTCCAAAGGCAATCCCGACTCCTTAAGCCTGCATTAAGAAAGCATAAGTAACTCAGTATTTCCTACTCATAGTTTCCATCAATCTCACATTACTTGTCTTAAGTGTTAGCAAAAGCACACTAGGAACAATCGTGTCTGCATTTCGCAATGAAAATATGTTTCAATCACTCATCATACCTTTCCACGATAACGTCATAGCGCTCTTCCCTCTGGCTTCCACCGACCAATTCTCCAACCTGAAAAACAAAGCAATATGGCACTCATAAGCAAAAATGCCTGTCCTATCAACTAGTAATTTTACTCATAAGCAAAAACACAACATGATACTCGAGCAGTATAAATTAAAAAAAAAAAGTTCTATCATGCATCACGCTTTATATTTCAGCACCTACAATTACTTAGACAAGTCATGTGAGCAATGAGCTGAGTCAATTATTAAAGAACTTGGATGTTGTTATGGAGCTGACTCAACTTTATACCGAACTTGGACATGGTTCTAACGGCATTACCAACAGGACAACCCCAAAATGAGCTAAAGAAAAGTAAAGCAAAAGGACCAACAAAAGATTTGAGCATTAACACAATGATAACGAAAAGACCCACCTTAGGAACAAGTACATCCATTGCAGCCACAGTTTTCCCATCATCGTTCAGCCTCATGTAAAAAGCTTTAATTCCTTTCGGGTAGTTGGAGACTATAACCGGCTTCTTAAACAAGACCTCCGTCAGATATCTGCAAGGAAGGTTCCTTCACATCAATGAACTAGTCCTACCAAGGAAAACTTAACCAACCAAGAAAAAGGAAAAAAAAAAAAAAAGAAAAAAAAACCACTTACCTTTCATGCTCTGATGCTAGATCGACTCCCCATTCGACCTTGTTTTCGAATTTCTTTTCAGTTACTCGTTCTAATAACGTCACTGCTTCTGTGTAGGTAATTCTCACAAAGGGCGTTGAAGCGACCATTTTCAAACGGTCGATGGCACCCTTGTCAAAGTTCTTGACCATGAACTCCATGTCATCAAGGCAATGATCAAGTAACCATTGACACATAAACTTCACATAAGCCTCTGCACAGTTCATATCGTCCTACGATAAAAAATAAATTAAAAATAATGTCAAGTAACAAGCACTGACTAAAGGGTTATATTAACATCGTCACATAATGAAGCAACAGCATACTATTTATTGGCCCATTATGACTGGTTTTGCGAGGGATGGGGTATGTGGGTAGAGAATAGTTGTAAGTTGTAACATGTTACTGTGTCATATCATGAAGCCTCTAATCGCTGCACCTTTATGAGTCATGAATGCCTTAGAAAGAACAGAGATTGACGCAACTACTCTCCTAGAGTAAATGCTTTCGGAACCAAGGGGAGTCGATACAAAGCAAAATTAAGTACAGACACAGAGGTTTTCTGAATTCAGCAATACATGGAAACAAGTCAACAACTCAAAATCCTTACTTCTGAAGTTCTAACAGTGCTTATCCCCTGTTTAATCTCAAATAGATGATAAACAAATAAAATGAACGACAAATATCTCAGAAGAACATATCTATTTCATACCAATAACTCAGTCTTGAAGAGAAAACACCGAGCTTTTTAGCTAATGTAGGCTTAAACACCAAAAACATCATTGCATGCAGCACATGGTTTATGCGAGAATAGCCTCAAGACAAGCCGCTTCCAGTATCAGAGCTTTTATTATCGACTGTAATTAATTAATTAATTAATTAACTAATCAGATTAACAGCAACAAAACAGTAAGCACAATTTCACTCGAACAGTAAAAAACAACTATGTCCATATATAACAATACCACATTTACAAGCTGTCACACTATAACAAAGAGACGTGAAGGACAAAAGATAACCAACCTCGAGTTCAGCAAACGCGATTTCTGGCTCCACCATCCAGAATTCAGCCAAATGCCTTGAAGTATGTGAGTTCTCAGCGCGAAATGTTGGCCCAAAAGTGTACACACTGCTAAGAGCACATGCATAGGTTTCCGCTTGTAACTGTCCAGAGACGGTTAAGAATGCCTGACGGGCAAAGAAATCCCTGGTATAATCAACTTTCCCATCCTTCTTGGGAAGTCCAGGTTGAAGCCTAGCTCTCTCTTGCAACTTGGCAAGATCCTCTTTTGCTTTAAATAGCACAGCAACAGCTGCATCAATATCCGCTTTGCTTGCCTTATCTGCCTTCATTTTCTTGACAAGTTCCCCTTTCTCCTGAGCAACAAGTGTTGCCGCTGCAATATCATCTTCCGAAGGAGTTGGAGTCTCCTTGAGCTCCCTCTCAATCCTTTCTGCCTCGCTAATCAGAGTTGTGACTTGGAACATCTCACCAGCGCCCTCACAGTCACTCGTGGTAACAATAGGTGTTTGTATATACAAAAAGTTATCTTGCTGAAAGAATGTATGGGTCGCAAATGACAGTGCGTTGCGAATTCTAGCAACTGCAGCAATCTGTTACCAAGACAACAACCATGTCAATCAACACAGACACTCCTTATAGCAGCATAAAGATGAGTAAACAGCACCAGCATCTATATCATGATGATCCTTCAAGTTTTATTAATTAAGCATACCACAAAAGATACAACACATACACAAGCCAATACGAAATAATAACACAATTCCCCAAGAATCAGATAATCCAGCCAACTAACAACATTTTTCATAACTTTCAAGAGTTAACGATATAGAGCAAGGTTGTGTCTTTGAGAACCAAAAGTTATTACAATCCAGACATTAATAAATATCAGTGTGATCTTTAAGACAAATGCCCGTAACTTGAATCTACGGTAATGCAATTAGCAGAGACAATGTAAAAGATTGTCCACAACATTTACAGCTCACAACCAAGCCTAATTACAGTTTCTAATTCCCCACCAAACTCGATATTAGCTGAAAGATTAAAATCACACACTATAGCGATAAAAATCACATGTGATTCTTTCGAGTGACCAATGTAACTCCACTACCGTTAGGCATATAATTTCTAATAACAACCCACGCTAGTGTAAACAAGGAATCGACTCACGAATGTGACTCGATACATAACGACCGTGATTCCGAAGAGTTCCAACAATGCGAGTATAATTCTAAAGAACAACTAATGTTTCACTCTTACGCAAACCCATGATCAACGAAAGTCTCAAGTATCATAGTAGATCATCAACCACCCTAATCACCCTAATGGAATCTTCTCCATCACACAACATTCATCAACATGTAATCAAAACCTAATTATCCACACTTGAGCAAAAAACCCATATCAAATTAAACATCTTTTGATCATCAACCAAACTAATCACCCTAATCATCAGCCTAATGAAATTTTCTTCATCACACCAACATTCATATATATGTAATTGACCAAAAACCCACGTCAAATTAACAATCTTTTAAACATACAACACACAAAATAATCAATCAAATATATATATAGATAGATAGATGTATATATACCGTGTTGGTGCGAGAGCGAAGATGAACGAAATCTCTGAGATACTCAAGAGAAAGCTTCTGCTTAGACTTAGGAAGTGGGTACTTAGAAGGATCAACACTCCCAACCTCAACAACTTGATCAACACGCAACTCAATCTTCTGTTTCCTCTCCTTATCCTTCCCCTCAGGTGGGGGCAGTTCCGCAAGGGTGCCGGTAAGAGTGACACATGTCCCGGTGTGGACAAGGTGGGCCAGCTCAGAAACAGATGACAAGACAATGACTTGTAGGTTGTCGGGACATGACCCGTCGTTGACTTCTAAGAAGGCGAAGGCGCCTTTGCCCTGTTCGCGGCCTGACTTGACCCAACCGCCGATGGTGACGCGTTGTCCGGCTAAGGAGGCGCCGCCGTCTGGGGTGGAGATGATGGCTCGGATCGGGACGCGTTGGGAGAAGCGGGCGCGTTTCAGGGTGGTTGGTGCGGTGGGGGTTATGGTTAGGTCGGACATTTGGGCGGCGGTTTGTTCGGACATTGTAGAGAGAGAGAGGAAGGGGAGATTGGGTTATGGAGTGAGAGTGGCTGAATGAGAGTTTATATGTAAGGTTGGGTGGAAAATGTTTAAACCCTAGTATATATTCTTTGATTCCATCTTCCAAAAATAACCTTGGAATCTTTACTTCTTACCTTTTTTTTATGGAAAAATTTCTAACTCCTACCTTTCTTTTATGTACCAAATCTTTCAAACTCATACCTTAATTTTAAAAAGTTTCAAAATCCTACCTTATAAAACTTTTTTTTTATCAAACTCCTACCAAAACTTCCTCTCCAGCGAGTTTGACTATATTTTCCGGCATTGACCTTGTCACATGTCTTGCACGTGATCAATTTTTCATCTCTCACCTTCTTCACATGCGTAACTCCTCAACACCCCCCCTCATTTCATTTCAGCTTACATTCTTTTCCCTTTCCCTCCCAAATTTCTTTGTTTCTCCTCAAGAATCCCCAATGTCCCCATATACCAAATCCAACCCGAATTTCATCATCTCACTTTTCCTTCACATTTTTCGACTCAGCCACTCCTTCACGGTAACGCGATCAAGTCCTCCTCATCTCACTTGAGACGGTAATGACGATTGGGATCAATTAGAACTACTAATCAACACACAACTACTCTAAAAGGGTATGTTAAGGCTTTATTTACTTTCAATTTCACTTTGATTGCATTTAATTTGTCAAATTTGAATCAATGGTATTGTAATTAAACCCAAAATTTTAATGTGATTAAACTCTAATTAATCAGTGAAGTAATTATGCGTCAATTAAACCCAAATTTATGCGTCAATTAGTGAAGTAATTAGTAGTTGGATTGAGTTGATTTTTGTATGTGGCTAATTGAATTGAAATAATTAGTAGTTGAATTGAATTGAATTTGATTTTTTTTCGTTTGAATGATATATGTATGTTATAGGTTAATTTCGATGAGGTCGAAACTTCGCGTTTATCGTGGGGGTAAGTTTGAGACTAAAAAACATATAACTACGTATGTGGGTGGAGGATTATATTTGAGTGATAATGATGATGCATTGTGCTATTTCAATTTGAAATACATAGTGACAAAAGTGCTCCATTATAGTGATGTGGGACAAATGTGGTATAAAAGGCATGGTATGAAGTTATGTTATGGTAGACGAGAGATTAAGGATGATAAGTGCATTGGGGATTTGCTGGAAAGTGTTGATGGAAATGGGTATGTCAATGTGTATGTGACTCATGGTGAGAGTGAGATAAATCTTGACAGGCCCCCAAAACCAACAAACCCAAGTCATAGGATACCCAAACTGGGAGTAAGAAGGCCCAATGAGCCCATTACCACAACAAACCCTACCCCTGCCTCTACTTCTTCCTCCTCACTGTGCCTAGCCTATCTGCAAACCTGCTGTCAAAACAACCCACTCAAAAAAACCCCACTTTTAGATGCAAAAGACCTGGAGTGGTTGGCAGGGGTGAGAATTCCAGCTTAGACCAATTTCACAAGGCTTTATATGCTGATGTTCAAAGAAATGTGAGTCAAGTTGATGCTGAGGTTGGAAACAATGATGCTGGGGTTGATAATAGGCCCATTGATGCTGATGATGCTGATGAGAATGGGGAGGAGTTATATGTTGATAATGAAGATGGAAATCTGTTGGCGCTTGTTCATAGAAGTTTAGGGCGTACAGATGACAATTTGGAGGGAAATGGCAGTGATGGGAGTGACACTGATGATGAAAACTCCATTCATATACAGCCAGATGATGATGTGGTTTCGGATGATGATGACATCAAGAGAAGTCGTGAATCTGATGATGAGGAGGTAGATCACTATCCTAAATTTAACCCTGATGTTGATTTCAAAAAGAATATCAATCTTATTGTTGGTTTAAAGTTTCCCACAAATGATGTTCTTAGAAAAGCTTTGAGGCATCATTCTATAGAAAATGGCTATGAATATTATCTGTTGCATAGTGGGAGTAAGAGAGTGACTGCATATTGTAAGCATAAGTGTGATTGTGAGTGGTCAAAGAAAAAGGCTAAGATTGTGGCATGTGTTTGCAATGCAAGAAACAAGTGTAAGTTTAAAGTTCATGCTGCTAAGGTGAAATTAGAGGAGACTTTTGAGATTAAAAGTCTAAGATTAGATCATACTTGTGGGTGGAGAGAAACTAACTCTAAGGTGAGTGCATCTTACTTGGCACAGAGGTACATTGATTTTTTTAGGATTGATCCAAGTTGGAAAATTAAGTTTTTCCAAGAAATTGTGACAAAGGACCTAGGTGTTCAAATAAACTATCAGAAAGGGTACAAGGCTAGGAAAAAAGCACTTGAGATGTTATTTGGGACTGGAAAGGATGAGTACAAGAGGGTGTGGGACTATTGTAAGACTCTGAAGAAATATAATCCGGGTTCCACTGCTGTTGTGTCCGTGGTATCCAATAAAAAGAAACAACCAGAATTTCAGAGGATGTACATATGCCTGCAAGCTTGCAAAGAGGGGTTCGGCAATGGTTGTAGGCCTCTAATAGGCCTAGATGGCTGCCATCTGAAAGGGCCATATGATGGTATCATTCTCACAGCCGTGGGAAAAGATGGTAATACTAATATCTTTCCAGTTGCTTGGGCTGTTGTTGAAGCAGAAAATATTGATTCATGGACTAGGTTTTTGGAGTTGTTGGTCAAGGACTTGGGTTCAATTGCTGAGACTGTGACCTACATAGGGGAGACAGAGGATGAAAATGAGCAAGATGTGGCGTTCATGTCTGATAGACAGAAGGTTTTTTTTCCAAAACTTCCATTATTTAACATGTTTTAATAACTTGTGCTCTTTTTCTGGTTGTAATAGAATATGTATATCTGTCCTTAGGGTTTATTGGAGGCTTTTTCGAGGGTAGTACCGACTGCGGAGACTAGATTCTGTTGCAGGCATATTTGGGCTAATTTCAAGCTTAAGTTCTCAGGACTTGCTTTTAGACAAGCCTTTTGGAAAGCTGCCAGAGCATATACTAAGGTATGTTTATTGCTCCTTCTGCCCCTTTTTTTTTTACCGTGTGAGTGTGTAGGCTGAAACAAAGTACATGTGTAGGTTGATTTTAAGAAAGAAATGGAAGGTATAAAGCTGTTATCTGTTGATGCATTTAACTATTTGGATGCAATACCCCCTAGACATTGGAATAGGCATGCTTTTAGCACAAAATGCAAGAGTGCAATGTTGTTGAATAACTGTTGTGAAAGCTTTAACAATGTGTTGCGACCAGCTAGAAAAGAACCCATTTTGACCCTCATGGAATGGATAAGGAGGTATATGATGAAAAGGATGTATATGAAGAAGCAAGGTGCTGAAAAGCAAGAGGGTAGTTTAATGCCTGCTGTTTTGAAACAGTTTAAACAATGTAGTGATGAAGCTAAGGGGTGTATTTTAGTACAGGCTAGTGTAGATGATTTTGAGGTTGATTATCTAGGAAGGGCATATGCAGTGAATCTCAAAGATAGAACTTGTGGATGCTACAAATGGGATTTGACAGGAATAACGTGTTCACATGCATTTGCATGTATTTTGAGGAAAAGACTAAAACCCGAAGACTTTGTTCACCATGCGTATACCAAAAAAACCTACTTGAAAGCCTACAGCCCTTTCATACGACCTATGCCTACTTTAGAAGGGTGGGAAATCACCTCTTATCCTCAACCACTACCTCCAAGCAAGAGAGATAAGCCCGGCAGACCCAAAGACAAGAAGAGGAAAAAAGGGGCTGATGAAGATGATGACAGCAAGTTGGTTAAGAGGAAGAAAAAACAGAATAGGTGCCAAAACTGTGGAGGCTATGGACACAACTCCAAAGGTTGCAAGAAACCTACAGTTGATTTTCCCGGAAAGAAGAAAAAGAAGAACAAAACAGATGCACAACAGGTAAATGCAAGTTTGGTTCAAACAGAGGTTTTGTTTTGATTTTCTAATTTGAGTTCTCTTACTCATATGCCTTAAATTTAGAGCAAGAATCAGGAAGCGGAGGGTGGAGAAGGTGGAGACATCAATTCGTTGCTTCAAACAGAGCTTGCTATGTCTTCAAGCCAGCCTCAAACTCAAAGCCAACATCAATCTCAAGCTCAAGCGGCGTCTCAACCCCAAAGTGCTTTAGACAAACGGCCGATTTGGAAGCCGTGATATTGTGATGACACTACTTGTTGTCAGCCATGCATGTACTCAGATTTGGCAAACGTTTTGTAAGCCATAGACAAATAATTGGCAAATTTTCACTCTTGTAATCGCAATTAGCAAATGTGGCTTGACACCACTTATTGTAAGCCCATTGAATCAAAAATGGCCCTTGTTCTGTAAGCCATGGACAAAGAATTGGCAAATTTTCAGTCTCGGAATGAGAAATTAAGGAAATTTGGGATAATTCAATTCAATCTAATGTTCCAGCTTTTATTTCTTAAAATCCGTCAATTAGGTTACAAAATGAGAGTAATAATCTGGGTTATTACTCAATACAAAGTGATTCTAAATCAGTAGCTAATCAAGTATACAGCATCCCTAAAACAACAACGATAATAGCAGCAACAACAGCCTTCTTCATAAACTTCATGCTTGAACAGGCATTCTCATACTCACTTTTCATGGTGGAATATGCTCTCTCAAGGACAATGTTCTTCTCTTTCTCAAACTTTAAATCTTTCTTCAACCGATCCACTTCATCTTTCAATTGCAAAACATCATCTTGCAACCATTTATTCTCATCACCAAGTTGTTTAATGATATTTGTTTGCCACTGGGTCGAACCCTCATCATACCATTTGAAAAAGTTGCAGCCACGCCTTTGGGTTCGCAAACAATAGAACTTGCAGCCCCAAAATCTTCTACCGGGGTTATCACGGGTCGTTGCCGTGCGAAACGCAGCAGGTATGGAGCAGTTGCAATTGATTCCTTTGGTTGAAGGGGAGTATGAGCATATTGTGCTCTCGGAAATTGTGAAGAATTTAGCAAATGAGAGGAGAGAGAAAAGAAAGTGTAAGATGTGAGCAACAGGAGAGAGAAGATTAAATGAGAGGGAGAAATTGGAGTGCATCTAAAAGTGGGGGAAATAGGTGAGGGAAGATGAAATTGGAGGGAGAATTTGGAGGGAAAACGAAACAAAATGAAAAGAATCGCGCCAAATTGGAGGGAAAAGACATGTGACAAGGTCAATGCCGGAAAGTATAGTCAAACTCGCCGGAGAGGAAGTTTTGGTAGGAGTTTGATAAAAAAAGGTTTTATAAGGTAGGATTTGGACACTTTTTAAAATTAAGGTAGGAGTTTGGAAGATTTGGTACATAAAAGGTATGAGTTAGAAATTTTTCCTTTTTTTTATTTAAAACGGAATTAATCGTTCATAGATAAAAGGTTAGTATAGAGAATCTACATTATAAGGTGATCATTTCAACAAAGTTGAAAAAAAAAAAACCCCGATAAAGTTGAGATTATAAAAACTTAGATACGTACGAGTATGTATCTTTTGAGATATCGTTGTTCGAGAAAGACTTGAAAGAAGGGGTGAATCAATCTTCGGTAGTTGTGAGGGAGATGAGATCAAGAAGCATTTCTTCCATTTGCACGGAGACAAGACTCTCTCATAAGAAGAGACAACAACGACCAAAGACGTGAAATGAAATCTCTAACAATGCAAGGAGAGACGGTATTTTATCAAACAAAAAACCTAGAGAATGTAGGAAGAAAGCATCAAACACAAACGAAATTAGGCTAGAGATGACTAAAAATTGTCATTCCTAACATGAGAAGACAAGGGAGGGGTGATGAGCTTTCAGGGTTGGGACTCTTGTGAGGTAAAGAGGGAAGGAAGAAAATCATATTAACTACTTTAGACCCCGTTTGATACATTGATAGGAATGCGTCTTTCGGATCCGATGTGATTTGACTACTCCTTTTCTCATTAGACCTGATCTGAATGAATCTGATCGGATCAAATATGAATTTGTTGAAAATTTAGCCAAACATAGACGGATTGATACCAAGATATAAACTATAATTGTTGATCGTTATTTGAATTTTTTTGATATGATTTGATTTGATCTTATATGATCTGCTAAAATGACTTTAATCTAATCTAAATACCAATTTTTATTAACATGTACTCTGTATCAAGCAGTTACCTACCGTAATAAAATGCTATTTTCTTCCTCTCATGGAAATAAAATGTTCTTCTGATACACGAAAAAAAGAACTTTAACTTCTCTCTCAAAGTTATCGAAAATCGATTGACCCCCTCTTTCAAATACTGAACGACTCCTTAGTTTGACCGTTGCTTTTTACATGAATAGATAGTCTGCTTTATGAAAGTTTTTTTTATAACAAATTTAATTATTCTTGTGACATATTATAACTTTTATATATTTTGTGATAATCATGGTCAAAAGTTTCCAAACTTTGAACCCTAAAAATATGTGGGGTGTTTTAACATAGGAGGGAGTATATACTAGGAGAGTTAAGCTCTCTTTGAAAGGCTTAATAAACAGTCGATTCAATCAGATGCATTCATATCATATCAAATCAAAGCAAATCAAAATTTCTCAAATAATTATCAATGAATTAAGTCCATTCTTGATATACATTCAGATCACATAAGTTCAAAGTTATACAAATCAAACCAGATTAGACCAGTTGTTCAGATAAAAAATGGAACCCTATCAAACAAAGCCTTAACCTTACGTTATTAATATTGGCGAAATGTAAACCTTAGAGGCAACGTAGGTTTTTTTTTTTCTCAAATTATGTGATATCAAAAACTTAAAAATCTCAGGGTTATTATCGTGGAAAATATCGTTTTCACAGTATACTACATAAGTCATAATATGATCACTAGTCATGGCGGTTAGTTATCACAACCCTATAGTATTGGGACAAATGTCATCTACGGTGTGCCCAAGAACAACAAACTGTGAGGCTGCCACAGTGCCACTCCTTCCTTTTTCTTCATTAGAAAAGCATAAGAGAGTTTTGTTTTGTGTAGGTCTCGTTCTTTCTAAGTGTGATTAAGTGCATAGAGCATACATATATAGAAAGTATGCAACTATAAGGACATTAAACTGATTAGCGTGCATGACACATTCATGTAAAGTTGAATCGTAGGTGAACTCGTCTCGAAGACTTGATGGGCTAGCTAGCTGAAACATGGTTCTTATTAAACACATTGATCTTATATCCTTCTAACAATTTTTAGTAAAACTATGTAAGTGATTATTATTAAACAGATTGATGTTCCATATATTCATGTGCTAAGTGAAAGTTGTTTATGTCGCTCGATTGTTGAGATTGATTTATTTAACTCTTGATAAATATATGAGAAAGTTCAGTTAGAACTTTATAAGCAAAGAAAGAATGTAGAATTTTCGAAAATGTTTTGAGATAAGATGATAGGTTGGTTACGATCAAGGGGATCGACCCGGGCTTTGGGCGACCGTGATGGTCCAATTACTATGCAGATATGACACGTACGTATTTAATAGGGGTGGAAGTGATCACCACCTCGCATCTTTATAAAGTAGAATCAGTTCCTTGTGGGAGGCATGCATTAGGGAATATAGCTATCTTCCTCTCTCCATCCACACCTATTTTCGCCAAATAGACAACCAGTCCGTCTAATATGTTTAGGGGCACTCAGAAGGTTGTTATTATGTTACGAGTCAGGCTTTTGGGGTGGTCTATGGATGGGTTGCGAGGTGGAAAGAGTGACCCGCCGACCGCCCCTCATTAGCGATTTGAGAGTTCCGACTCATACAAACTGTCATGATATCGTGTTTTGGTCCTTTTGGAGGAACTAGAGATAGTCCTCTCTCAACAAAATCAACCAAAATATACAAAATCAAGAATTGCAAAGCGTAGAAATATGTTGATTGTTGATGCAATCATGTAATGGTTAACTCTTTCTCCTCCTCCTCCTCCTCTCTCAAAAACCCTAACTACTTCTAAATCTAAATCTAGGGGCTACCAGCCATCAATTAGATGGTGGTAAGCCCCAACTTATCTATCACCATAATTAATTAGTTATTACTAGAGCTGGCAACCTTGACCCGACCCGACTCACCCGAAAACCCGACCCGATTGGACCCGAAATTGTGATCACCCGAACCCGACCCGATAACGA
>JBBYHQ010000014.1:4396107-4424320 GCA_038382645.1 Spergularia azorica
AATTTTAATTTTATATGTTAGTTTTTGTTGGTTTGAATTTCGCCACCCCGTCAAAATTTTCCTGGCTTCGCCCCTGGTTGATGGGTTTGTTGTCTAGTGACATTTTTATTTTGTATTGCTTCTTCAATTAGATTAAATTGTACTTTCGATTCACTTTTTTAATGTTATGTTGTGAGAAAATGTGTACAATAGTTGTGGGGAAGATTGAACAATTTTGTAGGTTTTGTTTGGTTGGAAGAGTTAAACAGAACTATTTAATGGAATGAAATGTGGTTCAGAAATGTAAAAATCGAGAGGAAAAGAGGACTCAGAATAGGGAGAATGTAGTTGATTACATCTAATTGTGATCGCATTCCGACTTTCCAATCATGGCCTAATGTTTTGGTGTAGTTTTCTTGTAGAAATGAAGAGGAAAACCGAAGGCCCTATTTCCTTGGATAGTAAAAAGTGTAAGGCGGAAGATTCAAAGGTTAAGTTGTTTGTCTACTGCTTAGACTTCATCTTTTTGTCTGTCTAAGTTTGGATTCATGATTACATTTTTTCTAAAAGGCAAGAGCTTCTGAAAGAGATGCACACGTCTGGCATTATCAAAATCTATATTGGTGACCCCTGTTTTGTTATCAGAATTTGCTTATGTCTTATGTTCTGGCGATGCTAAATATGTGTTGGTGACTCCTGATTTGTTATCATAATCTGTATTCTGAGAGTGTTGTTCATCTTGTAAAAGAATTCCCAGAAGAGAAACGAAGGGTGTTGAATAATTTAGGCTTCAATTGGTTGTGTAAGTGGAAGTGTAAAGTACTGAGGAAGCGCATGTGTGAGTGGATCTTGGACAGGTTTGATGCAGAGACTTCCATGTTAAGGGTTCATGGAACGGAATATCATATAGCACCAAAACATGTTATGCAACTTTTGGGAAGGACGTTGGTTTAGAAATCAAAGAAAATGTTGTTTGTGATGAAGAAGCATTAAGCAAATTTTTCAAGTCCTATGGGGGTCTTTCAACGAAAGAAATGGATGTCAAACTGAGGTCTCTAAAATTTGATGATGAGAACTTCTCGAAAATATTGTTGCTTTTTCAGATGACTATGTGTTTGGACCAACTGAAAACAAAGCAGCAAAATCAACTTGGCTTCACCTTGTGGCTAATATGGGTTTACTTCACGAGTATAACTGAGCTAAGTTTGTGTATGACAATATTCTTCTTGAAGTGAAAGAGCATAGGGAGAAGAAAGATGAGAAGAGAGTACGTCGTGGTTGCACCTTATTTTTCTTGGTAAGTAAGAAGCACCCCAGTTAAACAACTGATTTTATTTTTCATTGTACAGTAATTGCTGAGATTTTATATAACGGATACTTACATTCTTATCGTTTTAATGTTCGGAAGTTTCAGATTCTGTTTTGCGAGTATTCTACGTCGTCATCCCTGGATGATGGTTGGGAATTTTAATTGTCTCGAGTTATGGATTGGGATGACCAGAAAATAAAAGGAATACACTTCTTAATAATGGCTACTGACAAGGAATAATATTATGCGAATACGGTTAGTAGCTACACCATCTGCATTTGGATAACGCCAATTCATATCTTTTTTCAATATATTATGTTTACTAATATTATCTCTGTTCACTTTCCTTCTTAGATTATACTCGACGTAGAGCATCTAAGGGAGAAAGAAAGTGAGGCTATTCCGAGGGTCGCATAATCCCAGACTGTCATTTTGGGAACAGTGAAAATGACAGGGCATTTCAGTCATTTCAGCCCAAAAAATGTCCTTCTTGGGGGTTGATTTCAACAATTCAACCCAATTTTTTCCCCCAACCAGTCATCTCATCCATCACCAGTTCATCCACTAGTCAACAACCACGACTCGCCTGGAAACCAAAAGACCCAAAAAAATTTGAAAAAATTGAATTATGAAGGGTGACCCTAAACCCTTTTCCGGTGTAACCTTACCGTGGAGGACAACACCTTCAATTACTCTTTGCCGTCGGTCGGAATCAACCCATAGCTGGACAAGAGGTCCGGTGACTTTACTGGGGAACTCTCAAGGGGGTGTTGTTGTTGTTGTTGTTGTGTTGATGATGTAGATGCGCCGATGATGATATTGATCGGGGGCGACTTTATCGAGGGTGGTTAATTGATGATGTTGATGGTGATTAATTGATGATGCCGGTGATGCATGCCGATTAAATCGAGAGTGGTTGTCGAAGATGAAGATGATGATGGCCATGGTGATTAATTGATGATGCCGGTGATGCATCCCGATTAAATCGATGGTGGTTGTCGAAGATAAAGATGATGTTGTTGATGATGGTGGGTGGTTAAGTTGATGATGGTGGGTTGATGATATGATGATTATGGAGATGAGAGGGGGATTTTAATGATGATTTTCTGGGCTCATGGATGAAGATGGGAGAGAGAGAGAGAGAGAGTGAGCAGAGAAACAGAGAAAGGTTGGGAAGTGGGAAATAAAATGAATGTGACCAGGTAATTGGGGGAGAGAATAAGCAGGCCATTTTTTTTTTGTCTTTAACCTGTTAGGCGCACTGTTATATTTATGACGGTCAGGGATTATTCGCCCCTCGGCTATTCCTCATGACCTGTCCTCAAAAGTACTGAAAATAATAGAAGTGGTTAGGGAAGAGTTACTCACGATAAGGAGTCAAGGAAACACTGTGAAGGAATTTCTTTGCATGTAGAAAGAGGTGATTTTTCTTAAGGTTAGCGTTAGAAACTGGATAGGGCTGAGTGTTATTGCTGACATAGATTTAAAAGAAAAAGTAGAAGAAGAACTACAAGAAGGGGGGAAAAATAAAAAAAGAGACAAAAAGCGAGAGAAAGTAAAAAAAGATGAAAAAAAGGGGAAGGAAACAAAAAAAAAGGACAGAAAAGAAGAAGAAGAAGAAGAACAAGAACAAGAACAAAAACAAGAACAAGAACAAGAACAAGAAGAACAAAACCAAGAACAAGAACAAGAACAAGAAGAAAAAGAAGGAGGAGGAGGAGGGGGAGGAGGAGGAGGTGGAAACGAATGAAGAAGAAGAAGGAGAAGACGAAGAAGATGATGAGGATAAAGAAGAAAAAGTGAATAAACAAGAGGAGAAAGAAAAACAAGAAGAAAGTAATCAAAGTATAAATGATCAAGTGAAAAATAGATAGAACATAGTTCAAAGCAGTAAAACCGTTCAGACACATCAACGGGTTGTAACAAGACAGACGGCTCGAAAAGAAGAAATTGGATCGCAAGCGAACAAAAAGTAGGCCGGTGGCTTGATGATACAATAAACCCAGCAAGGAAGAAAACTGGAGAACCCTCGTGTCAAGCCTGCCACAATACTTGCAGTCTAGTGTTGATAAACTGACATTGTGCCTTTTGTCTTTTGTCATTGAAGAAGGGATTGGAGATATGTAAGCCTCCAAGCTACGGCCTTTCTTTTGTATACATAATGTTAATATATGAATGAACCATAAACAAGAGACTTAAATTGGGTGACTGCAGGGGAGATCCTGATAGAAACAGACTGGGTTAAAGCAAATCGTATCGTTCTGAGGACCTAGTATCCCTTTGCTTCGATTGATGCCACGATAAGCTTATTCTGATCACTTTTCAATATGTGGTTCAATTTCTTTTTAAAATGTCGTCTACTTAACAATAATTTTCTTATGGTGCTGAACTTGGTGGGGATAATAACCAAATTAACCGACAATACTTTATTCTATTTTCCAACCTTCATTTGGGTAAGGTGCCCTCAAACTCTCTCAACATCTCTCTTTATGCTTGTCTTTTCCTTCACATTCTTCTCCTTGTAGGACTTCAAAAGTATGAAAGATCTGCAAGTGTTTTATTTCTACGAGTCTCAATTATTTGCCTGCTGATAGGACGCTATGCAAAAGGTATAGTGGTTATTTTTGCCTGAAATAGTTTCAAAAATAACCAAATAATATTGCATAACCCGTAAAGTCTTCAGTTTATTTTTTTTTTGGATAAAATGTGGATTTTATTAGTTTTAAAGCCTACCGCTAATGACCCTATAGGGAGTCATTGAACAACCTTACAAAAGACCTCTAGCTTGAAGCCAGATATTGTCTTTATTAGAACAATTTTTTACAACAAATCTAACTCTATTTTTTACTTCCTTAATAACCATAGTACGGATTCTCCTCGGGTGGCTCAGCATTTGCTCCATTCGACATTTGTTCCTTACCATCCAAATACGATATATTAGACTGCACAACACTGCTCAGCTACTTGCTTAGCCAATTTACTCTGCATTCTCTTCTTTGAGCACCAATTGAGGGTATCGGTATCAGGGAATTCTGTTTAGCTCCAATCTCTGACCAAGTCCAGGCACATTTTTGAATAAGGACATTGAAAAAACGTGTGCTCATGTGTTTCACTAGCATTCTGGCATAGGAAACAAGTATCCTCCTGACAGACACCATTGTTCTTTAGCTTGTCCTTAATTAAGTTAATCTTTTGAGGAAAGCTAACCAGCTAATGAAACCAGTCTTAAAGATGATATGCCTGCACCACAAGAATTTCCCCCATCTAGTTTTAGTATGATCCCCTCTCATCCATTTGTATCCATTTGAAACAGAATATCTTGTATTAGATTCATCGCACTTTGTATTTACTTAGACATCCTTCATGCTCTCTTTACTCCACATATCTTTTTCAAATACCAGCTATAGTCACTAGGAAGACTATACTCCCACCAATTGCTTGATTTGAGATAAATACTATTAATCCACTTGATCCACAAATTATCAGCCTTTTTGAACATGCAGGCTTTGTTCCAGGTGACAATGTCTCTAATTCCCAGACCCCCCTTACTTCTTTTGGAGTGCAGACAATATCTCAAGCCACTAAAGGGCTTCTTATCTAGATGCTCACCACTGTCCCACTAAAAATTTCGACAGTTTGCATTGATTTTCCTCATCACCATTTTATGAATAATGAAAACTCTAGCCCACAAGTTGTGTAGGTGCATTAACACTGCCTTAACAAGAGTAAGCCTACCTGCATAGGACAACTTTCTTGTACCTAAACTTTTGATTCTTTGGACTATCTTCTCAGTCAAAATATTGCAGTCCATAACACTTAATCTTCCAGCAGTTATTTGGATACGTACCCAAGTATCTAAAAGGAATGGAGCGGCCTTCCTTAAACCCTAAATAAGCAAGAACCCCATCCCAGCACAATAAATCTCAGATGTTTAGCATTTGTTTTCAATCCTGAAGCTACAGAGAATGTGGCAAACCCTGAGTAATAAGTTAACAGACTTCATATCACCCCTGTAGAATATGAGCAAGTCATCTGCAAAACAAAGGTGTGTGGTTAAGCCTTGTTTACTGCACATAGGGTGAAATCTGAAGCCCTTTTTCTCAGCCACTACTTTGAGGATCCTTGACAGGTATTCCATACATGCAGATAGTAAACAACAATGGTGGTAAAGGATCACCTTGCCTAAGACTTACTATTCCCTGGAAAGTACCCAAAACAACTACCATTAAGTGCAATGGTATATGAGCGGGTACTAACACATTCCATAATTAACCTGATCATATCTTTGCAGGAAAGTTCAAAGCCACTAGCATCTCCTCTTTGAAACCCCATTCAACTGAATCATAGGCCTTTCTAAGGTCAATTTTCAGTAAACATCTAGGAGACACTCCCTTTAATTTATGTGATATTTCCTGACTAGATCCAGAACTATCATCACATATTCAACAATATCTCTATGTTTAACAAAAGCCACTTGGTTTTGACTTATAATGCTTGGCAACACCTTTCCAATTCTATCACAAAGAATTTTCGAGATGCATTTCTATATTGTGTTGCAATAGGCAATAGGCAATAGGTCTAAATTCCATGACAGATTTAGGGTTTTGTTTTCTGGGAATTAAATATGGTCAGCACTGTGCTAAGCTTATCATCTTCAATAGCTTGCCACTTACAAAGAACTCCAGGATTGCTTCAGTAATTGAATTACCCACAATATGCCAAGTGTCTTTGAATAATTGGCTAGAGTATCCATCCGGGCCTGGACTCTTAGTACCTTTAATATCAATTCAAACATAGCTTTTCGGATCTCCTCTTTAGTGACTGGCCTCAACATATTTTCCTGCATAACGTTATCAACAATTGCTCCTTTTCTGACTGTCCTCATGTGCACATGGCTTCTCTTAGCAGCTTGTCCAAGAAGGGTCTTCTAGAATTCTAGGAAACCTCCTTCAATACCCTTTTCATTTTTGTGACTCTGCACATGCATGACTTCTATTTGCAGCACCTGATTTCTAAAACTTCTGGATTTTATAGTTGCATGGAAAAAAAAAGTTATCATATCCCTCTTCTATCCAATGCATTTTGATTTTCTGCCTGAGGTAACTTTCTTTAGCATTTGCCAAGAATTTGTACTGAGTAGCTGCATCATTTTCCTTGCTCCTCAGAGTACGATCTGTAGGATCTTTATGCATCTGAATTTGAATATTATTGAGTTCCAAGCATGACTTTGATGCATCATTTTCTATATTAGAGAACATAGTTCTATTTAGCTCCTTCAGAGGTTTCTTCATGCTTTTCAGTTTTTTAACCACCTTGAACATAACAATTTCTCTCTCATCATTGTTCCACTCTTTTTTGACCTCATTCTCAAATGTAGGAGCCCTACTCCACATATTATAGTATCTGGAACTTGATTTTCCATTGTGTTGTTGATTCACACTCAAGCTAATGACACAAGGACATTGGTCAAACAAGCCTTCAGGGTAGAAGAAGGCATTACTATCTTGTAAAAGACTAAACCATTCTGCATTTATAACAGCTCTATCAATTCTGTTGCACACTCTTGTATCATCATTGTGTTTATTATTCCACGTAGAAAAAACTCCCTTCTGTCTTTATATCTTGTAAACCACAGTTATACAGACAGCTCTGAAAACCCTTAATTTCATACAACTCGACCTTAGACCCTAGTCTCTCATCCATATGTAGGACATTATTGAAATCTCCTAGGATAATCCAAGCATCTCCAGTCCATTGGCTGAATTGGATCAACTTTTGCCATAATTATTTCCTCTCTTCAGCATCATTAGACCCATAGATAAAAGTAGCATAAAACTGCCTCTTAGTATTTATATCATCCGCTTTGATGTGAATGTACTGCATTCCCATAGAAATGATCTGTACTCCAAATCTATTTGGATCCCATAAAATCCAAACTCTTCCACCTTTATGACATGTATTGTTAGTGGTAGTGGACCAAACCTGACATATACTAAGGCGAACCTTAGCTACCATACTAGATTTCACCTTAGTTTTCCAAGAGGCCCAACAACCTTATATTATGATGATTCATAAATCTTTTAATTTCAGCTTGCTTAGAAGGATTGTTCAGACCTCTCGCATTCCAAAACCCCAAATTAGCGATGGTCACATTGACCATGGTTCTCACTACCAATTTCCTCAATCCTTCTCCCAATCCATTACTTATTACATCTGCATAAGATGGTATTCCTATGCTAGAACTAGGCTGAAATAAGACCAATCTATCTATCTATCTATCTATACTTATACTTTAATTGCCTACCATTCGCGCCCACATGGCAGCTCCATAATGAATTCGCTTACAAAAAAGCCAAGTCATGGATGATGTGTCGTTTCACCGTTTGACCTCTTACCTCTCTTCCACGTCACCCCGTTTTAATTACTGGGTGGGCCAAAAAAAAAAAAATCTCTTTTTAAATTTGATGGTTTGTCTTCTGTAACGCAGTTCTTCATCTTAATTAAAAAAAAAAAAAAAAAAACACAACTGCTCTTTCCAGTCCTCAACTTCCCCGTGTGCGTTTGATACTTGAAAACTAATCATCTTCTTCTTTCCTTATGGCGCTGGTGAAGACGGGGGTTATGGATTCGAAACGCCGATCTATGGTAGCGTATTGTGCAAATTATAAGGCTGTTTTTTCCTATATAAGGTTGTGCGTTTGATTGAGTTTGTAAATACTTTCGTTTGCTTTTGTTGTTGTATTCTAATGATTGTTTCATGTATTTTCATGGTTATATCATTTAATTTGTGGAAGCTTGGTTTTGGGTAATGAAAATTAAGGTAATTGATTTGGTTTTGTATTGCATTTATTTTTGGGTATGTTTGAACCTAATTTGATTCCTGTGTTAGAGTGCTAATAGCTTTGGGTTTTGTTGAATTGTTAAGTGACTCTGTGCTTGATGATGCTTTCGTCAAGATTGGGTGAAATGTGATATTTCTCGGGAGTTAGAGTAGCAGAAACACATCTGGGATGCTTGAGTTTACTGTTCTTATTGCTGTATTTTTATTTTTTTATTTTTTTTGGTAAAGGATGTTTTTTCTTGGATTAGCATAGCCAGAAACACATCTAGGATTCTTCTCCATCAAAGAGAATACAACTTTGGTATGCTTGAGGATATTGTCCTCTTTTCTTCTTCTTCTTCTTCTTTCTTTTTTTTGTTTTGTTTTGTGTGATTAAGAAGGATACTGTTCTTACAGAGTGCTATGTTGCTTTTCCAAATCCAATGGATATGCTGCTTCGTCCTAGGAGAGAATACGAAAAGTTTCGGCTCATGGCTACTTCCAATTTTATCAGGACATACTCTATGCCCAAGATTCAGCTTATGGTAAAGTGGAAACAGGGGCGCTTTGGAGTGGATGTAAGGTATGTGACTGTGTAATCAAAACACATGGTAGAACAACGTAATCATATAACAAATACTAGCCGGTGATTTCACGGGGTCTAATTTCTCCCGCGTGTGCTCTTAAGAGTGGTGAACTATTGTTGTAGAATTTTTGGTTGTCAAATTTTAGTGGTTCCTCATTTTTGGGATAATGGCTTCTAATCCTTGATGCAGGGTCGGGAAACACTTGATTGTATGACACCTTCAGAGTTACAAGAGTAGTGAATTTCCACAAATGAATTTTGAATTAGCAGTAGTCCAAAAGTGGACCTAGCTCCAATATCTCAAAAACCAAATAGCATTTAGGCGAACACTTAAAACTGTGGAAAAGAATTGTTGTTCAAACTTTTATTTTAAGTCCACTAGTGAAGAAATGGTGGTTTTGGTAGAAGAAAAATTTGACTGTTTTGTTTCAAAAAAAAAAAAAAAGTTTAATTTGACTGTTGGTCTGATAGTATGTATCTGACATGAGTATGTCGAGCTTTTCTTAATTTGCCTGTTTTGTTTCTATTAGTCTGTACCATGCCAAATTTATTAAGATCTGTGGCAGCTCAGAAATTTGAACATTTCTGTCTACAATTAATAGGTTATATTGAAAGTTTTTCTTTTTCTTTTTTTTTTTTTGTAAGAATTTTTTTTATTTTATTCATCCAAAATGGGAATAAAACGAGATCTTACAAAAATAGAAACCACTAAAACGACTAATTCATACCAAAACTATCTATTATCTCCTCGCTCTTAATGTTCCTAAGCCAACTGAAAATACTAACACAATGCTACCACTACTATTATGAGTATCCATGAAAATTCTTTGATTTCTCTCCCTCCATATGCAGTAGACACAGGGCCGTTCCTAGGAATTTGGAGGCCCTAGTGCAAAAGAAGAAGTTGGGGCCCCAGGGGTAAAAATTACACCAAAATTTGCACAAAACGATATCTTGTTATTCCTCAATGTATGAAAAGAAAAGTTGGCTCGTGGTAGATGATAAATTGTTGTTCCTTATTTATCAAGAATCGTTGAAATTAATTAAAGAGTAGACAAAACGTAAGTCATCTGAGCGAAAACTGTATCTAAGAAGAACCAAGTAATTTCTTTAATTCGTTTTTGTCCATCAAAATTGTTTTCCAATCTACAAATAATGCATTATTGATTCCCCAACATTTTATAATGGATGGAGGTTTTATTTATATGGAGTATTTAGGAAATAAGAACGATGTTGGAGCAAGTAAATAGAAATTTGTGAGTGTGGAGAGAATTTTAAGGAAAGAGAATTAACAAATTTGTGGAAAGATTATTTGTAGTAGGAATGATTGACTACAGATTTTATTTATTTCCTACTTTTCATTTTTCATTTTAAACAAATTGCAATGGGTATTTGTTCAACTTTGGGCCCCCTATCGGCATGGGCCCTAGGCCATTGCACCTCGTGGCCTAGGGGTTGGGCCGGCACTGAGTAGACAGTGGCTGCAATGCTGCATTTGGCCCATCTAACTCTCCAGGACTTGTGATTCTTATGCTTTGCCAACCAGTCGAGTTCATGCTTCAATCTCCAGCTCCTATTCTGTAGTCCAGTCCACACTGGCATGCTCTGCCATATTACTGCTGAAAACTCACACTTAAAGAAAAGATGAGTGTGTGTTTCCTCAGCTTTTTGACAAAGAATGCACCTGTTAGTGATTGGAATCCCTCTCTTCCTAATATTGTCCACAGTGGCCAGCTTCCCCTTATAAAGCCATGTTTTGGCATTACAACAGTTTCCCAAGCTGCCTTACTCCATCTAATCTTTGGAAAAGAAACTCTGAAGTACTCATAAGCTCCCTTCACATTAAATTTCCCATTTGAACTCCAACTGGTTATCAGGTTTTGAGCAGATTCATGTGTCCCTTCTCTGCTCAGGATATTATCTCTTATGTGCAGAATACCCCTCCTACTCTCTGGATCATTCGGTTTACTCTTTATTTCCCAAAAATTCCTTGTCTTAAGACTGTATGCCTTAATCCAGTCATCCCAAATGTTATTCTGATCATGCTGGACTTTCCAAATCCATTTGCAGAGTAGTGCTTTGTTCCAGGATAAGATCTCTTTAATATTAAAGCCTGCTTCATCTCTCGGCATCATGAGCTCTGCCAACTTTTGAAGCTCATCTTTCTTTTACCTTCTTCAACATTCCACAGAAAGTCTTTGCAGACTTTATTTATCCTTTTTATCACTCCTTTTGGAAGCAAAATGCTTGCACACCAGAAGTTTTCAAGACCAAACACCACTGCATTGATTAGCTGAATCCTCCCTGCATAAGATAACATCTTTGAAGACCAGTGTTGAACTCCTTTTCTTATTTTTCCCATCAGCATTTGATAAAGTTCCGACTTGAGCTTCTTAGTGTGGAGAGGTAGCCCTAAGTATCTGAAAGGGAACTTACCATATGTGAAACCCGTGGCCTGCAAAATCTGAGTTTTGATCATATCTTTCACTCCACCAAAATAAACCTCAGTCTTGGCTTGATTGGCTTCCAAACCTGAGCATTAAGCAAAAGTTTCCAAGCAATTTACAACAGCCTTTGCTGAGGGTACATCTCCTCTGATATAGATCATCAGATCATCTGCAAAGATCAGATGAGTCAGATGAACTTTTTTGCACTTAGGGTGGAAAGAGAACTGATTGACATTGCTCATATCCCTCAAGTATCTAGACAGAACCTCCATGCTAAGAACAATTAGGTAGGGAGAGAGAGCGAGGATCTCCCTGCCTTATACCACATTTCCCAGGAAAAGACCCCTCTTGATTTCCATTTATCTTCAGAGAAAAGTAGGGAGTGGTAATGCACCCTGTGATCCAGCCAATGAAGTCTTTAGGAAAGTTCATAGCATCCAGCATTTGCTCAATAAACTTCCAATTTAAAGAATCAAAAGCTTTTCGAATATCTACTTTGATCAAACACCTAGGAGAGACTTTCCTTTGATCATAACCTTCATATAATCGAGTTCTAAACTTAGCCAATTTTGTTGTGAATGTGCATTATGAAATATCATTGAAGGTGATGCTACTAGAAAATAAATGGTGAATCATGGGAAGTAACAAGAAGGTTTGGCATAGCCACATTTCGGTAAGCCATGACCCAAGAATTCTGTCTTTTCCAGATGTTTCAAAGAACAAGGGAAAACCAAGAAGACAAAATGTGTGTTTCAAGAATTACGGACAGTGTAAGTGGAAAAAGCAATAACTTCTAAACCTTTGTTTTAATTTATCGTTGTCTTCAACACCCGTAAGCTTACATTTTTAAATTACGGTGTAATATCCCGAAATTTCAAAGTATTTTATATTAATATTTTAGAATTATTAATTAGATTATTGTAGTGGGAAATGATTTTAAACGTTAATAGGGGAGTCGTTTTCAAAAATGGGTTCGAAAATGATTTCTAAAGTCGGATTTGCTATTTGGTTTTTATTTTCAAACTGGGTCAATCCTGGCTACTACAACAACCTAACCCAATACAACTTGGCCCAAACATAAACCATTAGCCAACCCAAAAATAAAAAGAAAAATCAGAATTAAGGAAAACGAAAAAGAAAAAGAAGGAAAAAAAAACCTCACTTATATTTCTCTCTCCTCTCCACGACAAACCCCCACCCCTTTTATAAACTCCTCTGCTCTCCCCTGCTTCTTCTTCACGCCACACCACTACGCGACGCACGCCGCCCCTGCTCCGCACACGCCTCTCTTGCGTACGTTTCTGATTTTAGTCGCCGCTCATTCCACAACCTTTCCGCCACCATTCTCACACTCCCCTCACCGTGAGTCACACAACTCATTACTCTGTCTTGCCTCTGTTTTTTCATGTTCTTAAAAAAAACGAGTTTTTGGATTCGTTTTCTTGCTTTAATTCATGTTTATTTGATAGTAATAGATGTTATGATTAGTGGGTAATCTATTTGGGTTAGTTTTATGCATAAAGTATTTATCTTGATGATTGTTTTGGGTTGATTTTCACTAATTACGAATTTGGGATTAATTATCTTAATTATTCAAATTGGTTCAATTAATTTCAAAATTTATGACTTTAGTATGTTTATAATCTGTTAATTAGGTTTCTTGAATTTAGTTTGAGATTTAATTAGGGTTTTGTTCAAAGTTGGTAGAGATTGTAAATTGGGGGAATTTTGACTAATTGTTTCTTAATTAGGTTAATTAGCACAAGTTAATTATGATAAATAATATTTCGAAATTTAGATTATTTAGGGACTTATAAACTGTTTTTAGTGATTTAATTGATTAAATTCGTTTTTATGTAATTTTAGGTAATTTAAGTATGTTTTTGATAATTAAAACATAATATAAATTGATTTAATAAATCCTAAATAAATTATAATAATTAATAATTGATTTTTATGAATTAGGTTCTGTTTTAAAAATGATTTTAAGTCTTTGAGGAGTTTTAAAACAAATTTAGTGTTATTTGGGTATTATTAGTTAATTATTGAATCAGGATTATAATTATTGGTTTATTATTGATTGTTGGGCTAGAATTTAAGTTCTCATGGGTATTGCATATAGAATAGTACTAACTTAAGTATTAGATGAATGATTCGGTGAGATTAGCATTAGTTGGAATTATTGGTTGTATTATTGTAGCCTTTGAGTTCGTAGACGAAGAATACTAGTGATCGTTGTACTGTCGTGTTCTTGTGTGCAATTAAAAGGTAAGCTAGCATGCTCAACCTTTCTTAACGTTGTGGAAACCTTTCAAAATTATATGAGGTACAGCGATAATGGAGGTTGGCGACGTGGGAGGGCGGCGGCGTGGTGCTGGACATTGATGGTGGTGGTGAGCGACGAAGAGGGAGGGAGAATAGGAGAGAGAAAGAAAAAAAAATAACGTGAAGCAAATATGAGGAAGGAAGAAGATGAGCTTTTTCTTTTTTTTTCGCCCAGCCAATCAATGCTTGCCACGTGGCTCGGAGCACGATGCACTCTGTGCTCCGTGGAGCACAGTATAAAATTTGCGGATTGGATTACTTCATTGGTATAATGTTTCGTTTATGTTTCAAAGAATGTCGTTTGGAATATGGTTGATTGGATATTTGATGTTGTTGTGGTGAAATTATGAATGATTGTATGGTTATTGAAATATAACTTCGTTTAAAGGATCGATATTGTAAACAAAATAAATAAGCAAAGTATGAGGATACACGATGATTAATTGGTTTGAGTCGCATCGACTCCACTTTATTGGTTTGAGTCACATCGACTCCACTTTATTGCCCCACCGCATCGGTCTTTAAGAGGGCTTGGCTCTAGTATTACTCTATTGGGTTAGCAATACTTAATAACGGGGTGTGCACACTTAAGGTCTAGTAGTCTTGTATGGTATGGTTTGGTGAGTCGGCAAAGATTCGGTTCACCCACGTATATAATGATATGGTTTGGTGATTCGTTAAAACCGGTTCACCCACTTATAAATATATGATTGGTATGTTTTGAATGAGTTGGCCACAAATTTGGCTCATCCCACTTATAAATTTTGATATGAAATCCTCATTAAAAGATATAAAATAATGATTTGGATTACATTGATGAAATGTTAAACATTTGTTGTAATTATTGTGATATTTCTATTTTGGTGATTTGAATTATCTTGATGATTGATTTATGTATAACGTGCTAAGTGTGGTTTTCGAAAATAAAATCTAAATGTTTCTCAAAACCAAGGTAAGAAGTTTTGGTTTTCTACGAGTTGTGGTGTTAGCTTACTCAATTTTCTGACTTTTTCAACTGTGGTTTTTGTGCTTCAAATCCACCACAAGTTTGGAGTAGATGATGCATGCGGGAATCAACGACTCACTAGAAACTAGTTGGATTCAATAAACTCAGACTTTGTACTTAGACTATTTCATATATCAATATCAAATTTTAGACTATTGTAATTTTAAGTATTCGATGTAATAGACCATTAGACATTTGTAGTTTGGCTTCTGAAATCTCCTTGCATTCGGGTCTTTGACTCGAGTGCGGAGTTACACCTCTGAATTTCCTTATTTTGTGTTTTGATTCGCCATAAAATGTTTTTAAAAAGGAAAGGAAATTTGGGGGTGTTACATACGGTATGGTGACTTAAAGACAAGTTAAAGGAATTCGATTAATGGATGACAAATAATTACACGTTGGGTAGACCCATGTTTTGGTATATCAAATTACTTGATCAACACTACTCTATATGAATTTCCTGCCTTAAATCAGGAGAGTACACGAAGGATTAGCTATGTTATTTATTTTAATAAAAATAAATTAAAGGAACATAGCATTGCAGTATATTTAAGGCTGAACTAATAGTGCATTTGGTGAGAGCATGGCAAGAGTAGTACTTTAAGGTTAAAAGGTCAGGCTGTTAGACTCTTCTCCATCAGTTCTTACACTGATTTTTTTTTTTTTTTTGACAGAGGTTAAACAGAACAATAAAACTACAAACACAAAGCTTATAAAACTACAAAGCTACATAAGGCATGGACTAGTGAAAATAAACGGCAGGATACGACTCCGGCGACATTCGATGGCCAAGGTATGGGCATCCGAGATAACAGCACGATCGACTTTGAAGATGTTGCAACATTGAAACCAAGCTGCAGTCGAACGAATTTCGCGGATGTGCCAAAGCACCGAAATATCCTCCTTAGAATTACCCCTCAGCATTGAGACCAAAACAGAACTATCAGTAAAGACACTAACCGAACAAATATGATGTTGAAGCGCCCAAGTAAGAGCACCACAAACAGCCATGGTCTCCGCTTGGAGAGCTGAAGTCATTACCCCACAATCACATGCAGATCCTAGGAGCGTAAGAGAAGTTGGATTTGTAGCAGTCCACGCTATAGCACCCTGTAATAGTTTGGGGTCCCAAGCACCATCTGAATGTATAACAACGTCATAAGGCCCGCCAGTGTGATCTCGCCCAAGATAAGCAGCTAAAAAACCCGGTGGCGAAGCCAATGTAGAGGGGTGGTGAGCACCATGAGCACAAGATGCAACAAGAACTTCCTTGGTAAATTGGTCAGCTAAAATAAGTACGACGCTTGGATCACAAGCATCTCCTCTGAAAATGACATTATTACAATGCAACCAAACAGACCAAAGAATTGCACAAAATAAAACCAAAGGGGCAGTGGATTGCAAACCAGAAAGGAAAGTCAGCGTATCCATGAGCCAGGTAGTGAAAGGGGCATTCGATCCAGCAACTTGAAGACCGAGGTGTGAAGCTCGCCAAATGTGCTGAACACACCCACATTGGCGGAAAAGATGATCCACCGTTTCTTCTCCTTGAGAGCAAAAACAACAAAGTCCAGAGACTTGAATTCCCCGACCTCTAAGATTGTCGATAACAGCAACTGCGTTATTGGCAAGCTTCCACATGAACACTTTCCATTTGGGCAGTAGATCAAATGCCCAAAATCTTTTCCAGAATTTTTGGTCCGAACTTGACACATGCTGCTGAGAATCAACCTGAAGGAGCATGGCATAGGCTGATTTGGTAGAAAAATCGCCACCCTTCGTAAACCTCCAGTAACAAAAATCATGCTCTGGCCAGGAAGGAAGTTCTATCGAACAAATACGACGAACTGTTTCGGGCTCAAAGAATGCTCGGAGTTTTTGTAATCCCAAGAACTTGTGCCCGAAGCAATTAAATCGGAGTTCTTACACTGATTTGGCTGGGCTAAAAATTGTATCACCGTTGGAATGTTATCTACCATATATGGTGATTTGTTCCAATTCTAATCATCAGTGGCCATTGGACAATTGAAAATGCTGGAATGAAAACCAATTATAAAAAGAGAGCAAAAGACTATAAAGTAACAAACCAAAGAGGTAAAGGAGCTAGATAGTCACGGATGCACATGACTGTGTGAGATGCTTCAACTGCAACTGTGGAAGTGACGGACCTTTAGGTTGGCAATTGTTGTCGTGTGGTATTTGATTGAATTTTATGTATCTTAATTTGCAGAGTGTTAGTGAGACGCTTATTGGATGAATATTATACAAGGCAATACTCTTTCCAGGTATGATGTGCTCTTCACGAGTTTCAGACCCTTTTTGTTCCATCATTTTCTTCATTTCATCTTACTTCAACGCAATCAGAATGTACGCGATTTTTTTTTTTTTTTTTTTGGTCAAATTCTTGGTGACACGTGTAATTGCGGTCAACTTCTAATACGACGCTTGAGCTAAGAGCTGTTAGTAAACAGGAATTGACAGTAGTAGGGGGAGAAGTAATGATCGGAGTTGGGAAGGAAGATCGACGAACATGACAATGAGGGAAGTAGCTGGTGGCCGACATTTGTTCTTAAGCCTAGCGGCGTGGTGTTGCCGGTGAGTTTATGGCGTGGTCCACAATTCGGTGAGGCGGTGGAGCGGAAGAATGAGAAAAGAGTGAGGGTAGGACAAGAGAGAGTGTATTTGTAGAGTATAATGTAAAACTGTTTTTTATGTAAAAGAATTAGTCCTAAGTTACGGTAAAAGTTTACGAATAAAGGAAACATGCATGAAAGATTGTTCTTGAATGTCCCTGGTAAGTTGAAAGATTATTTTGAAATGGTGTGTATTATATATACTGTATACACAGCTAAGACAAGCCATTAACGACTACAATAACTTTTGACGATCATTAGAAAAAAGGACTCAAATATCGAATCAATCAAAATAAAACTTTTAATGAAGAGTACGATATTTGATGAATAATAAAACCAATTAGAAAGAGCGAAACTGTTTTTAATTACGACTTATATATGGGGTCATTTGGGAGTGTTATTAGATCAAAAACAGATATTACATGAAATCGCTTACAACTTCTCACTAAAATGAATGCAAAAAATAGATATCAAAAACTAGTTGTCTATTGACAGGCCTAGTAATAATATTAGGTATGATTGGAATAGTATCTGCATTTATGGTGAATCCATTACCAGCTGCTTGTATCTCATTAGCAATTGCATGTGCCTCATTAGTGGTATTATTTGGGGCATTAACATGCAAAAGTCTCCAAACCTGTTTAACTTTGTGAGTTTGACCTTAGGGCCTTCTCATTCAACCCTTCCGGCAATTATCAGTGTCATGTCCCATCCCCTTACATTTCTTGCAAATGTTAGGTTTCCATTCATACTCTATAACTTGTTCAACCTCCTTTCCATTTTCATCCAGAATCCTCGGCATTTTCGGAAAATCCTGATCAACTTCCACTTCAATTAGAACTCTAGGATACCCTAGCATAGTTCTCTCAATCGTAGCCATGTCTGCTTTCACCATTTTACCTACAATCCCAGCTATTTTACTAGTGCAAGATAAAGACCAAAACTTTAGGTCTTATTTCAACAAATTAACCCAGATTGGGACCTTTTTGACAAAAGTTTTGGTTAGTTCTGCAGTCCATGGTAGAACAATCAAAGGTTTCTCATCAAATAAATGATGTCCTGATTTTAAGACATTATCTTTTTGTTCATCGCTCTTAAACCTAACAACAAACACACCATTTGTAACACCCTCAAATTTTCTTTCCTTTTTAAAAACATTTTATTGTGAACCAAAACACAAATAAGGAAATTCAAAGGTGTCACTCCCCACTCGAGTCAAAGACCCGAATGCTAGGAGATTTCAGAAGCCAAACTATAAATGTCTAATGGTCTAAAATAGTCTATTACATCCAATACTTAAAATTACAATTGTCCAAAATTTGAAATACAAATATGAAATAGTCTAAGTTCAATAGATTGTCTAATAAATGAAAGTCTAATTTATTAAATCCATCTAATGTCTAATGAGCCGTCGTTCCCGCATGCATCAATCACTCCAAACCTGTGGTGGATTTAAAGCACAAAAACCACAGTTGAAAAAGTCAGTGAAATTGAGTAAGCTAACACCTCAACACGTAGAAAACCAAAACTCATACCTGGGTTTTAAAAACGATTTAGTTTTATTTTCAAAAACACACTTAGCACATAATCAGATAAATCATCCAATAATAATTCCAAACCAACAGTCAAAAGTCATAATGCACAATCCACCAATCAATTCATCAGTTACTAATAGCATAAGAAACATTCCACAATCCATAACCAACAATTCAAAGATTAACGATTAATAAGAAATTCATAAGTCATAAATCATGATCCATAATCCATAATCCATAATCCACAATCCATAATCCATAATCCATATTATTTAGAAATGAATCGAATCTTTTGCCAATTCATCCTATCAACCATAATCCATAATCCATAATCCAAGACTACTAGACCTTAAGTGTGCACACCCTCTATTAAGTAATTTTAACCCAATAGAGTAGTACTAGAGCCAAACCCTCTTAAAAACCGATGCGGTGGAGCTATAATTAGGAATCGATGCGATTCCGTTACAATAATTAGGAGCAACTCCGAGGCTCCGACACAATAATTAAGGGCAACTCCGAGGCCCTGACACAATAATTAGGAGCAACTCCGAGGCTCCGACACAATCATTAGGAGCAACTCCGAGGCTCCGACACAATAATCACACCACCATTCTCCAACAAATCTCCACACCACTTTCATAATTCACATTCACAATTCCAATCATTCATAACTCAATCACAACCAATATCACTCATAAACCAATCTTATATTTCCGTTGCAAATAACCACACAAGTACAATATAATAATCGCAAAGAGAATAGAGTTGTTCTCCACCTAACATGATACTAAGTTCTCATCCAATCACACCATTCACATATAGCACATAATTTTGAAAGGTTTATACAAGTTTAAGAAAGGTTGAGCATGCTAGCTTACATTTTCAAGCAAACGGAAACTCAATAACACAACAATCACTAGTACTCCTCGTCTACGAACTCAGGCTCTACAATTACACAAACTACATCCTCAAATTAACACCCAATCTTACTCAATTAACCAACTACCTATGTTAGTGCTATGCTATATGCAATGCAATGCCCATGACAACACCAATTCTAAACCAATAATTCCAATTATCAAACAATTATTTCAATAATTATCCAATATAGCTCAAATAACACCCAAATTATTATAAAAATTCCAAAAGGCTTAAAAATAGTTTTAAAACAGAATATAACTCATAAAAATAAACCTTTAATTATTATACCAATTTATATTATGTTTTATTTATCAAAAATAATATTTTAATACATAAAGTCCCAAAATTCGAATTAAATTATTTAAATCACGAAAATTAGTTTATAAATTTATAATTCACCTAATTTTCGAAAATACTAATTAAAATAATTAATTGAGCTAATTATACTAATTTAGAATTAATTTCCCAAATTCACAACAACTTACAATTTACACAAGACATGAACAAAACCAACTCAAATACCCAATTAAAATTAAGAACCCTAATTAATAGATTCTAATCATACTCAAACTATAATTTTCGAAGTTCATTGATACAAAATGAATAATTAAGCTAATTAACCCCAATTTCGTAATTAGTGATAATTAATTCAAAACAAGCATCAAGATCAATTCTTTTTGCATAAAACTAACTCAAATTGATTACCCAGTAAGCATAAAATCTACGCAAATTATACCATGCTCCAAGGAGCATGGTGATCCTCCTCACAATAAAGGAGTGGGGACCATACTTAAAATGATTTTTCATTTTTTAATATATGGTCCCCACTCATATATTGTGAGGAGGACTACCATGCTCCTTGTGCTCCTTGGAGCATGGTATAAGCACTGTTAAATCTATTAGTATCGATTAAAAACAAGTTAAAGTAACAAAATCGACCCAATAATCACGTTTTTAAGGAAGAGCGGAAACAGGGGAAGACGAGGGTGTTACCAACGGCCAGGAGAGGAAGCTAGGACGACTGTGAGGTGGTTGTCGCGGCTGGACAGCGGCAGGCGAGGCTCGGCGGGAGCAGGGGCGTGCATGTGCGAGGCAAGGGGCGTGCGTGTGGAGGGAAAAAAACAGGGGAAGGCAGGGCTGGGCTGTTTGTATATATAGAGGGAAGGGGGGGTTTGTCGGGTGAAGAGAGAAATTGCGAGGGTTTTGTTATTTTTTTTTTTTTTTTTTTTTCTGATTCCCTTCTTTTGAGTTAATAACCCGATCCAACATACGTCGCAACACAACCCAATAAGATGGGAAGTCACCCTTAGGCACGTAAATCCTCTTGTGAACTCTAAAAGGTGAATGCCTTGTTGGTAGTTTGATGGTAGAAATCTATTATAAACTGATCATATGAGCCTTAATTTTCCAATGTGGGACAAACTAACTGCGTAAACCACTTTCCAAATTCTGTAGTATTACACTATTTGTCAGAAATGAAACTTTATCTAAACTTTTTTTCCCCCCAAATCCTGATGAAAAATCCATTCATCACATATGGGGTGAGTTTGCATCAAGAAGAAAACAAACTACAGCAAATTTCCAATATTCTATTCCTTCAGCCACTTCTTCTTTAGTCAAGGCCATTAAAGGAGTGGACTTTGCTCTATTTTCAGAATTGATTGGAGAAGACTTACCTCTACTACTCACCAGTCACCACTTGCCAGGCGTTGCCCCCTTCTTCTTCGTTTTCCTCTGATATTGCTTCATATCCATTACCCACCAATACCGTTGGGATTTCATCCTCTATTTCTTCCGCATCTGACTCCTCTTCATCTGTCAACACGAATGGTGGAATCCCTTGAATTTCCGCCACCGATTTGTGCTTTCTAGGATCAGATGTAGTCGGCCCAGATTTGTTCAAATCCTCTTTGTTATTCTTCCCATTCTTCTTGTTTTTCCTACCCGACCTCTGATTCCCTCCTGAAGACCTAGCTCTTGCCATAGTTGGATCTAGTTCTCCCAGAGACAATCAGCTTTTCGGCAGCTAAATTTAATTTCTAATGTCCGTACACTTATGTGAAAGTAGTCTTTGCCTACCAGACATTTTGGCCTATTTGTGTATACTTTTTATTTTATTTTGTCTTAGCATAACTTGTCCTAAAGCTTCAGTTTAGTAGTTCTACATACTTATTTTATGCTGTAGATTTTCTTCCCATTAAGTGAAACTTACAAAGGCATAGCTCATGGGTATCTTTGTGTTGTGTATTTAGAGATCAACCAGAGCTTTAGTTTTTCCAACAATTCTCGAAGAAGGGCGAGCAAAACGGTTCCTCAAATTGTAATTCTTGAATGCTGCAATTTCTATATCTGTAAACCATTCTCCTTACTTTTCTGGTTTTTAATGTTGTGTTTGATTGTAGGTGGCTTTGGTTTCCCAAGTGCTTACTGCTCATAAATGTTTATCAGACACGTACAAAAAGTTTTCGAGCCACCATCTGCTTCTTGGTAATGTGAAACTGGCTCAAATAGTAGGATCGCTATTTGAAGAATTGCACATGTATGTTTTCATATTCTCTTTAGATTCAAAATACTAAATTTAGATTTTAAGTTCTTGGCTTAAAGTTCATGTCTTAAGTCAAAATTAGACTTAAGCATCCTGAAATAATCGAATTTTACGTTCTAACGATAACTAATTTTCTAGATTATCAAAGAGGACATGTTGCTACCGCATCTAAAATACTCCGCTTTGAAAAGATTTGAGATCTACATGCTTAGGTATCACTAAACGCTTTTAGATATCACAAAACTTGAAGTCCTTTTGATATTACTGATCTACATATATGGTCCAATTGTTTGATTGTTTGTATTTGAATATAATATTTTTAACTACTTACTTATTATGGCGCCTTGCAGCAAACAGACTGGTGTTGCAGTCATGAACTTTATAGAAATAAAAGCGAAAGTGAACGAGTTCAAAAAGGAGTATTTCGAGGTACATAATCCATTTTTGTACTTATGATCATAACACGGATTATCTGAATACTGATCAGTTTTCTCTAATGTAGGATTTCTCCATGTACCGCTTAAATATGCTGGAACAGTCAATGACGTGCGATAAGAACCTTGCTAAGGAATCAGTGCTGTAAGAAGTAAAGAAAGACAATAAATCTGGTTCTTGATGTGAATGTTTCTTGTGATAAAGCTGTTATGTTGTAAGAGATTGTCTTTCTTTTGGATCCTTGGACATGTCCTATGTTGCAAAGTATTAGAATGATATCGAAACATATTGATGATTTTGTGAGTTATATCCTTTGTTAGTTTTTTCCCGTTTAAACGCGTTCATAAGCGTATTTCGCATTTTTCAGAAAAAACAAAAAAAAAAGGTGTAAAAACGAATTAAAAGGCAAGCCTCATTTAAAAGGGAAAAAAAATTGCACCCTCCCGTTATAAACGCGTATTAAACGTGCTTTACGAATTATTGATAAAAAATACTTTGACTTTTGAATTGTCACCTTTTTTTGCGCTATGTTTCGCTGTATCGCCTTTCTATTTCTCACAATCATTTAGTCAAAAATGTTGTAGATAGAGTTCCAAACCCATTTTGAGTTCATGTGGCATTGTTCAACAATTTACGATTGGTTTTGTCCGAATTTTGGGTCCGGATTTTAGAATATATCCGTTTTTTTAGAGGCAACAATTTTTTGGACGAATTTTTGACCGTCTTTTTAAAGTACATCGTTTAACACGCGCCGTATTAAACTCCATTTAATACATGTATCGTTTTTAATTAATTGAGGTTATATGGCATTACTAAATAGAAACGGGCCTTTTGTTGTAGCAAGTATAATCTCAGATATATTAAGCAACTGATTTGAGGTTTAGGTATTACTAAACATGATATGATGTTACTGAATAAAAGTCAATTTTACGTTTGAAACGGTTGGTTCGTTCGTCTTTAATTCCTTGTAGGATAGATAAAGTCAACATTAGACTAAACTATCTTGAAAAAAAATCATGAAATGGCGTTACTAAAAACAAGTCAGTATCAAATTTTACGTTATAAAAATCAAATTCACTAACGACAGCTAACTTTCAAGATTACCAAAGAGGTAATGTTGCTTGCTACCACTGGTATCTAAATTACTCTGTATATTACTCCGTTTTGAAGAATTTAGTGGCATGTCGAAAAACTAAAAAAACTTTTTTTCAGGACTCATCTGATATTCCGCCCGCAAACACAGAGAAAAGGTTGTTCGCCAAGAGAAGAGGCGTGTCTTTATATTACTATATCAATTTTTTAGAACTACTGATTCTTTTACCCAAAACGCATTGGTAATCGTAATACCTTTTAGATATCACAAAGCAGGAAGTCTTTTAGCAGTTACTGATGAGGTTTTTATCTCAACTTAAAAAGGCATTAGCTGTAGATTTGAGTGCTACGTACTTAAGATGATCTCAAATCAATTAGACTAGTTTGCATGTCCGACACACGTCCGGGCTACAAAGTTATATTTTTAAACCAGCATATCTTTGGAATTTATATCATTACCCTACACATTTCCGTTACTCATCGTACCATTATAGGGTCTCACACTTTAAGTCACGGACAGGGTCTAAGTCGTTAATAGCTAATTATTTATTAGACAGGCCTGGAGGTTTCTTTTAACCACGATAGGAGTTTCTCTTAACCCTATCCTCACAGAAAAGGAACAACCTCCTCATGAGAAAGAAAAGAGTTTGGTTCTAGGAGACATACTTGTGGAATCCGGGCGTGGCATGTGTGGACTGAGTAGGGGACCAATGATTGGTGTTCTGATCTTAATTATTAGTCCAATAGCATTCGGAAAACACGCTTCAAGAGGTAAATCATATGTGTTCTTGATTCATATTAATTTGTGCATGAGATCGTGGGAAAGATGCTAAGAAAATTCGTTTTCTAGAAATTCCGCTTTCACGCATCTTAGTTCTTACAGTATGTTTTTCGAAAGAGAAGATAAAAAGCAATATTATTATGAAGATTGATTTTAATGTACCGATAAATAAAATAAAACGTTCAAAATAACAATTCCAAATCCATTCAAATCGGACTGTATAATGCGTTACATTTGAAAACTAGAAGAGAGAGAAAAAGAATGGTACTAGTTCTTCGTTTTATTTGAAAACTTTAATTGCATTGAGTTTTAAAAGAAAAAAAATGATGCCATTCTTTTTATTTCTCTTCTGCTCATTCTTATCCGTCCAGCTACCATTCAGATCTTTCTTTAGCTCGCTCTATATCAAATTTTTTTTCAAGGTAATTTCCTATTTGATCCCTTTGCAACTTCTTTTCAGATTCTAATTAGTCATGTTTGAATTGTTGGGTTTAATTTATATTGTTGTGTTTTATGTATGTTTGAGCAAGTTTGATGATTAGGGCTCATTTTGTCACCGTAGTTGTTGAGAAACGAACTGAGGTGTATAAATCGGGGTTGTTTATGAGATGCACTGTCCGTAAAGAAGCACAATAAGACTCTTGAGTACTTGAATGCAGTTACAATACTTTTTGCCCATCAATCATTTCAGTCCCACGATAATAATAGTGGAAGTGTGAGCCAAGTGTATGGTGTAACCTATGTAAAATTGAGTGCAATAGCATTCAAAGTTATGAGGAACACCTGTTTGGAAAGAAGCACAGCAGTCTCAAGAGCATGTATTTGAGTACTGGACATTCTGCTCAGCGATCATTTCAGTCTCGCAATGATACTAGTGGAAATGGTACAACGGTCGGACAAGGGAGGCCTATAATTAGAAGTGTACTTGATGGTTTGGATGTGCAAGAGAAAATGCATCTGGAAGGTGGTATTGCAACCCAGTTAATGAGGGTATGCTCTTTCTGCAATATTGCTTGTGATGGTGAAATACCCTTTTGTGTCCGCGTTGTGTCTCCGAAGGCTTAAAATGTGCTTAAAAGACCTTTTTAGAGAACTTCATGCGTGTGATGCTTTGTGTAGATCTGTATGTTCAAATAGGAGAACCATGAGTTGCTGAGTATCATGTTTATCTTTCATGTATTTCTTTGTGTAGATCCAGTATGACCTTGTCAATGACCTCACGGTTGGTCCCTGCATTTACCAAATCGGTTTCCTTTGAAATCGTGACCACCATGTCCATTCCAGCTTTCATAGTATCGATCAGGAATTCCAATTCCTTACTGGAAAGGAAATTCTTTGTCATAGCCAAGTCTTGGAAGATGTCCCACTCATCTCTCACCTGCAAAATATTATCAATCACAATAACTTCTACACTAACCACTTTAAAGAAACATTTCAAAACGTGATCCTGTAAGGTGGCGAAGACTTACATAATCTAATGATAAGGATTCCAATAATTGTTGTTTATAAACCTTGAAGTCCACATTTCCTGCCCAATCCATAACTTTATCAACAATGTGAGATTTGAAGGAATACTCATCAAGACATCTGCCCAAGACAAATCTTTTCCCAGGCTTGTTAAGATGAGGTCGTGTGGTAGTTTTTGCTGTACTTTTTTCACTGTGGTGAGATAATAAGGGCATGGCTTGAGCTGCGGACATTTGATTAGGGAAATATAAGCAGCTTTAAAACTTTATCCTTTTACTATAGGTTAAATTAGTCTCTAAGCAAAAAATATAGCTAGAAACAGAAGTTCATACTTACTTTTGCATGATTGATCAGGTCTCGTACTTCCTGTATCGAAACGGCTACTTTCCTCGATGTTATCTTCTTTGTAGTAGAGGTTAGGAGGGGCTGCATTTATCTCATCTCCAGATTGTCTAACGAGATCAGACTCACGGGTACCATGATAGAACCAGACCTCCTATATTGGCAAGAAAACGCTCAAGTAATGATTCTCCTCGTCTACTTCTTTTCCCTTCCCCTGCTTCTCCTCCCCCTCCTCCGATCCTCTTCCTCCTCCTCATCCTCTTCTGCCTCCCCCTTCTCTTTCTCCTCCTCGTTCTCCTTCTCCTCCTCCCTGTTCTTTCCCTCAACCATTTGCATCTTCTTGAAGCTGTGAGTCCACTCAAGCAACATCTTGCATATTAAAGTAGACCAATTAGTGTTCTCCAATTTTTCCAAATCCTCGATCAGATCAAAATTTCCATATTTCAAAAATTCACGAGCGGGAGCAATGATGAAACTTAAAAAGTAAAAGCCACATCAGTTTTTCGAAGTCGATCTTCTCTGATCTTGGAGACTATTCATGTTAGTCGACCCCAAATCATTTTGGGAAATAAGGCTTGGTGGTTGTTGTTGGTGGTGGTGTTGTTGTTGTTGTTGTTGTTGTTGTTGTAGTATTAGTTAATAACTCTTTAAAACCTGATTTTTAGAACTTTTTCTCCGTAATCTCTACACCCCACTTACTACCCAAATTTTCGAAGTATTCGGGGACATGTCGTGGCTTCAGCCTAATTTCAGGCTTGATACCATCATTTCTAAAGCCCATTATATATGCCACCTCTTTAGGGCATATCCTTACCCAACTTTTATTTACGTAGAATACTTTGTTAACAACATCGTAATGGTCAGCCAGCACCAGGAAGAAGCAGTACGAGATACTCGGCTTAGGTCCCACTAGTAATCCCAACATTTGTGATCCCTTGAAAGCTAGCACATGTGGTGCTTCGTTGCCATTCGTAACTATTATCCTACAAATTATTCGATCACTAATCTAATCCTACTCATACAAACAGATCAGGATTTGTTCTTATCCTACTCCATGCATGTATAGTACAAGAAAGAACATTTTGTAAAATTGTACTATCTTAGGATAAGTAAAGCATTGTAGGGTTTGATTAGGAAAATTGTGGTAGAGTTGCTCTAAAAAAGAGAACTTAAAGTATAATAGTTTACCTATATATACATGTTTGACGTGATACATTTCTTTTCATTGTTTTTGTCAAATTTTTTTATAATCATGCATGTACGTCTTTTAGTTTTAACGTGTAGTAACATTCTTCTTATTAGGCTTTTTATTTTTTGTTTCGTATGGTGGTGATCATTCTATTGTTTAAGCGAATCAGAGTATTGATAATATCTCTAATTTTCTTAGTCTGATTTGTAGATCAAAAAAGTTGATCGAGTAAGATACAAGAATGAATCGCTATATTTGCAATGGAAAGGAACCTATAGCTTATTGGATTGTCAGCAACGGCAATATAGTACAAATAGATTGCCAACATCTCAATAATCAGAGTAGGAGTTGGAGTAGGAGGACTGGACTCAACTGAAGGAGTATGAGTAAGAATTACAGTAGTATATATTAGTAGTAGTAGCAGTAATTGTAGTGGTGTAGTACGTAGTAGTAGTAGTAGTAGTAGTATAGCAGTATTCGGAGTAGAATTAGTATGTAGTAGTCGTCTGAAAAAACAATCCTACTACATTTAAAATTTGGAAAATTTTAGTTGTAGTAGTAGTAGTAGTAGTAGTAGTAGTAGTAGTAGTATGGAGTATGTAGTAGTAGAGCAGTTAAAGGGTCTTAAAGTTAAAATCAAATTTTAATGCATGATCTTGAATAATAATTAGTCGATCACCCGTAGTAGTAGGAATAAGCCAGGAATTTAAGTTGGAGTAGTATCAATAGTAGCAGTAATTGTACTATTGTAGATGTAGTAGTAGGATTGTATTCTTACCTAATTCTCTATGATTCTATATA
>JBBYHQ010000014.1:4424420-4455681 GCA_038382645.1 Spergularia azorica
GTCCGTCGTGGTGGTCGAGTGGCGACGGTATCTGTGCCGTGGACAAGGTGGTCGGGGAGGGGGAGGTGAGAGAAATTGGATTTTGGGTTGGGGTTTATGTTTTTCCTTTCCGCAAATTAGATGCTGACACGTGGCATGGTGCACCATGGGCACTGTGCACCTTGGTGTACAGTATAACGACTGCATGTTCTCTGTGGCGCTGAACTAACTCCTGCCCCAACCTGAAAAGAGCTAATTTGGATAATAGTACCTTATCCCTTTGCGGAAGTCAGATTGACCTAAAATTCGGGTGTCCCTTACTCTTTCCATTATTTGAAGGCTTTGATCTAAATTCGTTTGTCCCGTACTTATCCCTTTTTCGGAACTTGGTTTGATCTAAAATTCGATTATCCCTTATTTGTCCCTTTCTCGGAAGTCGGATTGATCCAAAATTTGGATGTCTCGTACTTGTCCGTAACTCGTAAGATTGTTTGATAAAACATTCAGTTGTTGCTTACGCGATAGTTGGCTGATATAAAATTTAGTGGGCCCTAACTTGTTCGGAAGTTAATCGTTCGTAACATGGAAGTCGGTTTGATCCAAAATTTGTTTGTCCCTTACTCGTTCCTTACGAGGAAGTCGATTAAAAACTGGGTTGGCCCTTGTTCCTTTCTCGAAAGCCGACCTAAAATTCGGGTGTCCCTTACTCGTCCCATTTTTGGAAGTATTTGATCTAAATTCGTTTGTCCGTTACTTATTCCTTTCTCGGAAGTCGGTTTAATCTAAAATTCGATTGTCCCTTAAACGTCTCTTCTCGGAAGTTGGTTTTATCTAAAATACTTGTCCGTAACTCGAAAGTCGGTTTGATAAGACATTCAGTTGTTGCTTATGCAAAAGTTGGTCTGATATAAAATTCAATCGTCCCTAACGTGTTCTGAAGTTAATCTTTCCTTACACGGAAGTCCGCTTGATCTAAGAATTGGTTGTCCGTTACTCGTTGCTTACGTGGAAGTCTGTTAAAACTCGGATGTCGCTCGTCCCTTTCTCGGAAGTCAGTTTAACCTAAAATTATGGTGTCTCTTACTCGTCCCATTCTTGGAAGTCTTTGATTTTAATCCCGTTACTTATCTCTTTCGCGAAAGTCGGTTTGATCTAAAATTCAGGACATCCACAACAATCAAAAGGAGACAATTACAAAGGGAGTATTAGTTTTATAACTAGTGAGCAAAGTCTTTGGAGAAAGTCGTGCTAATCCGTCGGAAGTTCATAAGACTATCTTTATCTATCATGGATTCATACTCAATTACGTTGGTTAGACGATTACCTCCGTTAAGGCTGTGTTTAATATGACAAAATAAACAGTTTATTCTAATCAGATTTATTTAAATTAGATCATTGAATTTAGTTCATTTTTTAACATTAATTTATCGAATTTAGGTAAATTTTTAGCACATTCAGTTAAACTTCAGATCAGATTAGTTCAAAATCATTTAAATCAAACCAGATCAGTCCTAATTCATTTAAATCAAATTAGATCAGTTGTATTTGAATCACATCGAATTTGATATGCAGATACAGTCCTATCAAAAAGGGCTTACTTAAATCAAGTGAAAGGACAATATGAGAGTATTCATGGAAATTGTGGGTCTGTGGCACCACTGACAACTGACCAGAGTTGCTATAAGATTTGGTTGGAGAGAAAGAGAAAGAGACAAATACCAAAAATAAAGGGTGTTGATTTTGCCAAGGCAGAAATTGCACCTTCCAAGGCAAATAAATTAAACTGACAAAAACACCCCTAATATTGTTGCCGGCTGACCTCTAGTAAATCCTCATATATGAAAATTTTATTTTTATTCTCTCTGAATAATCTTCCCATTAAAATTAGCAGATTCTTTCCTAATTCCGCATTTGTGCTCAGAATTCTCAATTTGACCAACATCTACAATCAAACTACAAATCGGTTTCTCCGACAATTTGGAGGAAGTATTCACCCAAAAAACCTCCTGGCATCTTGCTCGATAGTTAATACGAGCAATCCCTTTACCAAGTTTTACCGTGTCATTGTGTTGGGTGAGTTTAATTTGTATTTGTGCTAAAATACGGGTAGCTCGTTTCTTTGTATTGGTTCAGTTTATGTGAGATTGAAGATTTGAAGGTGCTTGCAACCTCCATAGACAAACTATACATGCAGTAGGAGTAATACTGTAGGTTCTTATTCATGCGAGGAGTGCAAGATTTAGAAAAGGGAGAATATTTTTCTATTGCACTAAGATTAAGGTTTGATACAATAATCTAGTCGTGTATATGATATGCTTTCCTACTTTAATGCCCAATATCGAATTATAAGGAAAGGATGAATTGCGTACATAAATAACAGAGGACTGCGGGGATCAATTTTAGGGGTGTTTTTGTCAGTTTCAAAATTTTGCCTTGGAAGGTGTAATTTCCGCCTTGGCAAAATTAGCACCTAAAATAAATCGTGACTACGTACAACTGATGAGATCCTCCTACGTGGTCATGCAGAGTTCCCATAGATCTCCGACATGCACACACGGCTTATCTGAGACAAACCGTAATAATAAATCTCGATGCTTAGCAGGCCGGCCCATTGGAATTAAGGTTGCTAAACGTGGTAGATCCACTTCATGTGGTTTTAGTGTTTTTGTAGGGAGTGTGATAATTGGCCTCCATTTTGAATTGTAGTTTCAAAAGTGTATAGTGCGACGATATTGGTAAGGCAAATATTACTAACGCTAAGGTAGTTGTGCATTAAATCTAGGTTTCATTTTAACTACGACGTTGATGTTACGTTAGTAATTTTCGGCTTGACAAAATCATTCCATTTCTTTTGTCAAAAAAGGTGGTTTAATATATAAGAGTGCAAGTTCACTTTAGTGTGTTCTTTCCCATGGTATTCATTTTGATACATGCTGTCAGCACTACAAACTACCATGTACATTCGCGCTAATCGGCAAATGTGAGACTTTAGGCTTCTTTTTTAATATTAAAGAACACATTTGATTGTGAAGTAGTTCGAATGCTCTTATACGTTAAGTCCCGTCCAAATTGCAAGTCAGGAGTGTATAATGGAGTTTGCTTGGGGTGTTTTCGCTGCTCCAAATTTTCCGAAAATATCATAATATTGTTTAAAAGTTCGCCCCGGGTCTAGCTGGTACATAATTAAGTTCAATAGATGCAACATATACTCCCTCCGTCTCCCTTTAAACACCTCACTTTCCTATTCGGGGTGTCTTTCTTTAAACACCCCATTTAAAAACTTTCTAAATGGGGTAAGTTTTCATCACAAATCAAACCTCCACTATCTCCAAAAATAATAAACAAACCACCCATTATCTTCAACAATAATAAACAAATCATCCATTATCTTCAACAATAATAAACAAACCCCCAATTATCTCCAACAATATTAAACAAACCACACTACCTAAATCCACGAGAAAAAATGAATGGGGTGTTTAAAGAGGGACGGAGGGAGTATAATGGAACCACTAGGCTGATGAAAAGTTATTGTTACAAGTAAAGAGATCAAACCGCCGATCAAGAGCACACAGATCCAAGACTCGTATCAGAGAAAAGTCAGAATTTTAGATTTATGTGTACAAAATAATCATAAACCAAACTTCATCTTGAAGTCAAGAGTTTGATTCATTGGTAAAAGTTCACCTTGAGTAACAAATTCAGCAAAGTTAGTTGAACTTGGACCAATTTTACCAGACAATCTTAACAGTTTATAACTACCTTAACACAGAATCTAGTTGAATTCCGCAAAGTTTACGGTCCCACTATTACCATTTGTTATTTTATTTACTCGAAAATCACTGTTCTATCTTCTATGTTCCTTGCTTATAAATAACACTTTGCCTTAACTAAGCCAACATAAATCAAATTCAAGCATTAGAGTTTCTATAGAAGGAAAGTTATCATGGAGATTCCAACGATCAACTTTGGTGAGCTTGAAGGTGAGAAGAGAGGTGAAACAATGGCTCTTCTGCACCATGCTTGCGAAAAATGGGGCTTTTTTCAGGTACGTTCAGTTGTTTTATGTCACACATCTAAATTTTAATGGCATCGTTCGACTTTTATGGTCGAACTATAGTCACTCCTTGTTAAGGCATTCGTGTAGTATTACCTAGGTACTATGTGTAATACTAATGCTATACGAACCAAGATAGATATAAAATTACTCCGTATATATTTATATCTCAATAAACGCTTGGATTAACTAGTGGTGTGAGAGTCCTACACAATAACCACGAAAGTAAAATGGATCAATTCTTTTCAATTCAAATTAAATGTATGATCTGTGTTCGGAAATGACACATTACCAATGCAGATCCAAAATCATGGGATCGAGAACGATTTGACGACGAAGGTGAAGGAATTTATAAACGAATATTATGAGAAGAAGCTGATGAACTCTTTCTATCAATCAGACATAACCAAAGCCTTGCAGAATAAAGAGTTTGCTGCTAACACAGACTGGGAAAGCAGTTTCTTCATATGTCATCGGCCTAAGCCTAATATGGACCAGTTTTCGGACTTCTCTGACAATTTCCGGTACTTAAATTCAGCAAATCTGATACATAACTTAAGGATTTCATGAAAAACTGTATTTTAATTAACATTCCTGTTTTGTGTATTAAAATGCAGGAAAACAATGGACATGTACATTGATGGACTGGTAAATGTGGCCGAGAAATTGTCCGAATTGATGTCTGAAAACCTCGGTTTAGAGAAGGATTTCATGAAGAAATCATATTCAGGTAAGGAAGGTCCTGCTGTAGGTACAAAAGTTGCGAAGTATCCTGAATGCAGCAACCCTGAACTTGTCAGGGGACTTCGCGAGCATACTGATGCAGGCGGAATTATTCTGCTCCTGCAAGATGACCAAGTACCAGGACTCGAGTTTAACAAGGATGGTGAATGGTTCAAGATACCACCTTCTAAGAACAATACAATCTTTGTAAACATAGGTGATCAAGTGGAAGTGCTGAGCAACGGGAGATACAAAAGTATTGTGCATCGCGTTATGACAGGAAAGAATGGGAGCAGACTGTCTGTCGCAACGTTCTACAACCCTGCAGGTGATGCTGTCATTTCCCCTGCTCCAAAATTGCTGTATCCTGGACCTTATTGTTTCAAGGACTACTTGAAGCTCTATTCAGGTACTAAATTCTCGGACAAAGGCCCCCGGTTCGAGTCTATGAAGAACATGAGCAATGGGCATCAGGATTTGCTTTAAAAAACGAAACTATCTGACCCTTTACTTGTTACAAGAGTACTGCTGGTGCATCCTGATGATTTCAGGATTTTTTTAGTTTTACAACATTTCTCTGTTTAATTGTCATACTGCAGACCAAATACCATGTAATGTCTTTAATCCAAAAGGCATGAAGACTGTAATAGTTCAAGAAATAACAGTACTACTATACTGGTGTACCAAGTCTAAATCATTGTTTCTAGGAAATTGACCTTAAAAACATGCGCAAACTCGAAACAGTTAGTAGGGAAGCTTCCACAGACTTGGTATGGAGACATTGCACAAATTACCTTATACCCCGCAATCTATCTCAAAATTGAGGCACTTAACCAAACCGTTTTCTATGAAGCCACAATTATTCAAAAAATACTCACTGCACTTCTCCTCCAGCACTTGAACTTCACCTAACGTCGATACAAAAATTAACTAACTGAAACTATTAAGCTTATGACCCGAGAGATTTCTCGTGTGACCTAAAAAAAAATTTCAAGTACCTGAGAAAGGGACGAGTAAGGGACAACCGAATTTTAGAACAAATCGACTTCCGAACAAGGGATAAGTAAAGGACAACCTAATTTAGATCGAAGACTTCCAAGAATGGGAAGAGTAAGGGACGCCCGAATTTTACGTCAAATTGAGTTGCAAGAAAGGGACAAGGGACAACCGAGTTTTTAACCGACTTCCACGTAAGCAACGAGTAAAGGATAACCGAATCTTGGATCAGGCCGACTTTCGTGTAAGTAACGATTAACTTCCAACCAAACTAGGGATGAAAGAATTTTATATGAGACCAACTTTCGCGTAAGAAGCAGGTGTATTTTTTTTATCAAATCGACTTTCAAGTTACGGACGATTACAGGACAACCGTATTTTAGATCAACCCAACTTCCGGGAAAGAAACGAGTAAGGGACAACCGAATTTCAGATCAAACCAACTTCCGAGAAAGAGATAAGTAAGGGACAACCGAATTTAGATCAAAGACTTGCAAGAGTGGGACGAGTAAGGGACACCCGAACTTTAGGTCCAACTGGCTTCCGAGCAAAGGACAACGGACAACCGAGTTTTTAACCGGTTTCCTCGTAAGGAACGAGTAAGGGACAACCGATACTTGGATCACACAGACTTCCATGTAAGGAACGATTAACTTCTGACTAAGCTAAAGGAAGACTGAATTTTTTATCAGACCAGCTTCTGGTCAGCGACGACTGAATTTTTTATCAAATTGACTTTCGAGTTACGGACGAGTACGGACAACCGAATTTTAAATCAAACCGACTTCCGAGAAAGGGACGAGTAAGGACAACTGAATTTAGAACAAAGACTTCCAAGAATGGGACGAGTAAGGGACACCCGAATTTTAGGTCAAAATGACTTCCGAGAAAGGGACACGAGACAGCCTAGTTTTAAACCGACTTCCACATAAGGAACGAGTAAGGGACCACCGAATCTTGGATCAAACCGACTTTAGTGTAAAGAATGATTGACTTCCGACCAACTAGAAACGATTTAATTTTATATCTGACTTACTTTCGCGTAAGCAACAACTGAATTTTTATCAAAGCGACTTTCGAGTTACGGACGAGTACGAGACAACCGAATTTTAGATCAACCCGACTTCCGAGAAAGGGACGAGTAAGGGACAACCGAATTTTAGGTCAAACTGACTTTCGAGAAAGGGAAAAGGGACAACCGAGGTTTTAACCGACTTCCACGTAAGCAAAGAGTAAGGAACAACCGCATCTTCGATCAAACCGACTTCCATGGAAGGAACTATTAACTTCCGACTAAGCTAGGGACGACTGAATTTTATATTAGACCAACTTCCCCGTCAGCAACAACTGATTTTTTTAGCAAACCGACTTCCAAGTTACGGACGAGTACGGGATAACCGAGTTTTCGATCAAACCGACTTTCGAGAAAAGGACGAGTAATGGACAACCGAATTTTAGATCAAACTGACTTCCAAAAAAGGGATAAGTATGGGACAACCGAATTTAGATCGAATACTTCCACGAATGGTAAGAGTAAGGGACACCCGAATTTCAAGTCAAACTAACTTCCGAGAAAGGGACAAGGGACAAGCGAGTTTTTAACCGACTTCCACATAAAGACCGAGTAAGGGACACCCAATCTTGGATCAGACCGACTTATGCGTAAAGAATGATAGACTTCCGACCAACTAGGGACGATTGAATTTTATATCTGACCTACTTTCGCGTAAGCAACAACTGAATTTTTATCAAAGCGACTTTGGAGTTACGGACGAGTACGAGACAACCGAATTTTAGATCAACCCGACTTCCGAGAAAGGGACGAGTAAGGGACAACCGAACCTTGGATCAAAACGACTTCCATGTACGGAACAATTAACTTCCTACCAAGCTAAGGACAACAGAACTGAATTTATATGAGGCCCATTGCGAAAGCAACAACTGAATTTTATATTAAAACGGCGTTTGAGTTACGGACGAGTACAGGACAACCGAATTTTAGATCAAACCGTCTTCTGAAAAAGGGACGAGTAAGGGACAACAGAATTTTAGATCAAGCCAACTTGCGAGAAAGGGATAAGTAAAGGACAACCGAGTTCAGATCAAAGACTCCAAGAATGGGAAGAGAAAGGAACACCCGAATTTTAGGTCAAACTGACTTCCGAAAAAGGGACAAGGGACAAACGAGTTTTTAACCCACTTCCACGTAAGGAATGATTAAGGGACAACAGAATCTTGGATCAAACTGATTTCCATGTACGGAACAATTTACTTCCGACAAATCTAAGGACCACTGAATTTTATATTAGATCAACTTTTGCGTAACTACAACTGAATGTTTTATCTGACCGACTTTCGAGTTTCAGACGAGTACGCCACAACCGAATTTTAGATGAAACCGGTTTCATAGAAAGGAACAAGTACGGGACAATAGAATTTTAGATCATACCAACTTTCGAGAAAGAGATAAGTAAGGGGCAATCGAATTTTGATAAACTACTTCCAAAAATGGGACAACTAAGGGACACCCGAATTTTAGGTCAAATTGACTTTCGAGAAAGAGACAAGGGACATTCGAGGTTTTAACCGACTTCAACGTAACGAACGAGTAACGGACAACCATATCTTTGATCAAACCGACTTCCGTGTTATAATTGTCCCTTACTCAGATGTCAGTTGGACCTAAAATCCAGGTGTCTTTTACTTGTCCATTTTCGGAAGTCGGTTTGATCTAAAATTCTGTTGTCCTTTGCTCTTCCCTTTCTCAGAAACCGTTTTGATCTAAAATTCGGTTGTCCCGTACTCGTTCGTAACTCGAAAGTCGGTTTGATAAAAAATTCAATTGGTACTTGCGTGAAAACTGACTTCCGACTAAGGGACAAGGGATAACCGCGTTAGTAACCGGCTTCCACGTAAGGAACAAGTAAGGGACAACCGAATCTTGGCTCAAACCGACTTCTAGTAAGGAACGATTAGCTTCTGACCAAGCTAGAGACAACTTTATTTTATATCAAACCAACTTTCACGCAAGTACTAACTGAATTTTTTATCAAACCGACTTTCGAGTTACGAACGAGTACGGGACAACCGAATTTTAGATCAGAACGGTTTCTGAGAAAGGGACGAGCAAAGGACAACAGAATTTTAGATCAAACCGACTTCCGAAAATGGACAAGTAAAAGACACCTGGATTTTAGGTCCAACTGACATCTGAGTAAGGGACAAGCGACAACCAAGTTTTTAGCCGACTTTCACGTATGAAACGAGCAAGGGACAACCGAAACTTAGATCAAACCAACTTCTAGTAAGGATTGATTAACTTCTGACCAAGTAAGGGGCAACAAAAGTTTACAACAGACCAACTTTCGAGTAAGCAACAACTGATATTTATTCATCAAACCGACTTTCGAGTTACAGACGAGTACAGGACAACCGAATTTTCGATCAAAACGACTTTTGAGTACCGGAAAACAAAATTTTAGATCAAAACGACTTTCGAGTAAGGGAAAGCCGAATTTTAGATCATACCCACTTCTGAGAAAAGGATAAGTAAGGGGCAACCGAATTTAGATCAAAACCTTCCAAAAATGGGTCGAGTAAGGGACACCCGAATTCTAGGTTCAACTGAATTCCAAGTAAGAGATACGGGATAACCGCGTTTTTAACCAGCTTCCACGTAAGGAACGAGTAAGGGACAACCGAATCTTGGATCTAAGCGACTTCCAGTAAGGAACAATTAACTTCTAACTAAGCTAGGGACGACTAAATTTTATATCATACCAACTTTCGCGTAAGTACCAACTGAATTTTTTTATCCGACTTTCCAATTACAGACGAGTGCGGGACAATTGAATTTTAGATCAAAACGATTTCCAAAAAAGGGACAAGGGACAACCGTATTTTGGATCAAACCGACTTTCGAAAAAGGGACAAGTAAAGGACATCTTGATATTAGGTCCAACTGACTTCCGAGTAAGGGACAAGCGACAACCGAGTTTTGTAGCCAACTTTCACGTAAGGAACGAGTAAGGGACGGCCGACTTATAGTAAGGAACGATTAACTATCAACCAAGTTAGGGACGACTAAATTTTATGCCGGACCAATTTTCGCGTAAGTAACAACCGATTTTTTTTTTATCAAACTGAGTTTTGAGTTACGGAGAAGTACGGGAGAACCCAATTTTAGATCAAACCGATTTGGGCGAAAGTGATAAGGGATAAACAAATTTAGATAAAAATCTTCCAAACATGGAAACGTCAAATTTAGGTCAAACAAACTTTCGAGAAAGGGACAAGGGACAACTGAGTTTTTAACCGATTTCCACGTAAGGAAAGAGTAAGGGACAACCGAATCTTGGATCAAACCAACTTCCACGTAAGGAACGATTAACTATCGATCAAGCTAGGGACGACTACAGGACAACCGAATTTTAGATCATAACGACTTCCGAGAAAGGTATAAGGGACAACCGAATTTAGAACAACTTCCAAGAATGGGATGAGTAAGGGGAGCCCGAATTTTAGGTTAAACTTCCGAGAAAGGGACAAGGGACAACCGAGTTTTTAACTGACTTCCACCTAAGGAACAACCGAATCTTGGATCAAACAGACTTCGACGTAAGGAACGGTTAATTTCCGACCAAGGGACAAATGAATTTTTGATTAAACCGACTACCACGCAAGGGACTAGTAGTTAATTCAAATCAATCCAACTTTTACGAGGACGGGACATTTGAAATTCGATCAGACCAACTTTCGAGCAAAGGACAATTAATTCGACTATCTTAGAATAACCGGATTATTTAAACACATGTCAAAAACATTGAGCAAATTTTCCAAACAAAAGCAGCATCACTCAACAACTGATTCTCAAAAGTCAAAATGCTCAATTCACCAATCGCATTAGGGTCTAATGACTAACCACGATGATGCATCAGTTAATGTTGCAAAGCAGGCAACAAATAATTTAGGACTGGTCTGACTAACCACGTATATGCATTGATGTATCAGTTCATTGTTTTACCTCTAAAGCTCAACATCAGAGGAGCACAACATACCAGGCCTGTACACGACAAGCAGACTTCACATGTCCAATAAGATTCAGTAATCAAGTTCTAAAAAGATACACGAGAAGCCTTGCCTTCGATATGACCACGTAAGAAAGAACAGATATCGTCGAGAAGACCAGAACTAGTGTACAGCAAACACAACTCCAATCCAATGTAGCAGCTATCTCAAATCCGTATAAAGAGCAAAGACTACACGATATTACCTCCACAAACCATCGAAAAACAAACTCAGCTCCAACTTGGCAGGAATACTTGTTTTAATCAACCTACACACAGCTCTAAAATACATATCAACAACTGCAACTAATCTTTATGACAGCAAGTTTTCCACGTTAGCACACGCAAATAGCAAAAGTTTCTAGAGGCAAAACCTCACACAACTCAACATAACAACGCACATTAGTGTTGGTATTTGTATCTTCAGCAAATTCTACATACGGAATCCAACCTTTATAAAAAAGAAACCAATCAAACCAGAGACATCTCATTCAAATGAACATCATACAAAAATGTTGAAAAGCAAACTCGTACAAAGAAATGCACCTGATGCCGCTGATGAGCATAGACAAAGCAGAAAATGAGCAATTGTACAAACATAAAAACATAGTTGCAGTGTACAGACGACCTCAAAAAAAAATCCTGCAGAATGCACACAGCCAAAATGACAGGCACGCACATGAACAGCAAGGATTATATATCATCATCACAGAATCATATCAAACCAAACAAATATACATATCACTAGTACATAAAGGGACGAGTTAAGGACAACTGAATTGATATCAACTGACATCCAAGCAAGGGAAATTTGAGTCTTGATCAAACTAACTTCCGATTAAGGGTAAGAGAGAAAAGGCTGATTTTAGATCAACCAACTTCCAAGGGACAATTGAGCTTATAGATCAAACCAACTTTCGAGTAAGGGAAGAGTAACGGAAAAGTAACAGACAACTGAATAAGACAAAAATTAGCTTCCGAGGAAGGGGGACAATTGTATTTAACTCTGTCAAATTAATTTACACATGAACCTTGTGAAAGCTCAAAACCTTTGAGCAATTATTACCAAACGAAAGCAACATACTGATAAAGATTACCAGTGGCTAATACTTGAGCATTTTAGCAACAACAATCAGACTTATGAGCGCGATTAATGAGACATATCACACCAGAGGAAGCATTGCATAAACTGAATTTAGAAAAGAACACCTCAATAATCCCATACAATACACCTCACACAACTGAGAAATATAATCGATAAAAGGAGATCGCTGTCCATCATTGGTGGCTATTGTAACTTAAGAAAAACAAGTTCATAGTCAGCCACAGCCACCTTTATTCCCACAACCGATTGCCGGGTAAGGGGCATCCGAATTTTACATCAAAAAGAGTTCCGCGCAAGGGACGAGCAAGGGGCAACTGCATTTTATGGGACAACTGAATATTATATCAGACCAAACTTCCGAGTAACGGACTACTGAATTCTTTTTATCAAACCCATTTTCGAGTTAGGGTTGAGTACGGGACAACAGAATTTTAGATCAAACTGATTTCCAAGTAAGGGACAACCAAATTTTACATCAAACCGACTTCCGAGAAAGGGACGAATAAGGGACAACCGAATTTAGATCAAACCGACTTCCGACGAAGGGACAACCAAATATTTAACCGAGTTCCACGTAAGTAATGAGTAAGGGACAACCGAATCTTGGATCAAACCGACTTCCATGTAAGGGGCGATTAACTTCCGACCAAGGGACAAATGAACATTGGATAAACCAACTTCCGATTAAGGGTTAGTAAGAAAAAGCTGAATTTAGATCAACCAACTATCAATTGAGCTTAGATCAAACCAACTTTCAAGTAAGCAACAATTGAACTTACATCAAAACAACAACTTCACAGTCATAGCTTCAAAGCCACAGGCATCTTGATCCCCACAAACAGACCAGCACAAGTTTTTAACCCAAAGAAATATACATATGAGAATTACAGAAAGCTTTCAGAATAATAATTGCCTTTCCAAAACATTAGATCAGACCTAAGGACTTCACACCTACAATAAAGGGAACTACTACCGAGTAAGCAACAACTAAGGGACAACTGCTTTTTTTTATCAAACTGACTTCAGAGTAAGGGACAACCAAATTCTACATAAAACCGAGTTCCGATCAAAGGACGAGCAAGGAACAACTGAATTTTATATCAAACTAAACTTCCGAGTAAGGGACAACAGAACTTTTTCATCAAACCCATTTCCGAGTTAGGGACGAGTACGGGACAACCGAATTTTTAGATCAAATTGACTTCCGAGAAAGGGACAAGGGACAACCGAATTTCAAATCAAACCGACTCCCGAAAAAGGGACGAGTAAGGGACAACCGAATTTTTGATCAAACTGACTACCGACAAAGGGACAAGGGACAATCGAATTTTAAACCGATTTCCACGTAAGTAACGTATAAGGGACAACAGCGTCTTGGATCAAACCGACTTCCCTGCAAGGGACGATTAACTTCCGAGCAAGGGACAAATGAATTTTGGATAAAACCGATTACCATGCAAGGGACTAGTAATAGTAAATTCGAATCAATCCAACTTCTGAAAACGGGACATTTGAAATTCGATCTTACCAACTTCCGAGTAAGGGACAGTTGTATTTCCAACAATTCAATTGCCTTACAACAACCGAATTATTTGAAAAATTATTAAACAAAAGCAGCATAGTCACTAATCAAAGTTTCCAAGGGGCATTACTCAACAATCGCTAAAGCCAAAACATTTTATGCTCAAAATCAGATTCCAAATTTCCAACCGACTTTTGATTTACGGACAGATACGGGACAACCAAATTTTAGATCAAACCAACTTCCGAGAAAGGGACGAGTAAGGGACAGCTGAATTTTAGATCAAACCGACTTCCAACAAAGGGATAAGTAATGGACAAACGAATTTAGATAGAAGACTTCTAAGAATGGGACGAGTAAGGGACACCCGAATTTTAGGTCAAACTGACTTGCAAGTAAGGGACGATTAACTTCCGACCAAGCTAGAGACAACAGAATTTTGGACCAAACCGACTTCCACGTAAGACTAGTACATTCATATCAATCCAACTTCCAAAAATGGGACATTTGAATTTTTTATCGGACCAAACATCCAAGTAACGGACTACTAAATTTTTTTTATCATACCGATTTTCGAGTTAAGGACGAGTACGGGACAACCGAATTTTAGATCAAACTGACTTCCGAGTAAGGGACAACCGAATTTTACATCAAACCGACTTCCGAGAAAGGGACGAGTAGGGGACAACCGAATGTTAGATCAAACCGACTTCCGACGAAGAGACAACCGAATAATTAACCGACTTCCGACGAAGAGACAACCGAATATTTAACCAACTTCCGACGAAGAGACAACCGAATATTTAACCGACTTCCGACGAAGGGACAACCGAATATTTAACCGACTTTCACGTAAATAATGAGCAAGGGACAACTGGATCTTGGATCAAAACAGTAGATCAGACCTAGGGACATTACTGATTTTTTTTATCAAACTGACTTCAGAGTAAGAGACAACCAAATTTTACATCAAACCAAGTTTCGAGCAAGAGACAAGCAAGGGACGACGGAATTTTATATCCGACCAACTCCCGAGTAAGGGTCAACTGATTTTTTTTTTTATCAAACAGATTTCCGAATTAGAGACAAGTACGAAACAACCAAATATTAGATCAAACTGACTTTCGAGTAAGGGACAACCAAATTTTACATCAAACCGAATTCCGAGAAAGGGACGAGTAAGGGACAACCGAATTTTAGATGAAACCGACTTCCACGTAAGTAACGAGTAAGTGACAACCAAATGTTGGATCAAACCGACTTCCATGTAAGGGACGATTAACTTCTGACCAAGGGACAAATGAATTTTTGATAAAACCGAATACCACGCAAGGGACTGGTAGTAATTAGTAAATTCAAATCAATCCAACTTCCGAGAACGGGACATTTGAAATTCGATCAACCAACTTTCAAGTAAGGGGCAATTAATGCAATTGCCTTAGAATAACCGAATTATTTAACACAGGTCAAAACCATTGAGAAAATTTACCAAACAAAAGCAGCATACTCCTTAATCAGAGGTTCCAAGGGGTATTACTCAAATACTGATTTCTCAAAAAGCTCAATTCACCAATCGCATTAGGGTCTAATGACTAACCACGATGATGCATCAGTTAATATTGCAAACCATAAGCATACGCAAAGCAGGCAACAAATAATTTAGGACAACATCCAAGAACTCAACCTGGTCGGACTAACCACGATGATGCATTGATGCATCAGTTCATTGTTTTACCTCTAAAGCTCAACACCAGCGGAGCTACAAGCTAAGCACAACATATCAGGCCCTATACATGACATTCAGACTTGACATGTCGAATTAAATTCAGTAATAAAGTTCTAAAAAGATACACGTATCACTGAAAATGCAAACAAGGCACCCATTTTCCACATCAGAAGCTCAAAGTTTTAAGTAAAAGAGAAACTTACAGATAGAATGAAGCCTTGCCTTTGATATGACCACGTAAGAAAGAACAGACATTGTCGAGAAGACCAGAATTAGTGTACAGTAAACACGACTCCAATCCAATGTAGCAGCTATCTCATATCCGTATAAAGAGCAAGGACTACACGATATTACCTCCACAAACCATCGAAAAACAAACGGAGCTCCAACTTGGCAGGAATACTTGTTCTAATCAACCTACACACAGCTCTAAAACACATCGGTTTATTACCATCATACATATCAACAGCTGCAACTAATCCTTATGACAACAAGTTTGTTTTCCACATTAATGAAACAGTATCTAAAGCAAATTCTACATACAGAATCCAACCTATAAACAGAAGAAACCAATCAAACCAGAGACATTCATTCACATAAACATCATACAAAAATGTTGAAAAGCAAAACTCGTACAAAGAAATGTACCTACCAGCTACACTAAAGATGCGGCTGATGAGCATAGACAAAGCAGAAAATGAGCAATTGTACAAACATAAAAACATAGTTGCAGCGAATAATCGAGTTTTAGTAATCCTACTTTGCAAGATACTCATTTAGCTAATTGCAATAGCAAGCATACTTTGTACTACGAATCCAATCATACTAGTTCTTCCGACATGGAAAACAACTTGCCAACCAGAAACAACGATCAGATACATAACTAAGCCAATGATTGTGGCACAATGACATTATGACATAGGCTATGAAGGACACTGAGCAGCATGCAGACATAAAATCCTGAATTGTACACCGAGAATCTGATTTGTGTAAAGGGACAATGGGAAATCAACGGGACAACTCTACCATAAAAGCTAGCGAACAACTGATAACCAACATCTTATCTTATAGGGGAACAGGCCAATATATGATGGCTTAGACATCTTGCCAATCAGGTTGCAAACAAGGTACCACATGTACATAGACTTGAGAGGTAATTAGGGACAAGAACAGCCATCCTCATACAGTCTCAAAAAGTAATACACACCTCTCATGCTTATACGAAAAAGGGTGCTCTTAGGCAGCCTCTGCAAACCGAAAACTAAATTTAGATCAATCAACTTCCAAGTAAGGGGCAAGAGAGGGACAATTGAATTTACATCACACCAAATTCCACATCAAGGACGAGTACGGAACAACTGAATTTAAATCAAAGACTTCCAGATCAAGGACAATTGAATTTGGATCACAAGAATTTCGAGCAACAGGCGAGCAAGAGACAACTTAATAAATCTAAACAACTTCCGAGTAAGGGACAACTGCGTTTTTATATCAAACCAAATTCCGAGTAAGGGACAGCAGCGTTTTTTTTATATCAAACCAAATTCCGAATAAGGGACAGCAGCGTTTTTTTTATATCAAACCAAATTCCGAATAAGGGACAGCAGCGTTTTTATATCAAACCAAATTCCGAGTAAGGGACAGCAGCGTTTTTTTTTATATCAAACCAACTTTCGAGTAAGGGACAGTTGCGTTTCGTATCAAACCAAATTCCGAGTAAGGGACAGCAGCGTTTTTATATCAAACCAACTTCCGAGTCAGGGACAGTCGCGTTTTATAACAAACCTACTTTCGAGTCAGGGACAGCCGCGTTTTATATTCAACCAACTTTCGAACCGTGGACAATCAAAATGAGACCAAACCAACATCCGCATCAGGGACGATTTGAAATTAAGTCAAACCAACTTTAAAGCAAATGGGCAACTGAGTTCCAATCAAACCAACATCAAAACAAGTGACAACAACCGAATTTTGATCAAACCCACTTCCAAATAAAGGGACGGTTGAAATCAATTCAAATCAAACCAAATTTCGAACAAGGGACAATTAGAATTCAAATCAAACCAACAACCGAACAAGGTATAATAATAATCAATCAATATAAAGCCGAGGGTAATTAACTCGGTTGCGTAACTGACAAGCCGTGGGTAATGAAATGCGAAAATAACAGGACAATTCTACTCCAACCCTAATCATGCCGTCAAAAATCACATTCCTTAAAGAATTACTCTAACTAACTCGGTTGCGTCACCGATAAGCCAACACTAATCATGCCGTAAATTCAAGAAAACCGGATTTTCAAACCAAACCCTCAAATTAAACGCATCAAACCGACTTTCGAATAAAAATTCCAACAAGATAATAATTAATCAATATAAAGTAACCACATTGCTATAATTAACTGGGTTGCGTCACCGATAAGCCAACAATAATCATGCCTGGGCAAAATCACATACCTTAAAAGATTTTGTACAGGTTTGTGCCCCAAATTCGTACAGATTTTTGCCCCAAATTGTTAGAAATTCACCCATCAATTTCCGATTCAGTAAGAACTTCTTGGATAGAAAACAATCAAAAGAAAAAAAAAAAGTATAAAATAAAGAAAAGATTGGCAGTGATTTCATAGTTAAGAAAAGATTGGCAGTGATTATTTCAAAGGTTTTGATTGTGTTTATGAAAAAATTAGAGTTTCTTGAAAATAAAATAGAAAAGAGAGAGAAGAGGAGGAAGATTATTTGCAGGTGCAGGTTGGAGAAAATCAAACGAAGAAAAAAAAGGAAGACGAAAAGGGGTAGTTTACGAAAATTATAAAAGGCAAGATTTATAGTTGATGAGATGAGGGTATTTATAGGGGTTAAGTTTACTTAAGGCGGTGGGTGGGCGGAATTTAACGGGTTTAGTCTAATTATATGGGTTTGTCTAATTAACTGATTTAACGGTTTAGACCGACTTTGTTCAGATTTGGAATGTTAGTTATTAGACACTTTAGTTTTGAAATTGGACAATCTGTACTCGACTTGGATGGCTTGGAAGGGTATTTGCTTTGCTTTTCTATTATTTGCGTTTCTGTTTGAATATTCGGAAAAACTCAAAATGATTAAAAAAAAAAAAAAAAAAAAAGCTAGAGACAGTAGTTGTGGAGGTTTTAAAAATAGGTCATTTTGGTCGGTGGGTCAATTCAATTGGTAATGTAGAGTATTTACGTTTTATATTAAAAATAAAAACTTGTTTATATCCAAAAACAATTTGTGACTATACATCTTTTATTTTTTTTGCATTATGTTCAATTATTCAATGTTATGAGATAGGTGGACAAAATTAAACATGGATAGAAAATTTGAAAATAGATAATATTATGTGAACTGTGTTCAATTAAAACTAGGAATTAGTGAAATTCATTGTATTCTCCTCAAAAGTAAAACTACTAATTCACGCGACCATTTTCTTAAACCCGCCTTTAACTCCAAAAATTGAAAATGGCTTACGAAAAACGAACTAGAGCAATTCCTTACACAAATTTACAATTCACAAATCAACTACTCGTAATGCTCAAGTGCGAGGTAAATATCAATAAACCGAAGTACTCTGTATTATCTTGATTGTGTATAATTGTTTGAGAAAGACAAGGTGAAGTACAATAGTAATAAAATCTAGTGAAAACCCCCAAATTTGGCTCTCGGACTGTCATCTTCTCTTGCACGCTTTATTCTTGACTGCCAATAGACCAAGTGAAAGTTGGGTTTACTTGACTATGATTGTTTACTGTCAAAGACCGCATGACCGTGTGAGGCATGAGCTGCTCTATCTAGCCTGTCTGTTTGATTCCCAATAATGTCTTATGAAATTTTGAATTTGATTTTTGAAGATATGATCATCGCCAATTCAACTTGAGCTTTTTACTTCTTCTTTTTTCGAGACATTGGGTGCTCTCATCACATCTTTTGTTCACTTCGTACTTCTATATGTCCGAGCCCTTTTATCGAGTGTCATATCCTCACAAGTTGATTGTAAGATGCATTTCTGATGTTTGGGTTTGGGGTTTTTACTTTTTAGGAGGTGGGGAGGGTCAAAAATCCATAATACACTTAGAATGTATCACTTGTTTTTCTGCATTAATTTAGCTTGATTTCCTTCTGAAATTGCTTTCAAGGTCACAAAACTTGTAACTGAAAATCATTACTCCGACATCCTATGTTGTTGAAATCATAAAGGCAAATGTGTTAGTGTAACAAAATAAAACATTGGTTTTCTTACTTCTTCTGTTTTGTACGTTGGACACCAAAAGTGTTGTTAGATGCGTATGAATCAACCAACTCCGAACCATCTGATGTTTCCATTTCATCAAATAGCTTTGAGCATTTGAGTTTCTTCGCTGTCTATACAGTTGGTTACTCAAAAACACTACATTAATTAACAATTTAAATCTAATTTAAGAAAGCAGTTAAACATTTCCCATACTACAGAGTACACACTATCAGAGCATTGTTAATGGATATCAGGTTAAAAGGTGGTATTCATTTTCTCTCCCCTACTTTTTAGATTTGTTTATCATTCTCTCTCTCTCTCTCCAACCCCACTACCCACTATTTGGTTCCACTCTCTCCCCTCACATTCTCCTTCACCCGGGGTAAAAAGGTGGTAGAAACTACTACCAAGTATGCACTCTTTCCCCCCCCCCCCTTTTATTTGTTTTGATTTGTTTAACTTTGGCCCTCGTTTTAACTAGGTGGGAAAATTCCCATTAAAAACACTCTCATACATGTACAACTTATGCCAGCCAAATTTGCAAAGTTCAGAGGAACTGTGTGTCAAATAGACCCTGGTCCCTTAAGTTGTGAGACGTCTTGTGTTGGATTGACACCCAACTCCATCGATGAACTATTAAAAGGGGTCTTCTAAATTTTCTGCCAATACAACCTCTTTGTATGCTTTTCTCATTTATTACACTATTTTTGACGGGCCATATTAAGAGGCATATCTTAACCAATTGAAGACCTAATTGCTTTGAAATCAAGTGGAATTTGTAAAACACAATACATATTAATTAGAGTAATAGATTATCTGGTCATTGTTACACCAAATGCATATCTCATCCATTGGATGTAAAGATGGCTTCCAATATAGGCAATTGAAAAAGAGGTGTTAGGGCATGTGCAATGGTGGTTCATCCACCTCGAGTTCTTAAATAAGAACTACAAAATGCAAATTCTTCCATTGTGGGAGGTCTAAAATAAGAACCGAGTTCTTATATATTTAAGAACCCAATTCTTGCGGAAAATTAGGTGAGAGAAAAAGTATAAATGTTTAAAAAATACTCCCTCCATTCATTTCCAAGCTTCCTGTTTTCCTTTTAGGGGAATTCACTACCAAGCTTTCTGTTTTCTGTTTTGGTAACTTTTTAGCCAATAAGAGGCCTCCTAGGTGCTAAATGTCCCTTTCCCACTTGGTTTTAATAATTTTTAATTCATTTCTAAAACTTTGTGCAAAAGCAAACAGGAAGCTTGGAAATGAATGGGGGGAGTATTAATTAAGAACCAATAAACTTAGTTCTTCCATTGTAGATGTGAATTCTTATGCATTGAGTTTGCAAAATTATGAAGTGGCATTGGAAGAACTCAAAATTTGACTTCTTCCATTACTATTGCTCTTATACGTCAATGATTCTAAACTGGTTGAATTACATATCAATATTTCTATACTACATTACTAGTATAATCAAATCATCACCCATGCGTAATTTAACTCAACGTCAGCGAACTCTTTAATTAAAAATTGAAGCTACAATTTTCGATGCTCCAATTCAACTTCCAATTAGTTATTGATGACCAAAAAGACTTTGTTTGATTGGGAACACTAGCTATACAATATGCTTACAAAAATGTCTACCATGTCATTTATATTGGTCGTTAATTTCATATTGGATGAGCCATGAATCATGATGCACATGTTCAAGCAATGTTAAAAATGAGATTATAATTGTTGAAGTGTGAAAGTGAAGCGTAGTAATAAAACCATACAGAGAATAAGATTAATTTTAACAATTTTTCATAAAAAAAAAAATCAATTAGTTGTTTTATTTTCAACATAAAATTCAATTAATACATGAGTTTATGTTCTAAATTCTTGGAAAATAGATATATTGACATTGAGACATTGAGTTCTACATAAATATGTTGCACAACTATAGATACCAAAAAAGTTAGTTTTAATGAAAGTTTTCTCGTTTTGCACATAGTTTGGTGAGGTTGTATTGTCATTAAGTTAAAATATCACATCCATCCAAATTGCTTTAATTTGGATTATCATTCAACTTGATATATTATCGAGTCATCAAACATGTCCGATCATTATTAGGTCACGAGTCATTCACGTCCTACTCGTGATTGTGTTGGACATTGCAAGGTTGCATGGTACTCCATAATCGTGTCAGGCCAGGTGAAGTTCAGTCATATACAGTTGATCAAACTCTTAAGTTCCAAATCGGTTCAAATTTTTGAATTCAAGAGTTGGATTTAATTTCTCGAGTGGGATCAAAATTATCAACTTTATACTCTATATACCTAAATTCGACATTTCAGGTACTACGTTACATTAATGAACATTTGTTTCTATGAATTGGAATTGCATGTAAATTTCTACCGGACTAAACATCTATATTAAAATCAAATCTGTTTCATTCAATTCAAATCAAATTACTTCGATTTACATCAATCAAATCAGTATTATTCAAATATAACAATCAATGAATCGAGTCTGTTCTTATTATTAATCTTTCTAAAATCAGTAAATTTTTCAAGATCTTCAGATCAAATCAAATCACATCAAACTCATTCAAATCAATTCAGATGCATTGAACACAGATGAGATCAGAAAAATTCAGTCATATCAAACACGACACAAAGGGAGTAGTGGAGCACTACCCAAAGCTCCAAACCCACTATAAATCCCCCCTACATTATGCTCTGATTCTTCCCCCTTCTCTCTCCCTCCCTCTCACTCTCTCTTTCCCCCCATTTTCCCGGAACACTTCCCTCCCTCTCTCCTCTCCCTATCTTCTAGTTCACGCTTCACATCCAATCAAGCCAACCAATAAAAATGATGGACCACCTCAAATTTATAATCGAGCCATCCGAAGCAGAATCAATGGTCAAAAAACAAGGCCTCAAATCTGTGCTCCATCTCCTTCCTTTCATTGTAAGATCTGCCCAAAAACTCGCCCGCCCGCCAATTTCCGGGTTTTCTGTCGCCGCAGTCGGGTTATCTTCCGACGGCCGTATTTTCATCGGGGTCAATGTTGAATTTCCAGGATTACCCCTCCACCACTCTATCCACGCCGAACAATTCCTCATCACTAACCTCTCTCGTTTCCCTGATACCACCCTCTCAAACGTCGTCGTTTCTGCGTACCCGTGTGGGCATTGTCGTCAATTTCTCCAAGAACTCCGTGGTGCCCCTGATATCCAGATCTTTGTGCTCGATGATCATAATCATAGTGAGGACAATTTGGTCCAAATTAATGGGTTTTTGGGGGAGAAATTTAAGCCCTTATCTTATTTTTTACCACATAGGTTTGGGCCGGATGATTTGCTGGAAAAAGATGTGCCTTTAATTTTAGAAACCCATGAAAATGGGCTGATTTTATTGGATGATGATGAGGATAATATGATGATCAGTGAAGGGCAAAATGGTAATTTCAGTAATGGGTTTCCGTTTTCCTCCTCGTTTTCTGATCCGAAAAGGGTTGTTTTGGCTGCATTGAATGCTGCAAACAGGTCTCATGCTCCTTACAGTGGATGTCCTTCGGGAATGGTGTTGGTTGATCAGCAGGGGAATCTTTTTTGTGGGTCTTATATGGAGTCTGCTGCTTATAACCCGAGTCTCGGCCCCGCTCAGACGGCCGTGATCGGGTATATTGCGTCCACGGTCACGGCCGCGTCTGGAGACGGGGCCGAGGACGGGTATGGGGATATTGTTGGGGCTGTGCTTGTTGAGAAGGAAGGTGCTGTTGTTAGGCAGGAAGAGACAGTGAGATTGTTTCTAAAGGCTGTTTCACCCAAATGTGAATTTCATGTCTACCATTGCAAGAATTCGGATTCTACTGTGAAGGCCAACTTGGCAAATTGAGGATTAATCAATTCCATAAGGCAACCAATAATTGATGTCAATGGGTTGATATACTCTTTACATTATTATTGTTTCGAGGAGGACAACGACACGCCTTTGTACAACGCTTTGGCGATATCTTGTTTTCCTGAATTTGATCCATAATCATTGTACATAATTGATGTTAATGAATTCCTTGTGTGAACCAATAATTCATCACTTGTCACATGTGAAATGTCTATATATGTATCAATATTACCATACTCTTATTATCAATTAAAGGACAAAGATACTACAAACGATATCTATATGATGCTTTGGTGGCGCTATTTTACATTTCGTGTACGTCGTTCCAAAGTGCATAATTTTGTCTTTAGATGACTAACTCCACAGTCGTTTTCTCATCTAGAGTACACCTCAATTCTTTTACTCTATTCAGTAAGATTTATGCATCTGATTGGTTAAAAGCTGTAAGACATGAATGAACAGCTGTGATCATCAGGATCATGGGCTCAGCCGTCACAAGTCAATCCTTTGTGATTAATATTTTGGGTTATAATTGGCATGAAGTAAGTACCTTTTCTTACATTTGGTAAATGCTACTCCGTATAAAAAGTACATGTGTGGTATAATGCAAAGTCTTGTTACATTAAAAAGATGCTGTTGGAATCTACTTGGGTGTTTCATTTCATCGAACTAAGTTTAATAATGCCAAATTGTTGCAGCAGATGATTGCTAGCAGTAAAGCATATTTGTTTTCTTATCGTGATTGGCCTCCTCTAATAGTAGTCCTACACGTAACATAGCGTTACGATGGGGTGGCACTGGAGTGTAACCGTGTAGGGACATTAGGCTTATCTATACTTGCAATATTGTAATGCGTTGGGATGTGTAGGGATCCTCTAGAGTTGAAAATGAACTTTATTTGATAGAGTTTACCTAAAAAGGTAAGAATAAATTATTTAACATTTTTATTTGTGTCTTTTAAAATTCTATCATTTTGGCTTATTATTACTTTTGGTAAACTTCACAAACTTCACCAAGAAAAAACTCTAGAGGATCCTTGGATAAAGTGTAAGTCGAACACATATTATAATTGATTATAACTCATTCTTGATAATTAGTTAGTTGAAATATATAGCCAATAATGGAACTAGACTCATTAAAGTTACGATTCTAATCTAATTTGACAAGTCTACATTTTTGAATTTATCAAAAATAAGTTGAATCATACAAGAAGATGAAAGAAGGTTAAGTAGAAGAAAGACCATATCCATAGATGATTTAATCTGTATGATGGTTTTGGCATGCCCAAATGAAAGGATGTCTGGTGTTCAATATGAGAGGCAAATAATTTTGTTCCATCTGTAGTAGATGAGTGATGATTTACTTGGCCAACATTGTGTTTAGTTTTGTAGCATTTAGAGTTTTAACTATGTTAAAATGGTAATTAACGTGTTAAGATGTACATTTTTTAGTAGCATTTGAAGTAGCGGTTACTATTTTATGTAGCATTTGGTAAAAAGTAGCATTTCACATGCAGAAGTAGCATTTCCTCTAATAAAATATATCATTTTACTAACTCCAACAACTAAATAGTTAATCATACCAAACACGTCTTAGTTAAAAGGTGAAACATAGCTAACAGCTACCGAAATGATAAAAGCTATCTCAACAACTAAGGTTACCAAACAAACCCTCTTTAAATTGTTAATGTAACTCACAATCTTTTTTTTAGTAGCATTTGACTAGAAAGTACATTTTAGGAGCATTTGTGACACACTACTCCTAATATAATTTCATTTTTTTTAGTTGTATTTGGTTTTTTTAATTACAAAAGGAAAGAAAAGTGTCTAAAAGAGCTAATGGCGATCATTTTTTATTTTTTTCATTATGAAAGCAGAGGTAAGAACTAAGAATACATGGTAAGCAATTAGATCCCCATATTATACAAGATTCCAGAGTTACACTTAATGCGAGACTACAACGTTAACTACACTACCACAACGACTGCTACCACTACAACTACGATACTATGCTAAACTACTTCTAATAAAAATAAATGAGGGCGATCTAGACCCAATGTACCGTGATGCTTAGAATAAGGAGAGTGGATCCAAATAAAAGGGTAAGAAACCGGATCCACGCAACTCATAGCTAAGACCCAACACACCAAGGAACAAAGCCAGACCCAAACATAATCAGCCTCATAATACCGCTCCGAGATAGCAAAACCAACAGGTTGAAACAACTAACAAATTAAAGTCGAGAATCGTATCCTCGTTCGTGCAAGTACCATCGAGACAAAATCCCTCCTTCCATGGTTGTATATAAAGACGAATTTGTAATCCACTACCGCCAACGTCGCGTCCAACCACAGTTGTTGCTCTGCTTCAGCGGATCCAGCAGTTCTCTAGGACGTTGGATATCGGTGCGCAGGCTGCAGCTCATATTTTTAATAGGATTGATTTTTCCATAACAAAGGGTGTGGGGGCTCAGATCGTATCTCGGCTCCCCACCAATTTCTTGTAAATTATTATTGATTTTTAGTTCAATGCAATAGTGTAACAGAGAGTAAAAAAACCAGTAAAGTACAATTAACAGTACAACTCTCAAGATTTAACATAAGATAAAGGGCCAACCAACTATAAAGTTGTGATTAAGGCTATCTATATCGAAAAATCAATCAAAAGGACCATCGATGTCAATCATGTTATTTAAACAATTAGTGGTCGTTTGGTTGCATACGGGAATTTTGAATGCCCATGAACTTCCACTTCCCAGGTTGTACCAATTCACATGAATTTCTCAAAAGTGTTTGGTTACATGTAGGAATTGCAATTCCACAGGAATTGCCAATTACCAAGGGGAGGCTTGGTAAGCCAATTCCTCCATTTTGTAGGAATTGGAAATTCCCATGAATTCTCAATTCCCATGATTTTAGGTAACCAAACAACTTCAAAATTTTCAATTCATGGGATTTTTGAATTCACATGATTTTTCTTGACAACCAAACGACCACTTATTATATCAATAAACAGTTAGGAGTTACCTGCTACCAACTACTAAGAATGCTACTTTAATTTGCTCACTTAAATAACCTAATATTACCCAACTTGATTCAATGTGAGCATTATATTGCTCCATAATGATAAAGCATGATCTCATAATTTAGTATCGTGGCTCTAATATGAGTAAAAGAACAAATCTTGATCTCCTTACTAGCTATATGTACTATGAATATTAGTTCTTAAAAAAGAATGCAAGGAATTCATCGTAAATATCCCTAATATACAATTATATCGGAGTATGATAAATCATGTCCCTTATGGTGTGTGGATCATGGTATAATTTAAGTTGACAGCAGATAAGTTAAAATTGTAGCGGGTTTTGGTTTAGGGCAATAGCTAGGTCAGCATGCAGAGTACACAATCTGTAACACCCCTAGAATTCTGAATACTAGAAAATATAATTTTTTCGAAAACGTTGCCAATTGGAAGTGTTATCGCCACGAATAATACCTCAAATCAATCTTTTAAGACAAGGACAAATGTTACCGGATCTATTATACTCCAAATCCAAATCATAATCTCATTAACATATTCAATAATTAATCCAAAATAATCCTCAAATAAAACATGGAAGAAAATCCTGACTTTGAAGTTTATATTATATTACATATATTAAAAGTTGTGTTTGAAACAACGACCACATTCACATGGTTCAGTTAGGCCATCTCCATGTCACGTGGCATCATAGTTAAAAGCCACAATAAAAAAAAAGATGTATTGTATTCAAATCAAATTATTGTCATTTTGCCTTACCTTGACTCCCCCTTACCGATATCACTTTTGTACTCTCTTTCCAAAAAAGTTACAAATTTTTTTAAATATGTATATTTCATAAGTGTGATAGCTCAATATGGCAACCAAATATATGTAGCAAGCCATACGTTTTGATTTCATCTTGCCCCCTTACAAAATCGTTTTCTATATATTACATACACTCTCAAAATTGTATCAATATGGGACTTACATTTTGCTTTAAGTATATTATATTAAGTGCGATAGTGTCGACATTAATCCTCAAAATGAAAGGGATAATTCAGACAATATCTAAGGGGTCGTGATTGTATTTCATTAGAGAAATTCTGTTTTTTCTTTTTTAAATTAAACTGAACATTACATATTTAACTTTTTTCCTCCCAATTTTGAATCACAACACTAACATTGAAGGTTTAGAGATATCTTACCATCCCAAACTCAGTAATTCCAACAATTGAATCAAACATTTTCATCAAGGATTGGAAAATTGTTTCACCTCCCCATATTTTAATCTCTCTATCGGCTTTTTAGGAGGAATCACAATCAAACTTATGAAAGTTCAATCTGCTAACAATCACTACTATATCTCATTACAAATTAGTGCGAGTCTCGGCAATTTTTCATCAAGTCTAAGGTATAATTCTAACAACATCTGAAATGACTTATAATAATGACATTTTTTTGGGGGGGGGGGGAGGGGGTGTCACAATCATAGTTCATAAAATTTATCGGGAATCACTACAATATCTTATTAGAAATTAACAATAGTCTCGCCAATTTTTCATCAAAGGACACAGAATAATTTAGACAATACCTCACGTGGTCACAATTACAGTTCATTGGTGAATTTATGTTTTTCTTTTTTTTAATTATTAAACTAAATAAAACATATAGGTAATTTATTTCATCAAGATTTTGTGAAAATCACAATAATAACATTTGAAATTAAGAGATAACCACAACGACATCCTATTGACGATTACCGAGAATCATTGTAATTACATAATGATTCACAAGGGCTATTTCCAAAATTTAAAACAATATGTGATTAATAGATGTTACAACATACGAAAATGGGGGTGAATCGAAACTATATTGATGTGAATCATATCATCTACTAGTATATTAAAGGTGAAACTCTTTTTTTATTAACAAACATAACTGTAGACATATTGCTTTGGTGGTGGTTTGGCCCTCCTTGAGATTTATGTCCTCTACCATGAGGTCTTGGGTTCGAAACATGGCCCCCATTTTCGACCAAAATCATTTTGGGAATATTAATTCGAGCGTAGCCCTACGCCTGAGTAGTGAACTAGTTTATTCCAATAGATGAGCATGGCTCTTCGCCATCGACCATCCACAAAGAACTTCATTTCAAGTGCTAAATTACAAGCAATGTTTTAAACAACGGACCTTACCGACCTATCAACGTTAAACCGGTTCAACCAAGATATTGTTAGCCGTCCTACACGATTTGCTAAAAAAACCAGAGGAAGTCAAACTGTGTTGAATCGGCCCTTGTCAGAGGCTAAAGTTAAAGAACTGAGGTTGAATCAGACGGAATTGGTGGTTCAACCGGGGTCAAACCGAAACTGAATCAGCCTAGACCCTTTTCGTCATATTTTTTAATATATCAGTTTTTTTTTTTATGCCCATGACATCATCTAGTTTTTTACCCGATTGAACCGGCCGAACCCTTTAACCCTCGGAAACCAAACACATACCCATAAGTCCATAACCCAAAGAAACTAAACCCATACCCATACCCATACCCGGAAAGCCACCCAACCAAACTACACTCGAAAGGCCAAGTCGGTCCGTCAACTCCACATCCCCACCCAGCCGCGTTTCACGGCCCAAAACAAACCAAAATCAAAATCAAACTTCAACACCACCAAAGTCGGCCACTAATTCTCCACCTACCTAAAAATTATCAAACCACCCTCCAAAACAAAAAAACCTAAACTCCCTCTCCAAATCTCCGCCGTCCTTCCAAATCTCCACCTCTCCAAATCCAATGGCCCAAATCTCACCTCCCCCTCAACGGAACTTTCTAGAACCACAACACTTTTCCACTACTTAAACCCCTCAAACTTCCTCCACACAACTCCACTCATATTCTTTCCTCCCTCCCTCCCTCCCTCCCACTCACTTTCTCAAAACCCTAAAATTCTCTCTCCTCAAAACAGCGTCGTTTTTGAATAGAAAGTAAGAAATTATGGCTGGTAAAGGTGAAGGTCCGGCAATCGGTATCGATCTCGGTACGACGTACTCTTGCGTCGGTGTCTGGCAACACGATCGTGTAGAAATCATTGCTAATGATCAAGGTAACAGAACGACGCCGTCTTACGTCGCTTTCACTGATTCCGAGAGGTTGATCGGTGATGCCGCTAAGAATCAGGTCGCCATGAACCCTACCAATACCGTCTTCGGTACGCTTCATCTTTCTCTCTCTCTTATTTCATTTTTATTACCGTTATTAGCTCAGATCTGGATTTCTGCTAGTTTTTTAATGTTGATTTTGAAGTATGATTTGAAATTTATGCATTATTTTGATGGTTATGAAATTATTAGATCTGGTTTTGTTGTTGTTTTGTTCAATGTAGATCTGTTTAATTAGTAATTAGTGATGTTTAAATGCGAATCATAATTTTTCGTTGGTCATGCGAATTTTGGGTTAAAAATTATTAGTTATAACGAATAATTCTGGAATTATTATCATGTTTGTTTTATCCGTTTTCTTCCTGAATTAATTAAGATCCGTTGTTTGAATTACGAAATTCATATGATTTTGCCTACGAAACATTTTTTAATTTTATTTTTGTTTTAGCAAATTTGTAGCTTTTTTGTTACGCTAAACCTGGCATGTTCACTGATTTGATTAATTTGATAAGATGTAAGAAGTGTAGATCACGTCACTCATATTATCACTAATTTATACTGTATGAATTAGTCGAAATATGAGTCGATTTCGGTTTCGGAGGTGTTTATTAAATCATGATGCTTGTCTTGGTGGTGTTGTGCGTGTTGTTGAGAGATGTTGGTGTTGCGGAAGCTGTTGTCTGTTTTCGGAATTGTGAATTGTAGTAGTGTGATTTACGATTGGTTACTGAGCTATGGAAGTGGTGTTGATTTGTAACAGATGCCAAGAGGTTGATCGGTAGGCGATTCAGCGACTCTTCAGTCCAGGATGACATGAAGCACTGGCCATTCAAGGTCATTCCCGGACCAGGCGACAAGCCCATGATTGTCGTAAACTACAAGGGCGAGGACAAGCAGTTCGCTGCTGAGGAGATTTCCTCCATGGTTCTTATCAAGATGAAGGAGATTGCTGAGGCGTTCCTTGGCTCGACAGTGAAGAACGCTGTCGTTACTGTCCCAGCTTACTTCAATGACTCCCAGCGTCAGGCGACCAAGGATGCTGGAGTTATTGCCGGTATCAATGTTCTCAGGATTATCAACGAGCCTACAGCGGCTGCCATTGCTTACGGTCTTGACAAGAAGGCCACCAGTGTTGGTGAGAAGAACGTGTTGATCTTTGATCTTGGAGGTGGTACCTTTGATGTGTCGTTGTTGACCATTGAGGAGGGTATCTTTGAGGTTAAGGCTACAGCTGGTGACACTCATCTTGGTGGTGAGGATTTCGACAACAGAATGGTTAATCATTTCGTGCAAGAGTTCAAGAGGAAGAACAAGAAGGATATCAGTGGAAACCCTAGGGCTTTGAGGAGGTTGAGGACAGCCTGTGAGCGGGCGAAGAGGACTCTCTCTTCCACTGCTCAGACTACCATTGAGATCGACTCTCTATACGAGGGTGTTGATTTCTACACCACCATTACTCGTGCTCGTTTTGAGGAGTTGAACATGGATCTGTTCAGGAAGTGTATGGAGCCTGTTGAGAAATGTTTGAGGGATGCTAAGATGGACAAGAGCACCGTCCACGATGTTGTTCTTGTTGGTGGTTCTACTAGGATTCCCAAGGTCCAGCAGCTGTTGCAAGACTTCTTCAATGGTAAGGAGCTGTGCAAGAGCATCAACCCTGATGAGGCTGTTGCTTATGGTGCCGCTGTCCAGGCCGCTATTTTGAGTGGTGAGGGCAACGAGAAGGTCCAGGATCTTCTGCTTCTTGACGTTACTCCTTTGTCTCTTGGTTTGGAGAC
>JBBYHQ010000014.1:4491056-4527999 GCA_038382645.1 Spergularia azorica
AGCAAGAATATGTTTATTGAAACTAAGTTATAGCATTTAAAAGAGTTGATCGTAACAAAATAATATTTATGAGACCTATCAATTTATGTTTTTTTTTTTTTAGTTTATTGACTACTTTATTCAATGTCAAAGCAGACTAAATGAGCTGTAAATCACAACTCCACAATACTTAAATAAGTTCGACTCGTAACACAACTAGCTTAATTTGACAAGTTACTAAGATCTTTGACTAGAACTCTTTGACCAAATAAGTAGGTAACAAGCTTATTGGACTCATTCAAAAAGTTCAAGGGTGCCATGTGTAGGAACGCAAACCTTAGCAGCACCATACGGACATGTGCACAAACTTAAAAAGTAAGGGTGACATGACACCGTATCCTAAATCAAAACTCAAAGGGTGCCACGTGAAATCACTTTGGTTGATTGATTTCTCACTCTTAATTAATATAGATAATGGCAAGAATATGTGTTTTGTGCAAGAAGTCGAAGAAGATAAAATGTTTGTGCAAAGACTAGTATGCGACATATCTGAATCAACTTAAAGTACATGCGTGTCTCAACACTTTCGGAATAGATTATAGCATTAGAAATTCAAATTGCAGATGGTTTTTCATAGAAAAATCTCTGTATTTTGATCTATTGAAATAGTTGATATCAACACAATAATATGATTCATCATTGATTTAGCTGAAACAAGAAAATTTAATGTTTGTCGAGTATCATCCCCGAATTTCTTAGGGTTTAGAAAGCAATTCATGAGGCTTTAACCACCCACCCCAGTGAGTCGACGACTGCGCAACCGACTTGGAATTGAGTATAGGAAGGATGGAGACCTAGATTATCAAGGACTTCAACCTTCATAGCCAGGTGAAGAATAGCCAAGAGAAGAATTTGTTTAACCTTATAGTGTATATAAGCGCGTCACCTGTAACTATGAAAGTTGACATTGGTATTGACTATTGAGTAACTATTACAAATTAAGCCCCAGCAGGCAGCAGTCGACGACCGAAAAGAGAAGAGAATGAAGAATGGTGCCAGAATCCAGGATTCATGAACCACATTGAACTAAAAGTGTTAAAACATTTTCAAGTATTCATTACTCTACAATAAACCACTGACTGAACTTAGGATCAGACATAAACCCCGGTTGACAAGAGTAAAAACAAGGACCCGAAACCCTGCAGCAGCGAAAAAGGTTTTTGTCAATTCACAGGGCACACAGACTTAATTAAGCTGAAGAAGCTAAAAAGAGCGGGATGACGCGTTGTAGCTTACCATGAAAACAGATGCAACTGCTCCAGTGACTAGTTCTCTGGAAAGACTCCTATTCTTTCGGGATGAAGTTGCCTCATAGCTGCAATAAAGTTTTGCTAATGAATACGTATAGCTAACGAAACTGACATTAATACACCACAACACAGAAGGGCTACTGAAGATCAAACCAGTATAATGAAGCATAAATACAGAGAGGTCCAACTCTAATAATCAACACACCCCAGTGATTTGATTATTTTTCTATTCTATAAGAGAGGAATTAGATAAAGGACACCAAGGTCAAGGGGAGTGACACTCATGAACAAAAGCACACCAAAGGAGGTGACACCCATATACAATCAGAGAGCTGGATACTTGTGCTTTAAGCTATCATGAGTAATTTTCTCAACAGAATAGATGGAAAGTCAAGAGCCACTCAGATTAGAAATTTTAATGTATAAAAGTTTCAATATGCAAATTCAAACTCTTGAAGCGTAGAAGCAATTTCAATAAGAATTATGATGATTACTTGGGTTCCAATTACACCACAACAGCCCAAGGAATAATCTTCCAACATTCGGTCCCCGTAACAGCTCTCTTTTTTAAACCAAAAGAGCGCCACACATCAACAGCAAACCAAGTTCTTTTTTGTTTTTGGGCCAGAAAGACAACTAAACACAAAGGCACAAGAACACAAAGATTCTGTTTCTACTCATAAGATAGAATCATCCGGAGGATTCAAAACTGATTGATATAATATTTTCTCAAGTGTAGAGAACTCATTTAGCTGATAACATGTCTATAACAGTGCCAAAAACTGATCAATGTAACATAATGAGATATGCCATCGAAAGTATGTTAACAACCTAAAGATATGAGGATCAAGGTTGGCCTAGTGGTTAGAAGCACAACCTGCCCGGGGGTTGTCCCGGGTTCGAATCCTCATATCCCCACCCCCGCAGTATTATCTGCTCCTTTGTACCAAAAAAAAAAAAAAAAAAAACAACAACGTAAAGATATACATTGTCAAACTTATTCTTTAAGTTGGCTGTTGATAGCAATCATAGATTCATTTCATGCATTCTAACTTTGGCTGTGAGAAGCTTAGTAGCAAAACGAATCAAAATTCTGTGCTTTAAAGCCTTCAATTTCCAAACACATAAATAAACTTTGCACCAAACATACGACCCTAAGATTCCAAGAAGACCATTACTAGAATTTTCATCTCCAAGTCACAGGCATCACTCTGCAGTAGGAAAACAAATTCATTATCCTAAAATAGAAGAGCAACAACAACCCAGACACAACCTGACGCTTCAATTCGATCGACCTCATGATCCGCCTAGGTCAAGGACTGAGGAAACTTACACACAAAATGAGAAGCACTATTCAAAAGATTGATTCCAGTAGATAATAGTATATCTAGTATGGCTTAGCTTTACAGTAAATCGGAGGCGGAATATGCCACAGCAATGTAACCAGGAGTCTGAGACCTCCAAAAATGCAAATCAATATGTAGGATATCTACTAGGTTAGTGCTTCGAAATAGATCAGAAGCATGGGGCAACACATCAATGTCACTGGGGTGTGGGGTCTTCATAAATGGAAAATCTATGCGGAATAAAACTCACAAACATGACTTCTGAAATGGCATATGATTATAGTATGCAAAACTTGTTTTACAATGACAAAACCCCAGAATATCAATCTCTACGATGTACTATGTAAGTGCCAAGAAAAAGTTTATAGGTCACATTAGGCATCTAATCCCGAGAAAATATTGAACGTAATCAGCACAGATCAGAGTCCATGAGCTTAACAGGTAGGACCATATTCCACTATCAATGTCTAAAAAAGAACGAAACAATCGAATGATGGGCAGTAGACTTTCTTCTAAAATGTACAGTACAAAAAGGAATCTATCTCCACAACAATCAACAACCCTCAATTAAAAGAAAATAAACTTCACAATATTCTCATGTCTTATTAATAACTGAATCCAACTCTCAATATGCATGATCCTACATGCTAAAAAATTGCACTATCTAAACCTGAATTACCTATTACAAAGCACAGCATATCATAGTAACTCATAAGTAATCCTCTTTCACAAAAACATAATGAAAATTATAGTGTGATCCGAGATTACTCAATGAAAGCTTCAACAGGAAATAAACCCAGCCAAACTCCTCCCCACTAGTCTTTGATTTCAAGGTGAAGCTGTCACGCTCACCATCTACACATATTCAATTCGCTTCTTCCAAATTCTAGCCTTTTGATAATTACAATTTATGGTAGAAGTTATGCATCCGCAAAACAACGTAAAAGTCAGATGGATATCAGCTACTGGCAAAGTTGACATTTGTTAAAAACTCAAAAGATTAGTGGTTTGCCTAGGTCTGAAGATGAGGATAGCAGATTTGAGTGACTGACCAGTTCTGTTTGGAGTATAATAGTATATAAATAGAATTCTACAACATTCTCAAAATATTAGTTTCTTTCAACAGCACTGGTAAAATTGGTAACAACGACGAGCAAACCAGTTTATATGGTGTATTTATCTAGCCTTGGTATCATGGTAGTGATGCTGTAGGGTGTTATAGAGCCATTTATCTCCTACCACCTGCCTTCCATACACACATTTTGTCTATTCCTATTCCTATAAACACAACCCTCTCCCCGACCTTCTTCAAGCACGAAATTGTACATGTTGGACCATTTTAACTCTCACAGCCTTCAGTCTACGATTAACATACTAAGCTATACACACCACTCTACCAGACTAATTACTTACGGCTCCATATCAGCAAACCCTTCAAAATATCGTCATCCAAGTTGTTTTGATACATTTTCTAGATAGTGAAAGTTTTTAAGAATTGAAAACTTCAAACAAAATTAGGTAGCCATTTTTGTAGGCATCACAATTTACTATGATCTTCTAAATCCTTCAAACTGCACGAAGTTGCGTGGCTAGGTGAGGCTAGTAAGTGGATCTTCCCACACACAAAAAAAAGGATCTATTACCCTTCCTTCATCCAAACAACATTTGGCAATTCCTATGTTCTCCAAAGACGTAAGAACTACAAATCAACGGGAATTGTAATTTCTCATGGGGCATCCTAACAAGCACTAATAAATTGTTATTGAACCTAAAAAATTCACCAGGGACTAGAAAGAAAACCCAGGAAAACACGACCTTGACCAAAGTACCCCAATCCTAATCTGCAAATCCAGATTCAAATCAACTCAACAATATAGGAACCATCTATATGAGGGTCAATCTGCACCACTATTCACCACTCGGCAAATCAACAATCCTAATACCCATCTTCATGCATTCAACATTTCGCAATTCCTCTGTTCTCCAAAGACCCAAGAAATACAATTCGACGGGAATTTCAATTTCTCATATGGGCATCAAAGCAAGCACTGATACAAATTGTTACCGAACCTAACGAAATTCAGCACGGACTAGAAAACCCGGAAAAAGACGACTTTGATGAAATTACCCCAACCCAAATCTCTAAAGTTCAGATTAAAATCAATTCTACATTATTAATCCCCTCTACGTGACTACCAATCTGCACCACTATTCACCACCCGGCAACAACTCCAATTCAACAATCCCCCCCAAACCAAACAAAAAATCGAGAAAACGAACAACGAAAGGGGCACAATTGAACCGGCATGACGAGCAAAATCAATCAAATTAAACAAACAATCAAGAAATGCAAAAGCAAACAACAATTCGCGAAAACGAACAACGAAAAGGGCGCAATTGAACCGGCATTACGAGCAAAATAAATCAAATGAACAATCAAGAAATGCAAATTAAACAAAAACATCAAAAAATTCATGAAAAGACATACATGAAGAAAGAAGCAGTAAGAAGAAGGCCGATGGTGAGGAGAAAGAAAGCAAGAGTCGGGTACATCGAAACCGAAACCGGGCTGCCGATAGACTTTGCTGATTGAGCCTACATTAATCCCCCCAATTCATCAACAAACAATAATCAATCAAATTAAACATCACCAAAATATCCAAATTAATTGATCATATGATGAGGAGAGAGAAAGAGGGAGGAGAGAGGAGAGAGAAAATACCATGAGAGACGACTACGACGACGGAGGAGGAAGAAGAAGAAGATCTGATTTAGGGGAAAACTCTCTCTCTTTCTCACACAGTCAGATCGGATGTGTGTTCTTCACGCTTCCTAAGTACGAGTAAAGGTTTTTGAGGGTTTTTACTATTAGTCTTTGATCCGATTGTATGTTAAGTGTTCTTCACTCCTCTCTGTCTAACCAAGTGGTTTTATTTTTTCAATCGTTGGACCCGAACTTTGAGAGTTTTCGAGTTTTGGGTAAAATCGTGTTACGATGGAGATGTAAATGGCAAATAAGTGAGGGGTTAAATGAAAAAAAAAAATGCTAAGTTGGAATTTCGGTTCTCGGTTTGGATGTTTTTGAACAGTTTGTTTTTTACAAGTTTTTTTTCTGTCTTTATCGTAAGACCGTCTTACCCAAGTTTTTGTTGCGAAGACACTATTTGTTTAGTCTTATAATGTGATTGTAAACATACTGATATGGGATTGGTTCCGATAGTATAATGTTCTTCTATGAATGAATTGTGAGTTTAGATGTTTGACTCCCCTACTAGTTTCAAGAGACTTGTAGGGAGTTTTGGCTTTGGATTCCGGTAGGCTTATGTTTTAGATCTCAACAATTTTTCGATCGTGTTTTAGTAGGATTGTTCATGTTTGAGAGTCGGAATATGTATTTGAAACCTTTGTATTTGTCATCTACCGTAGAATTGTTAGTATACAGCATTACAACTCCATATGTTGGTAATTCAAGAGGTAGAATGTTGTGTTACTTCCTAAATTTCACCTTTATGTTTACAATACCTTTTAGCACCTCTTATCCAAGACTCAAGAGTGGTAAATCATATTAGGTCGTTTTTGTTCGATTTGATACTTACAAGTGTTTTTTCTTGTAACAGTTCAAATTTTATAACTAAAAATAAAGAAAAGTGCACATACAAGCGAAATTAAGACCTAAATCTCTAAGCCTAAACATTTTGATAAATGATAACATGCTCAATCTTGCTCTCTCTTTTTTTTTTTTTGGTTAGTGCTAGTATGAACTAACAGTCTCACTGTCTCAGGCTTCCAGCCAGCAGACGAAAGGAAACAGTTGCATGAGTTACAGAGGATCGGATGGTTCAGACCTGTGACAACAGTTTAAGCTTGCCTGTGACATCGAGTAGCGGTTTTGCGTATGCTATACATACTGTAATTTATGCAGGATGTTCCAGGGAAACATGACAAAAGGCTACCAATACCAATATTCAGCATAACATTATCGTATTACTGTAATATTTACTCAGAAATCAACGAAGTAACTACATTTGATGTTGATACAAAATCTTCTATACAGATTATTAACAAAAGAAGGCCGTCTTCATCCTCATTACACTCCAACTGCTGTCCTTGGGACATTCTTGCGAGCTCTATCCACAGCTAGGGCACACTGACATGACTCCTCAGTGAATGTCCTTATGGGTGCTTCTTTGAAGCAGACACAATACTCACACAACAGCAAGTTGAATGGCTTACTTGTTCAGTCGCTGTCCCAGAAGACGGAGTTTTACTTGAATGGACAAGACCCCTCCTTACATTCTTACAAGGCACATCGAGCTACTTCTTGTATTGTCACTTGCACAATCAATGTGAACTTCCCCATAATCTATACATAATTCCATGCTCGCTTACACTTCCTTGCGACTGCCCTCTTATTCTCTGCCAAAACTGTGGACCCCTCGTTGTTCTTATGGGACCTGATGCAGAGTGCCTTCGATATGAATCTGACGCCTGCCTACCTAAAGTTGCTGAACCGCTAAAAGTTTCACTCACTGAGAGCCCCTTCTCAACGTCATTCCTGGGAGCGTATGTGTTCAGAGAAAACTGGCCTTGTAATGTATCCGGTGTTTCTAAAACTGGACTCTCCTTAGCATCAAAATCAATTGATAAATTCTCTCGACTGTGACTTCTTGAGCCTCCATCCTTGGAATCATCACACTCACTACACACTAGCTTCAAGGCCTGTACAACCTCACCCATGAAAGGGCGATGGGACACCTCAGGCTGTACACACATCGAAGCAATTGCCGCCACTTTTGCAACACTCTCGTAAGGTACTTCAGATCCCAAGGATGGGTCTATAATCGATTCTAATCCTTTTCTACTTGTAAGGAATGGCCTTGTCCACGAAACTAGATTTTCTTCTCCAGCTGGCTGTGACATGTCTACGGGTTTTCTTCCTGTTAAAAGCTCGAGAAGGACAACCCCATAACTGTAGACATCACTCTTCACAAGAAGATGTCCAGTCATAGCATACTCCGGAGCCACATACCTGATTTAGGAGGAAGTGTTAAGAGCACAGAATAAAGGACTACAAGAACCTGATACCTTAAGTGACAAGAACTCTCACATAAATCTACTTGACGCTCATAATCAGTGTAACAGAAGCTGCTTCAATCATCATGTGAAGTAAAAAAGAAAGATAGCACACATACCCAAAAGTTCCCATAACACGTGTTGATATGTGTCTATTCTCTTCATCCATTGCAGTTCGGGCCAAGCCAAAATCAGAGACTTTTGGTGTGAAATCGTTTTCCAACAGGATGTTGCTGGACTTGAAGTCCCGGTGTATGACTCGCGGACTTGAATCTTCATGCAAATACGCAAGACCACGTGCAGCACCAAGGGCAATCTTCATCCGGGAAGCCCAATCAAGAGGAGCTATTTCTTTGTCTGGCCCTGATAACAATATACAAAAAATATAGTAATTAACTTTATAACGATGGTTCTTTCATCATGAATGGGATGGGGGAGATTCTTATAACATATTCTAACCATGCAAATGAGAGTCAACGCTGCCGTTTGGAATGAGTTCGTAAACCAAGCACCGCATACGCTCATCTGTACAGATGCCAATCAACTTGACCAAGTTCCTATGGTGAAGTCGGCTAAGCATCTCAACTTCAGCCAAAAATTCCCTACCACCCTGCTGATCATCTCTTTTAAGAACCTTTACCGCAACTCTACTGTCATCTTCTAGAAGACCACCATGAACAAGACCAAAACCACCTTCCCCAAGGATTCTTGAAGGATCGAAGTTGTCAGTGGCTTTCTCTATTTCACTCACGCTAAAGGTCCTTGCAGATCCATTATACGTGGCAAGGCTAGACCCAAGTGACAACGAGGAACTCTGTCCACTCCCAGTTGAAAGTCCCGCAGGTCCTAAAATGCAAAATTTACGCGTTATCAGTTCTCACTTCTCAAGCATACCTGAAAGATTATTAGATCATGCCATATATGAAATTTAGGGTAAGTTTATGATTTTGCCAAACAAACACATGGTTTCATTTCAAATTATTTTCCGTTACATTTATTCTAAACATAAATTACAGAGAGGCTCCCAAAGTGTTCATGAGTTATAGTTGTAACTATTTTGTATCATTCTTCTGCACTGAGACTTTGTGATCATAAAGATATCATGTAGTACTTTTTGAGAAAGCGTCACCCAAAATATTTAACCTTGTAATGACCTGTAATGTTTTGTTTTCTTTAACCTTCTTCTGTAGTTCTGTCCACAAGGTCAATAAGACAAACTTGAGACAAGAAACAGCAGCTCATAATAACACAAAAACTTGGATTAGACCAACCTATAGCAGCTTTTAAGACTTTGGGTGATTTTAAAATAATTATGTCTCTTCAAACTATTTAGAACATGCCCTAAAAATGACAAGCACTTCATAGACCTTAAAAAGCAATAAGGTCTACTCATTATGACCCATAAAGCAGTCTTAACTAAATTGCTGAAGTGCAGTCTATTAAGAAGGGTATTGGTTTGTTACATCTAAAATTCTAAAGTTTTTGAGTCAGCAACTGATAAGTGATAACAAGTGCTTCTTCATCTCTATTTACACATGAGACAACGGAGTAATAATCCTGATAAAAGAACAACAGGGTACAAACCTGATGATCGGCCAAGGGAAGCTATAGCACGAGGTGTTTGCGTTACTTGATCACTCTTGTTTGTATGTTTGAATACCAAAATCCAAGCAACTGAACAGCACATTAACAAACCAAGAACAGCTGAAAGAACTCCAACAGCTATAACAGTGGCAGTTAGCCTGTGTTTATGCCTCTGTTTTGTCACATCGACCCCCAAAGGATGTAATTTACTCCCATTAGGGTCCCCAACAGAGTAAGGCATGCCATTAATTACAGCAATGTCAGCTGGAGCCATAGGTGGTGAGGGAGGAAGACCTACAAGTGCAATATTTACCATAGTAAACAAAGTAAAAACAAAAATCATATTAAACAAAGAGTAAGTGAGCAGTGATTCAATACCTGGATAGCGCACATAGAGTACATCATAATCACCAAAAATAGACTTGTCTATGATGACCTGCCTGTGCCAGAATCTGTCAAATATCAGATGTGATGTAATGTTGTCAAACTTGTCATCGAGGGGTACCAAGTCAACAAGGACAATAGATTTCTCTGGTTCCTCTGCTGCTGCACTGGCTCCCATGATGCGGACTTGACTTTGTTTCAGAAACACCCCGCCAGCGATTTCCTGGGCCAACTCGGACACCAAAGGGAAAAAAGTATACAGAGCCACACCAAGGCGCAGTCCAACTTGCATTGGCCAGACGCAGCCACATGGGGATCCCGGAGGTGTATTTGTAGATGGCGCAGGACATGTAAGATATGCACAATCTGCAGAAATCAGAGCCTTTGTCAGCAAAGAAAAGTGAACACAAGAACAAGATAAAGCGGAATAAGCACTTACATACCTGCATTAGGAGGTGGAGGCGGTAAGGACAGAATTCGTGGCGAAAGTGGTTTCTTGGTGTTCCGTGGTGAAGACCGAGAAGGAGATACTTCAGGGGGAAGAAATGGAACTGGCAAAAACAAAAATTGTTTATTTATTTTAGCCAGGAGTATACAGACAACATAACTGTAAACGCATCAAAGGAAAGCATGGCTTACTTTCAAAACTGGCAGGTGGCGCACTTGGGACAGGTGAAGCCGCAGACGGATTATCAGGAGTTCCTTGTGGCGATGGTAAAGGAGCCACATCAGTGAGAAATCCTGAGAATAAGGAACAGTATAAAGTATTAAAAGTATGATCTTAGTTGCATTAGCCTTTTATTTCCTGCTCTATATGGGTAAATCATTGATCTGTAACCCTACTAAGTATAGGTGGTCGATGGTGGAACTGCCTGCCAAAAGATAATTTAGAAGCTAAGACGGATATGGGCTCTCGGCATGCCCTTTAAAAAAAAAAGAAAACTCATTAATCTCTCAGGAGGTGCAGATCTTGGAGATATCAAGACAGGGCTAAGGCCAAACTAAGACAGACTTTTGAAATTCTTGGAGAAGGGAGCTATGAGTGGAGAGGATTATGGAAGTAGCTTAAAATTCTTGTAGGACTTTAACTCGATAATGAATATATGAAAACTCTCCAGTACATGATCTCAAAAAAAAAAAAAAAACTCTGTAGTACATTTACCTGGCGAATGATGCTGAGCATGATGAGATCTATTAACTGCCGGATTCCCTTGAGATGAGGAAGGAATAGGAGCAGTTGCATTCTTCCTGTCAAACTTTGGCTCTGAAGGAGATACTTTGGGAGCCGGTGGAGCAGTATCATCACCATGTTTATCACTTGGAGCTGGAGCAGGTAGAGGAGGGGCATGAGGCTCTGTTGAAACAGGTAAAAAATTAAAGAACTACTTAACATGATCAGTTCAGTGAACAGCAAATGAAAATATTCACAAATCCGGATCTAGACAAAAAGCAACTCATTCAACATATACCTCAGAAATCAACAACCAGTAAAACAACTAACACATAGATTCTTTTACTACCCATGGAATGTAAACTTTAAGTCGATAGCTGTCTCTTTACATAGCTGACCCCCGTCATTTACAGACATGTATTTCCTATTATCCTTTCAGTCAAAGTTGAAAACACAAACATCAGAACACCATTGCCTATGAGGCTATGACACAGAAAACTTCATATCTGAACTTGCTGCACAAATGAAAGCAAACTGTGCAGAAAGTGCTAGCTAATAAAACATCGTACAAAAATATCATAAACGACAAGAGAGTATGACACATTCATTAAGAAAATCTCCAAATCTTAGAAGCCAGCAGGAAATTTTAACAGTTGCTTCATATCATTTGAGAATGTGTTGAGCTGATTCATATCTGTAAATCCATCATCAGATCTACGCAACATATGATAGCTGCGCCATTCATACATGCCATGCAAGGAAGAGTAATATGAGGAGCTCCTATGCTAAAATATGTATAAAGTTTGTCTCTGAATGACCCATGATGAAATTTGCGTCGAGAATCTCACTGACCAGCTGTTACTTCACAATACAAGTAGCGGAAACAGTTTCTGAGCCATTTTCATTTATTCCATTTTTATTTCAAAACCAAAGAATAGCAAATCTTTGGCTTAGAAATAGAAACTAGATGTTTTAGTTACATGATGAGAAAACAGAACAATCGACTACAAATCAGATAAATCCTAATTTATGTATGACATTAAACAGTATACAGAAACCATTTTCAATTATCTTCAAAACAACTACTATCTCCTTCCCGAGTTTTCTCTGCGTAAACACCCCATGTCCATCACACACCCTAAAATTAAATTTGGAGCAGCATCTGTTGCGTGAACAATTACAAGGAGATTGATATAGTTCTACCATGAAAGTCACAAAGAAAGAGTAAGACCAATTGTGTACCTGAAGCATTTGATCTCAATAACGGAGTGCTATGCTTTGGTGCTTCACTATGTTGCCTAGGTGGAGGGGGAGACTCTTGTTTGACATGATTCGTAGGCGGTACAGCCCTTGATGGAGGTGATGTGTCTGGAGTAATGACACGAATGCATTCAAATTAGAGATTAACTGAAAGTAAACATGGTGATGAATATTTTTTTCATACGAAATGCACATACCTGGTGAAGTTACAAATGGTGGAGGAGCTCCATCTTGTGGTGCTTTTCTTTGATAAGAATGAGGTGGCATAGCATGATCAGTTCCTTTCATTGATGGAGAAGGGGGAACAGAAGGATAAGATAGCTCAGAAGGAGGAGTAGGCAAAACATGGGATGGCATTGGTGGTGACGTTGAAGCATGAGAAGACTTTTTTTGTGGGGGTGAAGCAAAAGGAGGTGACACGAAAAGTGGTGGAGGTGAAGCACGAGGCGGTACTGCTCCTGTCACTATGGATGAAGCTGGAGGAGGGGTCACTGGTAAACTTAGTGGTGGCGGTGAAGAAAACACCTGAGGAGGCTCTGCCAAAGGGGGTGAAGATGAATGTGGTGGCACCAATTGAGGGAGGGGGGATACCGCATGGGATGGGATCGGAGGAGAGAGCATTGCAGAATCATGAGGTGGCACAACAGGAGGTGACTCAAGCGGATCCGGTGAAGGCATTATTGAAGGGGGTGAAACCAAAGGAACTGAGGGTACCTCAAAAGTTGGAGGCGAAGAAGGTAGTGGGGGAAGAACCAACTGATGCGGGGGAGGTGATGCATTTGGTGGTCCCAATTGTGGTGGTATAGACGATGCATTTTGTGGTACAGGGGAAGATGGCGTAGGTAAAACTGATGAAGCGTCCATGGGAGGAGAAACCATCAAAGGGGGTGAAAATGAAGAGCTTGGAGGCAATGCAGGAGTTGGGGGAGGTTCAGATGGAACAAGTGGAGGTGAAGGAGATGATGCATTTAGGGGCGGCAATTGGGGTGGGGGTGATGAGGTAATTGTGGGCATTTGTTGGGGTGGTGATGATACAATTGGGGGCATTGGTTGGGGTGGTGGTGATGACACAATTGGAGGTGCTAGTTCAGGTGGAGGGGAAGATACGTTTGGAAGCATAGGAGGGGATTGCATAGCTGGAACAGGGGGTGACAATGAAGAGCTTGGAGGCAATGCAGGAGATGGAGGAGATTCAGATGGACCAAGTGGAGGTGCAGGAGGTAATGCTTTAAGAGGCGGCAATTGGGGTGGAAGAGATGAGGCAATTGGGGGCATCTGTTGGGGTGGTGATGATGGTATAGTTGGAGGCATTGGTTGGGGTGGTGATGATGGTATAGTCGGAGGCATTGGTTGGGGTGGTGGTGATGACACAATTGGTGGTTCTAGTTCAGGTGGAGGAGAAGATACGTTTGGGAGCATCAAAGGGGGCTGTATAGCTGAAATAGGGGGTATTGAAGAGAAAACTGGCTGAGATTCTGGTGGAGGTACCTGAGTTAAGGCCTCAGGTGATTTTGCAGCCAGTGGGAGAGATGAAGGACGAGGCGGCTCAGCACCTGGTAGCAGAGATGGAGCATGTGATGGTGCCACATCAACTGGTGGACTTAATTTAAATGGCTGGGTATCACCAGCTGGTGGTGGGGGTTCATACAGAGTTGGCTCATCAGCAGGGGGTGTTAAAGGTGCAGGTGGTGGTGACTCTAAAGGAAAAGGCAACATTGGTGGAGGCGAAACAGAATCATTAGAAGGCAATGAACCCATTGGTGAATAAGCCTGTGATGGACTCAAATGAGACGGTGGAGACAAGACAGGCAATGGCCCAGCAGAGGGAGGTAAAGTTGAAGCATGCTGTGGACCTTTATAAGGTGGTGGTGCAGATAGAAATGGTGGTGACAAAGCTTGTGGTGGCTTTGCGGCCACTGGTACAGAAGACGCATGTGGTGGCTCAACAACAGGCGGAGGAGTTATGTCCTTTGGAAAATCCATAGCTGATGGTGCTGCCGAATCATTTCTTGACTCAACAGTAGGTGGGGGAGTTAAATAATGTGGCTGCTGAAATGGTGTCTCTGAAACCAAGGGAGGAGCTGAATCATGAGTTGGTTCTGCAGCTGGTAAACCTGAATGATGAGGTGGCTCTGCATACAATGGTGGATCGTGTGGTGATTGTGTTGGAGATGATGCTGCTTGATAAACCGGAGCAGAATTGCCGGATGGAGATACTATCGGTGATTGAAGGACCAAACCTAGTATAGACATGAAACATTAGCTCAAGTCCTGGATCCCAATACGCATCACTAAACTAGGTTTACTTAATTTAGCACTCAAAGACAAACCTGGTTCAAATCTCGAACGAGGAGCTTGTGCTTCTACGGGAGGGGTGAGAGAGGAAGATTCCGGTGAAAGAGGTTGACCAAAATCTGCAGATGTATTGGATCATAATAGTTAAACAAAAGCCGAAGAATTCCCCAAAATCATCTAAGGAATAAAAAGTCCAGGTGAACCAACTCGAAAGAGATTAAGACCTACTTCCGTCTCATTCATTTTTCCCATCCTACTGTTGATACTACCTTTGCTAAGACTACCTAGAGTTTCTCTATATCGTTAGATTCATTCTCGTGCTTTGTGCAGAACAGACAAATAGAAATTAAGATTCATGTAGCTTCCTGCAACTCAGAGTAGCAGAGAAACCAACCCTAGTTAGTTATTCAATACAGTGAGCCAGTTTAAATTACGGGTGATCTCCACCCTTCAAGTGCATTAGGCAATAGGCCGAGCACTTGATTGCATGCGTATTGTCTTGCAAGCTACCGAGGTCATAAGTTTCAACGTAACAGACGACACAATACAAATGTGAGAATGCCAAATTATGGAAGATAATCAGCTTAAAACTCAGAAGCAAAACCAGGGGCTACTGAGATCCCCAATAACAATGCTTTTACATTGTGATCAACCATTTCTATTTACGAGCAATTCGATATCATTTCGAAAACTTGATGTATATAGATTTCCAATTCAATTGCAATTCAGGAATGAGTACTTGAGAAGCAATTAACAAAAGTGAATTCTTGCTGCATTTGGCACTAAACACTGCATTTCAACAACCCACAAAATCACATTAAAACTCTCGATCTCTTTACTTTAAATTGTTAATTCTTGCTACATTTACACTTAACATTGCATTTTAACAATCGAGACATTTGCAGCATAATGAAACACTAAACCAAATTTAACAAAGATTTCACAACCAAACAATGACACAATAAACTCGGAAAATGATTTGAGGTCGACTAACATGAATCGTCATATTAAACCGTAATATCGAAAAAAAAAACAATGAAACAGTGCCCATTGGATAACAGAAAAAATTTACCAGAAGATCCAGGAACAGCAAGACAAAACATGCATAGATTCAGCAACAGCCAAATCCCTTGCACTTGCAGCACCAACCCCATCCCATGAAGCAACAGTATTCGATCTCCAATTCAATCTTTCTCAAATCATATATTATAATATCACTCCTAAATATAAAAATTTACAACTCAAAACTGTAAATATGAATACAAATAAATTAAAAAATTTGTGGGTTTTTTTCTTTAAGCAAAATCTCAGAACACCCACAACATATTAGCAGTAATTCTTAAGCAATAATAAGAATCTAGCTAATATACACAAGACCCAGAAAATAAGCAATCTTTTTTTCTTATTTTTTTTTGGTGGAAACTTTTTTATTTTTAATTTAATCTTGTGATATTAGAAGAAGGTGAGCTCTGAAGCTTGTAAAAGGTAGCTCAGAGCTTTGGTTGCCATAGAACAGTTTCCACTGACAAAGAGGACTTACTACTATCAAAATACCAATAACTGAAACAGGAATAATTAATCATAATTAACTGTACCTTTTAATCATAATAAAGTTTTGCACTTGCATAGTTTTTTATACACTGTACCTTTTTTTTCTTAATCAAGCTAATAAATTATACTTTTGTAGTTAATCACTTTGATTAAAAAAATGGTTGATTAAGAAAAATGTTTGCTGTCTGATCAGTTTATAAATCAGAAATTAATAAAGTATACATAGAGGGAGAGAGATGGGGTGATTAGATTTGGTGGGCTAGAGAGAGAAAGATTGATTCTTGTGAATTATGAGTATGTTAATTAAGTACTAGGTGGGTTGAATTTTAGTGAGAATTGAACTGAAAAAGATGGAAGTTAGCCTAAAATCAGGTTGAATATAATCTAATGCTAGTAAATGTTAACTTAGTACAGTATTCTTTTGACTCATTAGAGTCATTAGTCAGCATTTTGTCAATTACTACCAATTTTATTAGACTTGTTCAATGGACCGAATAAGTTACGAGTTGAGATGATTTTGAGTACGGATATAATATTGGTCATTTTTATTTTGGTTTTACGAGAGTAGAATCAAAACGATTTTAGGTTGAAATGAATGGTCTTTTTAAATCTAAATAGAGCGAAATTTGGGTGTTTTGGAAAAGATTTTTAACAGTTGTGATTAACATCAACATGCATTTGTTAAAGGGTCAAGATTCAAGGGCAAGTTAGAGGGGGTTGTCATGTGTCCAACAGAAGTTAACACATCATCCATGTTGATATCCAATCTGTTCTCTAGATTTGGCTTTGAAGACAAGTGGGGAACTTTTTTCTCCATTATTATAATTATTGTACTTCTTCAAAACTCTTCTTTTTATTATCAAAAATAATTGTACTTCAATCTCGATATCTTGATTACATGCAAAACAAAGTGACCGCAAAACCATGATAATAACATCATTACAAGTTAAACTCATCAAAGTTTGGTCTAAGGCTCTCTCGGGTTCAAATCGTCATATTTCTTCCTAATAGTATCAGCTGCTCATCTACAAAAGCGATTGTCTTAAATTTAAACGAAATGCTAACAAGGAACTGATAAGACAACTAGAACTTATAAGACATATGTTCTACGGGGGATATGAGATGGAGGATGTTGTGTTAGGTGAATGTTTGCATAGATTTGAGTGAGAGGGGACCAATATTAAAGAGAGCAAAGTCTTATTAGGAGCTTGAGCTCCAAGTATTCTTGAGGACCACGTGCTTCAATTCTTGCTCCCCAACTTTATTCAAGGCTTAAAAATGTTCATTCCTTCACTAACATTCCCAAGTCACCGATGTCTCTGTGATATTGCATGAACAACATTACGTATGTGCAAGGGCATTGCAATGTAACATAATGACATCCTCCACCACCTCATATCCTTTAATGGACCGGTACATTAAACTAACGCTCCATTTTGAAACCGGACCGAACCGTAGATTTGCAATCGTGACCCCAACCAAATCCGAAATTATGCTAGTCCGTTTTCGATCCTCATTTCCTAAGATTTCGGGTCCGGTCCAATTTTGCACTGATATACATCCCTACAGAATAGAGATGTGGAAAATAAAAGTAAAGTTATCTAGAAGATTAGACAGTGAACAAGGCAATCTACGCCCATCCTTTGCTGGCCAAGTTCGTGAAACTGCATGTTCACGAGCATCAATTCCAACCACTTTTGTTTGTCCCATTTTTATTGGAACATTCAATTTAATTTGTGACCTGTGCACCCTACACTCAAGAGTTGCATTTTGTTAGGGAACACACGCCGAAAAAATGACTACCAAATTCAACAATTCTTTTGTTCTTAATCTATAGATTGAGGTATCTTTCCACTGAAGACAAATTTAATAGGCCCTCTCGCACTAGCAAACAGCAATGATCTGATGATATGAAATTTCTTCGGCTAACTAAACTTGTGACTTAATACGGAGTACACATGGAAAATCATAAGGCGCCGAATCGTAAATATTAGTTCGAAACAGGTAAATAAGCACTCGTCCAGATTACAGACGAGTGAGCTTAGAAAAAGGGGTGGATCTACGGAGTGCAGACGCAACTATTTCATAGGATTGCCAAGCCCAGTGAGTCGGGACTCATACGAGGGGGACGGACAGCAAAAACCATGTAAAGAACTGCATTTCAAGAGATAACTATTTGCTCCTGTTGATATACAACTATAAGTTATAAAAAGGTATCAAAGCGGCTGATAGATCTACCTAATCACAAGCTGGTTGAATTAAATTACCTCCGGTGAAAAGATCGTCTGGCTGAATGATATGCAATGAAAAACAGCCAAGTACCTCGATAAAATCTAGCATTTGGTGCAGCACGCGAGGAGCAAGGCGTAAGAATTTCAATTCACTGGTCTCCGGAAACAAATTGTCAGACAAAGCACAATCTTCATATCTGAGTCCTCATTGCCCGACTTCATTGGGGTCGTAAGCTTTAAATTGAGACTTAAAAGCTTCCACCATTATTACCTCTTCATCTTTGCTAAGTTTACAATTCCTCCAGTCAGCTTTTTCAGGGATTTTGAGCAAGCCAGACAGAACCTACAAACATAATAAATTTGGGTTACAATCAACAATGTCACTGATAACAACTTAGCCAGTCACTCACATAAATGACATCCCTAGTAACAGCAATAAGAAAAAGAAAAGAACTAAAGTTGAAAGGTTGTCGGTTAAATTGCTTCGGCGCAGACAATCTCATTCAAGTGTGGAATGGATAGAATGACAGTCGTTGACCGCACACTCAAGCAATCGATAGAAACTCTGATCTAAAACCAGAAACATTGTATCTAGCTATATGGCAAAAATATATGCTCCTCTACAACAACAGCATTATCCTACGGCACGGTATAAAGGGGAGGGGGGGGTGAGGCTGTTTCTAATAGGATCGTGATGAAAATATGCTGCTTAACGTCCAAAGAAAATTTCTAGCCATCAGAACATGTTGAAGCAGCGAACCGTAAATGGCTGCATGAATTACACTCAAGTCATGATAGAGTGTTTGCCATCTTCACAAACCGAACACCTCATGGAAAGAAAAACCAAGGAACAAATATTGGAGCAAGATTTATATATCATGAGTTATGTTTCTTCAAACTTCAAAACATTACCTCGCGACCAAATTGGAAAGGGAAATCCTCTTTCTCATCAACAGTGTGTCCCAGTACAGTACCATCAGGTAGCTCCACATAGAAGAAACCAGACCGGCCATCATATTGTGACGTTAAGAGTTCTCTCCCTCCAGATGTATTATCATCTACAACATTGGGAAACAATTAGAGACAGTTCAATGACAATACTTTCAAATACTTTTCAATCTTGTTGAACTCCATCTCCACCAGAGTAAATTAGAACTTTTGCAAGGACAGGAGTCACAGGACTATAGCAGAAAAGAGTTCAAATAATCTGGCTTTACAAATACGAAGTATATTCATTCCCCATTGCTGATGATTAAGTCAGTCAAGTCATTATCATAGCTTAAAAGACACGTATTCGTAGAGGCTCAAAAGCATTAGTGTCCATGGCTCAAGCACATAGTCAGCAAATACTCCCTCCATTTCTTTCATTTCGATACATTGGGCTTGGGTTCCCCTCACAAAACCCAGCCCAACATAAAGAAATGGAGGGACCAAATTACAGAGGTATCCGCAAAACTTTAGGGTACAGAACTTTCTTCAGACATGTATGAATATCAAATCGCTTATGAAAGCATAAGAGATATAATTTTGGACATGACATAGCAATTAAGTGATGCAGGAGAGGTGTAAATTCCCAGGTTTCCCTTGTTTAATAAAGAATCTAGGTTATCACTTTTACCACAAGTCCACAATTACTTTCTGCGAAGAAAAAGGTCTATACACGGCTCATGTACAGGATAACTGGTTTTTATTTGTGTATGTAGTGAGAGAATGGTGCAACTTGGGGGTGGTTTTAAGTCAAACTCAACTAATTGTATAAATGGTTACGCGATTAATTCCAGCTCTGTATGTCGAAAGCCATCCTTATCCTCCATCCACTTCAGTCTACAATATTAAGCATACTACCAACCTCTAAAAACCTCTAGCATGTGTGTGTTGGTTAGCTAGCACAGGATCCGTACTGGATACTGGAATTCCCAAACTTATAATAATCAAAGTCCAGAAAGCTTGAGAGGCTCTCGCTTATGGCGAGATAAGAGGGGTCGGATGTACACAGCCTCAACTCTTAAAAACACAGAAGAGGTAGTGTCCAGAGATACCAAAAATCAAAGATTGCAAAGGCAATAAATTTATGAGGAGAAAAATCTATCTCTCATCCGCAGGCAAAGGCGGTGATTTCTTTAAATGCATTCAAGAGAGAAGTAACAGAAGAGGAGAAGATAACCACCCCTAAATTGCATAGGCAGATGAGCATTAACAAGACTTCAGCAATCTGGCAATAAAACGGGACACCAGACAAAATATCAAACATAAGTCAACCAGAAAACAACAGATTGACTTACTTTTAATTGTGAGCAGATCAATCCCCAGTTTTTTAGCAGCCAAGTTAAAAATGTTCTTGGCAGCAGATGCTTTAGTCTGAGGAATTGGAATAGCCTGCAGGAAATGCAGATACACACAGTAAGCAGATGAATGAGTGAATCAATGTTGACATCACCTGCAAGGTGCACATAAACAACGAAGGAAAATACTGAATGTTTCAAACTGAAAAGTACCAAAGATCATTGATAATTAGGTTAAGATTTTTTTTGTCCTTGTGCTTTTCCTTTCTACTCTTAATAACATCAATAATGGTTATTCTATCATGGACTAAGATGGAAAATGCAAAAAAAAAAAGGGTAAGGGGGTCCTACTGTAAGACACTAAGATGGTCATGCCCAAAACTTATTGCTTATTCCCCATCCTTCTCTTTCCCTCCCTTCCACCCTCTGTTACTCTGCCCCTTCCTATTGCTCTAAAACCTTTCTCTTCTTTTCTTTAAGAGGCAACGTCACAGTGGTGAATCAGTAAAACACATACAGCACAAGCCAAAGTTGTGAAGCATCTTAGGCAATCCCATAGATTAAGGGCTATTTTGCTTGGCAATGCTACTAGATAACTGGGTACAAGGATGGACATATAGTACACAGCTTCAACCACATTTAACTGCAGAACTTACACTTGGATATTCCAGGTGTTTAATCTTCACCATGTGTGGATCTAAATATCTGATAAGGACCGAGAAGAGCAGGAAATGCATATAACAAGTAACTTATGCTGAAGAAACTAACAACCAAATATAGAAAGTTCAAAATCATAACGAGAGGCCCACTTTCAATCACATAGACAATTAGACACACGCCGCAAAAAAAAAAAAGGAAAAAAAGGTAGGCCAAGCACCCTGACCTGGAGATTAGCATGGGTGCCCCGTTTTGTGATCCACTCAAAGAAAACAACTTCCTTTCCTTGAGTTTTGCAAAAAGCTCGAAGACTGCTCTGAAATTTATAGAGCTCTCTTTGAAAATCTGGAGTTAACGATATAGTGCTGGGAGAGTGCTCAATCGGAATCACTAGCACATGGTCATCAACAAGTGGGCCTTTTGCCATTGCACAATATAAGTTTTCACCAACGCTAATGATTAAATGGGACTCCACATTGGGGCTTGACAAGCAAAACCAGCATTCCTTTGACCTGAAATCAATTTGAAGTCACAAGAGATTACCGATCATTTGAACAAGAGAAATGTAAATAGGAGACAAAGATATCAGAAAGCGACGAAGAAAGCACGCGGATTAGAACATGTGAGAAGATACATCAATACCACAAGATATGAATAAAAAATATGCCCATTAACAAATTGAGAAATGATACAAACAACCAACCTGCCGGCATTTGCATTTTCAGATCTTGGTCTCTTCCTTGGAACATTGTCACCTTCGTCCGCTAGAGTATGTCCAAATTGACACTCTGGGCCCCTTTCACATTTACCCTTATTAAGAAAATCAAAGCATACCCCTCTCATGTATTGCTCTCTTGCTTCTGCATCATGTCGGAAAGGACAACTTTCACCTCTTGGACATGAACCTGAAGACAAATATTTGAAACAAAGCTTCTCTGTTTCTTGACCTCTCTGGTTGCGCTTTTTCACATCATAACGCCAATTTTGTAGTTCCGTGGTATCTTCCCCAAGTTTACTTTTAGTCTCTTTCGAAGAATTCTTATCATCAATTTTGTAGGGAGAAGAAGTTGTATTTGGAGGCTTCGAGCTTATTTCTGAAGCTGACATGATCGATGCAGGAGTTGGAGATATTGCATGCATGAATTTCTGACACACGCATATCAAAAGAGAATAATAAAATGACTAGAGATATGCAGAAAAGATACTAATATAATACTATGAAGTACTTTACATTAAAGCAGAGTCCAAACTTTCAGTTAATAATAAATTAAGCACTTAGAGAATTAGAGTAAGCCAAGTCCTCTCAAAAGATCTAAAACAAAATTAGAAAGAACTTGAGGTTAGACCCCCTTTCTTAGAATCCCCTAACCAAACGCTACCGAAGTTTCTTAAACTACCGAGTACCGACTCTTTTGCTCAGCACAGTGTCACTTCTTTTCTGCCTAAGTGCTTCTATATTTTGCAAAATAGTTTATTACCCAGGAGGGTCCAACAACGGTCTGTAAAAATGAGGAAGCCAAACCCTAAAGCCCACACAAAAGGCAACATTATAATAACCAACAGTCTTCAGATACGGTGATCTTCTACGAACAAGAGTAGTAGGTTCTGAGTGTTCCCGCAACCGAGTGTGGACACACATATTTGGATGCCCTTCTGGTTTCCTTGCCAGATATACGATAAAAAGTTCAATTTAAGTTGACATTGATAGACTGACAGGTGTTTTATTAGCAGAGAAAGCAATAATAAATTCTCCACGCTCCCAAAGTCCCCGATGTACGGCTGGTTGGTCATTATCATTCTAATCATTGAAAGAAAGATCACTCATCAACCTGTTCGTATCAACTATTAACTCCATGACTCCAAACATAGAGATTTTAATACTCACAAATTGGTGATTGATACTTGCATTGGTTGATTTAGCTCAATTACTTCCCCCTTGCTCTATTCACTATCATCATCTCACAACTCACATTGATAACTTTCAAAACTACCTAACCCTGCCCAAGCTTCGTTCATGCTTAAGCTAGTTCACCGAGCATTTCTTAACTCCTTGTTCATTACTAGGCTTAAAATGTTTTACCCATTCTTATGCACCATCTTATTTTGTTTACCAAGTCAAAAAATCTAACCTTAAACCTGAACTGGCATATGGAAGACAGTAGCTTGCATACAATAAACTCAAATCACACATTGTTTTGTAACACAGGCAACAACAAATACAAAGCCTTAACAAAGACTTTAAGGAGTAAGGACATGATGCAAAGAACTTTTTTCAGGAGATTACTTATAGAACAACAAAGAAGGCTACCAAAGGAAAAGAAAGAACATAAAAGCCACATAGGAAATTAAGCTTAGTTTCAGAGAGTTTCCGATGATAACAACATAACCTAATGGCCAGAAACAGGAAAGTGTGGCAGTACAGCAAACAAAACATATCAAATCGGATAATTATCTAAATGAAGCACCTACATGTTCCTAGCAAAACAGTAACTTGAACCACAAGGACATATCAACAAAGAAAAGAAGATGAGAACCTCCACAAATGAATACAAGCTAGCACCACAATGAATATATGAACTTCAAGCTACATAAATGCTGAGTTGAAGACAAAGAGGTAAACCTGTTTCTCTTTATTTCCTACAGGAGCAAGACCAAAGAATCGAGTAACGTGTGCTGCATCATCATTAGAATACGGTTCACGAGCATAGAAGACACCCTTAGAACCCGCAATATGATAGCTGCCATTTAAAGAAACCCAAATTAGACCACATATAGCATGAGTTGAGAAACAGAAGGAAGATCTTATTAACAACGCGAAACAAACAAAGTCCTAGTCGCAAAACTTAGGGTGCTAATATGGATTGTTGTCTAGCATCGTTAATCAGGAAAACAACAATAATAACAATAACAACAACAACATCTTTACCCCAGTGCCTTAAAGGCTCCCGCCATAAGGCGGGGTAAGGGGGGGTCGGATGCACGCAAGCCTTACCCCTATTGACACATAGAGAGGCTGCGCATGGATGACCCAAAATGAAAATTGCTTCGAGAATCCCACCGACTGACTGCTACTTCACAAAATAAGAAGCAGAGACAGTTTAATGAGCCATTTTGCTTTATTTCATTATATCCCAAAGCCAAAGAATAATTAGTATCGATCTTCTGATACACGGAAATGTAAGAAAAACGAAGTGTGGAGCATAAACCAAAAACAGACGAGATGCAATGACTTATGCAAACGCGAAAACATTTGAATGAAAAATACAAAAATATTAAAGATATAAAAAAAAGTTAAACGAAATGGAGAACAGAAGTGGTATGAGTTCAATGAAGAGAGCATGAAGTTCAAAAAACAAACAAAAAAGAAAGTGGAAAGACAAAAAATTATCAAATGGCATCCTCCACACAAATTCCTTCCCTCCACTACGCCCTCTCCAACCCCATATTATCTTCACTACTACCTCCTTAAAAGAATATAAGACGCTCTCCCTTTTTCGGGATGACGCTTTGACCAATAGACAAAAATGTACTTTAATGAGAGTATAATTTCGTAATTTTTGCTAACATAGTCTAAGAGATAATGAAGAGTGAAAGAGCTACCTCAAAAAGTGAGAACGAGTTATATAAACAAATGGAGGTAGTATCATGAGGACTCATATCGATTTTAATCACCCTTAGAATCTTATCACTCCTTCATTCTTCATTCATGAGACCTCCCAAAAGGTGCATCCCTTGGTTTCTGTCTCATATGACCAAATCACCTTCGATGACAATGATTTTCCATTAATATATCTTGAGTAAGTTCAACTCTCACTTTCTCCCTTATCATCTCATTTCCCGAACCATCATTTCTTATATAACCACAAATTTACTGCATTAACTACATCTCCATTGTTTGCTATATTCATTCTAAGAACGTGGCCCTAGTTCAAGGTAGACCTAATGTCATGAGTTCGAAACTTGGAATTTTCCTTACAATCTAAAGGGCACGCCGAGATCTCATAGAATTCACGTGGTGCTCTTCTTCCTTCTCAATGAGCCACATCTCCATCCAATTCCCCACCCTTCAAGCGAAGAAATGATAAATAGGGGGGGCTTTAAAGGGCAGCCCGGCGCACATTGGCGTCCCCGCTAAGCGAAGGTCCGGGGAAGGGTCCCACCACAAGGGTGAAATGAGGGCAAGCCTTCCCTTGTCAATTTATTTGACAAGAGGCTGCTCCCAGGACTTGAACCCGTGACCTATCGATCACACGGCAACACCTTTACCAGTGTCCCAAGGCTCTCCTTCGGGGGGGCTTTCCGGGAAAAAAATGTAATAGGCTAATACCCAACAAGACAGTGAAGATATCAAAATTCAAAGGTCTAGAGCATCACATAAAAACTATCTGAAAAATTCGATCAGTAACTTACCGAGGCTTGATCTCAGCTACTAGTTCTGCAACCGTAGAATCACTACAAGGGGAATCAGACATCTCAGAAGGTATATCATTAGTTGAGGCCTTGTTTATAATGCCAGTAGGCCATTCATTAGTGTAGCTCGTTAAGGACGTCAAGTCAGATCACATTGTAGGATGTAGGAACAATAAACAATGTAAGGAAGGAAGGAAGGATGAAAGAGAAAATAAGATATACACTGCTAATTAAGGATATGTAAGAAACAGATCAGCTATTCCTGGCTCCTCTGCTAATGCCCGTAGTGCATCAACATCATCCTGAGTATATGTTCCGAATTGATGTCCACTTGGTGATTGCCTACCAGATAAGTACGCCACAGATAACCCTAATTATCAATAAAGTAAATCAGGTATGATAAAACAATAGCGTAGGCAAGAGTTATTAAAGATTCACCGCAATATAGGATGCTGCACAATAGTTGAAATGCAAAAAGATATATGCAAAGACCATGGTGTCACCCCCTTGGTGTACTTTTAATAGTATACTTTCTTGTTAAAAAAATAAATAAAACAAAAGGTGGACACTTGTAAACATTTGGGAAGTTTGAAGATAATACTTGGTAAGTACATTTTTTCTTTTTCCTGTCAACTTAGCACTCCAAAAGATCACACATCCCACAAAATGTGGCATTTTGACTTATACGATAAAACTCAAGAATGCTGACTATTCAAGCGCACTACTATTTGCTGATCCTCGTTGTTTCAACTTCAGAGTACGGTACGTTCTCTCTTCCTTAAGTACAGTTAACAATCTCACTCCTTAAACTTAGAAATGGCACTACTCCGCCAAAAGATACAAAGCAACATAATTTCTCCAACTCTAGGATCGACTTAGGTCAATTTCTCTACCCTTAAAAAGGCTACGAAACCCTTGATAGGGTAAGTAGCGACTTCTGAGTTTTAGAAGCACCAAAACATTTAAAAACCAACCACCAAGACTTTATTATATTATTGTATCGCATGAACGCTGCATTAAACAAATTACCTTCTAAAAAGCTCAAACTACTACCTCCTACCATTCAATTTTACACTCACCTCTCTGCAATAAAAATTACGAGCTCCACTACCCGAAGTCCAAACATTCATAAAAGTAGCTCAAGCTAGTGCATCCTACTAACAAATTAACGATTGTAACGAAAAACTACACAAACTCAATCATGCTATGATAATGGTAGAAACAAAAATCTCAATGTCCTACCACCAGTTTTCCATCACAAAAATTCGCTATATATCGAGTAATAACCATCTCTATTTCCAAATAATGCAACAACGATTCGAACAACTTGTAAAACCACACAAATCACCAACACATTCATACGCCAATTAATCAAAACAATAACAATAAACACAAACAATTCCTCCATTCTACACAAGCTAATTCTAGGCTTCTAGCTACAATTTTCGACTTTTCGCCTTCACGTATCGGCTAATTAAGCGAAACGATAACAATAACATAATCATAAGTATCAACGAGCTGCAAAGAGAGAGAGAGACACACACAAACCATGGAGAGTAAAACTGCCGCCGCCTTTCAGCCAGAACAAATTGGCGCAAACCTTAAAGCCGTCCATCTTAAACCCTAAGTTGCCGGAATCTTTAACGGCGGCGGAAAGGACTTTGGGAGAAGCAGCGCCGTAATCGCCGATAAAATAGGTCGGAATAGGGATTTCACGGTGGCCTTCAATGTACTCCATGAATTCCGGCAAGTCTTCGGTTGTTTCCGGGAAGAATTGGCCGACGCATAGCAGCGCGTCGAATGGACCGGCGGATTTATTTACCTGCGAAATCAAATTAATTGTGTTAATTGAGTTCGTAAGAAGGTGAGAAAATCGGAAATCAGATGAATTTGCGGCGGAGAGAAGGAGAGGTACGGTGGTGAAGCGTTTGTAGAGGAGGGAGAGGCGGCCGAGGACGTCGCCGGAGAGGAGGATGCGCGGCGGAGCAGCCATGAGTGACGGTGATGAGTGGAGTACGGAAGAAAGGAGGAGCTTTTGCAAGTTACAATGAGGGTGATTTACGACTGAGGTAAATCCTGCTCGACTTGAATTGGCATTACTTGTCGTCTTCGAGAAAACCCGATCCGAGAAACCCGACACTTAAATTTGATTCGTTAAGATTCGAAATTTGGATTGGCCGAATATAATTTGTCCCAACTCGATCTCGGTTTGATACTTGATTGAACTTGATATTACAGAGTACAACCTAATAACCCGTCGCCCCACTCTTAAGATGAAATATGATCTAACAATGACCTAACCGGTTAAATGACTTGACCATAATTTACTTAATTGAGTATGATATTATAAAGATAGAACTCAAAACACAATGATGATAAGTAATTTGATAGTTTTGATTTGGTGACAAAATAAATCCACCTAAATAATACCCAGACAAATTAAAGCCATAAAAAATCTTGATCTAAATATGAAAACGATTAGAGTGTTTGGTGAAGCTCAAACTTCTCCAAATTTCATTCTTAGAAATAGATTCTAACACTAGTATTTGACCCGTGCAAATGAACGAGGATAAGAAATGTTTATATTAATCATGTAACATATTATTATTTTGAATATATCGAAAAAACGTATTTCAAGAATTTAAAACCCTAATATTGAGAAACATATATTTGAAATTTGTTATGATAATAATGTATATGAGAATCGACAGTAACACGAATTTTTCAAACTAATCAAGAATGTAAGAGTTGATCTACTATATCAAAAAAGGTGGGTGTCATGTAAAATTTGAAAACCACGCAACCCCTTCCAAATTAAATCGTGGTTGGAACCTCTGCCCATCCAAAGCAGTGTCCCCCTCTGACTTACTTAAATTGTTCGACGCCTCTCCCAACCTAATTTTTCTCACGCTCCATCTCCACAATTACCCGCCAACTCTAGTTTCAACAACGCTTTTCACTTGAAAGATGTTAAGAAAATCAGGCAATCAGTGTTCTTCCCTGACAGAGGAATGTAAAATCATTTCTCCTTACGGCCTTACCCCCCTCACGGTAGATACTAAATAGATAGGTAGATTTTATTGTGTAAGGTGATAATTTAATGGTCATAATTGTAATGAAAGATCCAAGTTTTGTTCCTTGGCAAATTGAAATAATTTAAGCAGATTTCTGACGCGATTTAATTGAATGTGATTGGGTCATTTTTGCTCATTGTCCTCGTGTTCTCAACGGGGCTGCTGATTATTTGGCTAACTTAGGTTACCATCAATCTGTGTCTACCCTTTCTACAGATGGGTTTTCCTATCATGCTTTTCTTGTCTTTCGTAAGGTTAATATAGGATGGAGTTCACGTTTCCAATGAGAACCCCCCTAATTACTCTCTTTCCTTCTAAAAAAAATAGATAGGTAAATTTGCCATTAGCCACCCCATTAGCCTTCAATTACAGTATCCACGTTTACACTATCCACGTCAGCAGTGATGTCATCAATGGCATCATCGCCACCTCATTATTGCATGTATTTGACTACATAAAAAATGAGCTTATGAAAACTTGAATCTGTAACATCAAGGTTACAATATTAACACTTCAACCACCAAGACAACTAATTTTTTTGACACTTTTATTAACAAAGTTATATATAAAGGATTTGAGATTTTAGGAGATAATTTCGGAAACAACTTTGGACGAGATAATACAAGTGATATCAAATCATTTTATTTTTGGAGATAATTTAGGAAGTAATATATATAGGCGCAATATATTAGAAAATAACACATCTTGGGTTTGTTTCGATTTAACTCAAAATACGGGTCAACGGATGGGGTCAGTTAAAAAAAAATGTGTTAAAAAGTAGTCGGGGTTAATATGAATTACAGTTCACAAAAACGGAACCCGAAAATAGCGGGTCACGGGTCATAAATTGTAGTTCGTACATAAACATAAAGTACTGAAATAAATTCGCTATACTTATTAAATTGTTGTCATTGAATCAAACATAACTTCTCTAAGATGATGCCAAATTAAACACGTTTCTTTTCGTCTTAATTATAGAAAAAACTGGGACAACGGGTCATCTCAAGTTTAACCCAAAAGAATACTGGTTAATATGAGTTCGAGTTATCTATGACCAGAACTTGATCAGGAAGAAAATGAGCTATTAACCTTGAATTACGGGTCACATCTGGTCGATTAAGTTTTTTTTACAGTTCTAATATTTTCCGTTAATTATGAGTAATAAATAGAGTTATAAGCAGATTCAAATAACAACCCGTGCAATTTTGCACGGGCCAATAAACTAGTAATAAATTAAAAACTCAAATTACTCCCCATTTTTCTCATGTCATAGTCGACAACGTCAACATTCAAAAAGTCTCCCTCACACTTTCACCCTACTTCCACCTTTTTCCTCGCTCTTCGTCACATAATAACGACAACATTACGCAGCATAAAAACAAACCAAAAGACAAACTGACAAAGGGGAATCCAACTTCTTAACACATTAATTACACCACTAAACTACTATTAACTTACCACAATCTACTATTAACATCATAATCTAATCCAACCATGCATTCACACGTCAATTAAGCTTTCACACGTTAAGCTTTATTATTTCACACATTTTCATATTGACTCCAGTCCCTACTCGTGACTCACGAGTCGTGAGTTGCATTGACCTCGACTCCCGATAAGAGTATACAATAGTGTTTCAACTTTGAACCTAAGATCGAGTAAACTGTATATTTGATCTTACTCAACTTGAACTCGATCTGAATTTTAATATGATGATTGATGCGGATATATCAACGAAAACTGTCGTCTTTACCATGGAAGTTATTTAGTATAATGACTTGAATCGACACGGTCATACGTACACTTACACGACACCGTACTATATTATGATTTACTATAACTTTTGATATTCAGTTTGAGCCTCGAAAATATAGTACTCCTTCCATCTCAGCTCCAATACCTCATTTGAAAAATAATCGTCCCATATTGAGAAGAATGTACATATTAATACGCGAATTAAAGTTGCAAAAAAATTACATGGCGAATTGAATTAGCTACAATCTAATCTAATTCGTTATATAATATTTTTATAACTTTGGTTAACCGATTGGTGGATCCATTAGACTCGATTTTAGATTTATCCAATATCCCAATGTTAGAAGACTTAAATAAAAAGTTCTGCCTTGATATTTTTATATTATTTTACCTTTTGTTTTTTATTTTTCCATCCCAGGCCACTAGATATAAAGTAGTACTGTAGTACACTAAACTTAATATTTATATCAGATCTCATTCACAACGACATAGCTATTGCTCATTACTGCTCAACCACACACACTACACTTTCAACATCCACTCCTTTTTTTTTTCTCTCTCCAATTTCCAAAACAATCTAAAGAAAAAGCCCTAAAAATGGTGGAAGCATTGTTAGAGCAAGCAGCATGGTTAACCCCAACCTCCCTCTTCCTCCTCCTCAACGTCGTCATCGCCACCATCCTCGTCTCCTCCTCCTTCCACAAGAAGCCTCTTCACGGCGGCACCACCGGCGGCGGTGATTCCTCCTCCGCACCACCGTCTTTCAACCCTCCGCAACAACCACTTACACGCGCGCCGTCTTTGTTTTCCCGGGTCGCCTCCTTCAACTTCTCCGCCAACTACGACTCGTCTGATCAGCAGCAGTACCACCACCACTCGTGGCCGTCTTTCTTCTCCCGGGTCACCTCCTTCAACTTCTCGGGCCGGGCCGACGAGCCGGACTCCGATGAGAGCCTGACCCGGGAGAAAAATCAGGACCCGGAACCGGAACCGCAACCGAAACAAGATGTGTCCGAAATGAGTCAGAGTCACGTGACGAGTAAGACAGAGGCGAGGACGGTGGTACGTGCGGCGTCGTTGTTGTCACGTGTGGCGTCGTTCACTATAGGGGTGCGGGCCCCAGCGGTGGAGGTAGACGGAGGAAATGGTAAAAAGAGTGAGAGCGGTGAAAATGGTGGTGGTAAAAAGGTAGGAAATGAGCAGGAGCAGGGGAGGGGGAAAGCGGTGAAGAAAAGCGTAAAGAAGAAGAAAGTTGTGAAGAATGGAACGACGACGTTTAGTAGAGCTGAAGAAGAGGTGGATACTAAAGCTGATGATTTTATTAACAGGTTTAAGCAACAGTTGAAGTTGCAACGTCTTGATTCGTTGTTACGTTGCAGAAGTACCTGAATTATGTTTTTTTCTGTCTTTTTAATGTTTTAAATTAATTTTATGTTTTTAATATAGATATTTATTAATTTGAGTTACTACTTGCTAATTTATTACAGTACTCTGTATGTGAATTGTGTTGTGTTAGTCGATCAGCTTAGTAAGATTGTCAATGTATTATTAGGAGTAGATATTTTAAAATCGAGGTTTAAAATCGATCCATATATCTTGTCAATTATATCGTCTTTTTAGAACCAAAAGACTTATTGTCCTTTAACTTTCTCAAAAGGAAATTTCAATTCATAGACATCGTTCACAGTACTTTTGGTGTGTACGTATACGTCAATTTTCATTTACTACTTTTAAAATCATAGTGGGGACAATTTGTTTGAATCAATATGAATGTCCATCGACAAACTATTTCATAATTGTACATTATACTCCCTAGTAAGGGTTCGTTCTCAATAATTTAACAGCATAGGGACGTTCTTCACAGTACTCTTGTGTTATACATCATAGATACGTGAATTATGAGGATATTTTGTGCTACAACGTATAGAATATGAAAGGTAGCTAGTAGCTAGCCAACAACATAAGAATGATTGTTTTGGGGTTTAGTGAAAATGTATGTAGCAATACAAGATCGAGTAACATGGTTGCATAATGCATAGTCCAGTGATGGGTGCATACAAAAGGAGCTTTTGTATGTTACTTTGTTTCATGTGTCGGATCTGATCTGATGAGTCATATGTGGACCGTTTTGTGTTGTGTTTTTTGTTGTATGTTGTTGTACTGTATACTTCATGAAACCTCCCTCTTTGGCGAAGACGTAAACATATCATATGTGGATATATTGCGACCATCAATAGATGTAGCAGTGTGCTGCACCGTAAACACATCTAAGACGGTGAAAGTCATAGTCGATTGGGAATCCAAAATGTGCTGATTCGATTATATTGTATAAACTCCAATGTCTAATATGTATGATTTTGTTCTTGGATGTTGATTGGAGTAATAGTTGTGTGTATAGGAGACTTTTAGCTAGTTTTAGATCGTTGATTTCACCATCATATTGTCGTTCTTGGTTTAGAATTTTGGGTGCACTCATAGTTAAGAGGAAAATACTTTACAGTAGGCCATCACAAGATTGGAAATTTGGGTGCACCCAAGGTTACATTAAGTTGGGATGGATTGTCCTCTTGGAAATTTGGATGAATATTTTTGAAAGCAATTTGGATGGATTATTGATTACTAGATGTAAGCCCGTGCGTTGCACGGGTCTCTTAATGACGATATACAATTATAATGATAAAGTTGAACCGATAAATATTCGACCATTATCATATAGGAACTATTACTTGTATTTTATTTAACTTATGTAGGTAATTATTTTCATTTTATGATCCTCATTTTACCAAAAAAAAAAAAAAACTTACACTCTCAAACCAGCACGTTTTAATGTCACTACAATTCAAATTTTATTCAAAAACACTACCTTAAATATTGTTGTATTACTTAATCTCTTTAAATAAAAGACATCATTACTTATTTATTGGAAATGTTCACATGATAGCCTTGTGTTTCTATCTTTTCCTAGAGTTCCACATTTCCATTTCGTGTATAATATGTACCATAATTTTTGCCCTTTTGGATACATAATTGAAAAAAAAAAAAACAAATACTATAATCCAAAATAAAATATTTGTCTTTAATGAATTGTACAACTTGAAATTGACACCCTCCATAATATGTTAGAACCAAATTAAAGTTTATTCAAAAACACTATCTTAAATTAATAATTAGAAACATTCACACGATATCCTTGTGGTTTTAATTTTCTCATGAGTTCTACGTTTTCGTGTCGATATCTTTGAGGTTTCATTTTTGTGAACCATGATACTAAGTTTATATTAACTCTTAATGCTAATAGTTCTTATAAGAATTAAAATTGAACAAATGAATATCTAAACTTTTATATTACTTGCATTTTATTTAACCAGTGTAGACGATTATTTTTAATATAAACTTCTTTTTACAAAATTGAGAACTTATACTCTCTTACTGAGCCCCAATAATTAGATATGTGATTATGAGATGTTGTATATGTAGTAAGTTCATATATTGCACGGGCCAATAAACTAGTTTTTCATTCATATCAAAGTAAAACTCTAGTTACATATTTCGCAAAAACAAAAAAAAAATACACTACTTAGATAGGATTTATAAGAATCACACCATTTATATTATGACGGGCGTTACCGGCGTTGTCCGGGTAGCAAATTTGTTCTCAACCAAAAGAAAAAAAGAAAATTTCGGCTACATTACTTAGCTCCTCTATAAACGCGTAGCTTGCGCTTGAATCTGCAAAGTCAAATAAAAAAATTAGCTTTGTCAAAGACGAAAGCGCGAAGGAAAACATCGCCGAAGCTACACCGTATGTTTCCGGACCAACAACTTCCTTCTTTTTCACGCCTCGTACATTCGTACCTACTTCCTAGTTTTCCCAAAGCATTCATAACGTTGACTAAATACATTACAGTATACACTTATCATATTCCAGGAAACTACAAATTACTCTTTTTGTACATTGTTCTGATCAACTAACAAACCTATCCTGTACGTACATGTATTAGTTTGCGTAAGTAACAAGACTTATCCGCGTAATTTACCAGCTATAGGCGGCAAAATGAGATTATATAAATCATGAACATCTTCTGGACCTAACATAATCGTCCTTCAAACTCAATATTACATACACACACACTCGTATTTCGATTTTTCGAGCATTGACACGACTTGCTTACTAGAACATAGGTAACGTAACTAACGTTTTACGTTCCTATCAAAAAAAAAAAAAAAAAAAACACTATCGTTTTACGTACTACATCTCATTCCAAGCCAACAATATCAAACTTCACACATCGCATAAAGCTTAGTATACGTTAAGTTTCGTATTTGGTTATCCAAAGTGCGAAAATGTCGAACATGTTAAGTACAAATTTGGCTTGCATTGAGTATTTGCTCAGTGTCCCTGAAAACCTGAGTATACCCAGCAAAAGATGGCAGAGGGCGTTCGGTAGCATCTACTGTTCAAGGGCTCTCCTCTCGCTTACGTCGAAAAAAGCCAAGGTACATAATAAGGTATTATCACATTCTGTATCTTACTCTATACTCAACCTTGAACCACAAAAACCCTTCTCAAGTGTTGATCAGAAGACTGTCATTCAACTTACTAAGCGAAAAGACCTGCAACAACTCCGCGACTCTGGAGGTGTAGACGCGATTGCTGCATCTCTAGAGACGATACTAGAGAATGGCATTGATGGTGATGAGGAAGACATTGCAAGGAGACGTGCAGCGTTTGGTACAAACACGTACCAAAAACCGCCTTCTCAAGGTTTACTCCATTTCGTGTGGGAGTCATTTAAGGATTTCACCATCCTTTTGCTTATGTTATGTGCTGCTCTTTCGCTTGGGTTTGGAATCAAGCAAAAGGGGCCGAAAGAAGGGTGGTATGACGGAGGAAGCATTTTTGTGGCGGTTTTTTTAGTTATTGCTGTGTCTTCTCTGAGTAATTATAGGCAGAGTAGACAGTTTGAGAAGCTGTCAAAACAAGGGAATGACATCAATATAGATGTTGTAAGGAGTGGCCGCAGACAACAGGTTTCGATATATGGCATTGTCGTAGGAGACATTGTCTGCCTGAAGATTGGTGATCAAGTACCGGCAGATGGACTGTTCATTGAGAGCCACACAACATTACAGATCGATGAGTCGAGTATGACAGGGGAGAGTGATCATGTTGGGGTTGATAGGACTCAGAACCCGTTCTTGATCTCTGGTACAAAGGTTGCAGATGGCTATGGCCGGATGCTGGTAACTTCTGTAGGGATGAACACGGCTTGGGGTGAGATGATGAGCACGGTGAGCAGCACAACTGATGAACTAACTCCTCTACAGTCGCGACTGAACAAGCTTACGTCTTCTATAGGTAAACTTGGTTTAGCAGTCGCGTTTCTGGTGCTTGTAGTACTGTTGGTTAGGTACTTCACAGGAAATACACATGATGAGAATGGTAAAAAGGAGTACAACGGAAGCAAAACGAGTGTTAATGACATACTGAATAGCATTATCGGAATTGTTGCTGCTGCGGTTACAATAGTGGTGGTTGCAATTCCCGAGGGTTTGCCATTGGCCGTGACTCTCACGCTTGCTTATTCAATGAAGAGAATGATGGCTGATCAAGCCATGGTTCGCAAACTGTCAGCCTGTGAAACCATGGGTTCTGCCACCACCATTTGTACTGATAAAACAGGAACTCTTACACTGAACCAGATGAAGGTCACAAAGTTCTGGTTAGGCCAGAATTCTGTGGAATCGAGTGCAGCCTCGCAGATAGCACCTCATCTCCGCGGCTTAATCCAGCAGGGAGTTGGCCTTAACACTACAGGTAGTGTGTACAGGCCTTCTGCTAGCTCGGATTATGAGTTTTCTGGTAGTCCGACAGAAAAGGCTCTTCTTTCGTGGGCGGTGTTGGAGCTCAACATGGATATGCAGAGATTGAGCCAGAGTTTCACCATACTGAATGTGGAAGCTTTCAATTCTCAGAAGAAAAGGAGCGGGGTTCTGATTAAGAGCACGGAAGACAATCAAGTGAATGTGCACTGGAAGGGCGCTGCAGAAATGATCCTAGAAACCTGCTCACATTACTATGATGCATCAGGAAATTTGAAGTCCATGGATAGTGAAGCGAAGATTATTTTCGAGCAAATTATTCAAAGCATGGCAGCTAGCAGTCTCCGCTGCATTGCCTTGGCTCACAAACAAGTCGTCCTAGAGAACGATGAGGATCATGAAGGGAAGGCTCAGATGCTCAACGACAATGGCCTTACCTTGCTCGGAATGGTGGGTATCAAGGACCCTTGCAGACCAGGGGTAAAGAAAGCAGTCCAAGACTGCCAAAATGCTGGTGTAAACATCAAGATGGTCACTGGTGACAATGTATTCACCGCACAGGCTATAGCAGTTGAATGTGGAATCCTGAGGCCGGGTCAGGACACAAGTGATGCTGTTGTTGAAGGTCCAGTGTTTCGGAACTACACTCAAGAAGAGCGGATGGAGAAAGTCGATAAAATATGTGTCATGGCTAGATCATCTCCCTTTGACAAGCTCCTTATGGTGCAGTGTCTTAAACAGAAAGGTCATGTGGTCGC
>JBBYHQ010000014.1:4528099-4557060 GCA_038382645.1 Spergularia azorica
CGTGTTGATTCGCAGGCGGCACAGGTGTGCTTGTTGACTGCGTGTAGATTAGCAGGCGGCACGGATGTGCTTGTTGATTGCGTGTGGATTCGCAGGCGGCACGGATATGCTTGTAGAGAATTCCTCTTGGGTTTTCTTCTCTCTGATTTTTTCCACTCTGAGAATGAATTAGGGGGACCCTATTTATATAGAGTGAAAACCCTAATGTTAGGTGGGATTGTAGTCACGGGCCTGTCTTTTAGGCCTTGATGTGGACTTGGCCCAATTGCTTGTTTTATCCGGATCAGGATCCGTTTAACCCAAATTAGTAATTGGATCGATCGAGATATCATTTCGACGGGACAAATCAATTAAATCGAGCTAAAATTTGATATTAACTCTAAATAATTAATTTTATTTAATTTCGGCACATTAACGAATTTTTAGTGCCAACAAAATTTAACAAAATAATCCCAACTTTACTTTGTTCTCCCAAAATAATCCAACTTTCTTTTGTTCCATAATAATCCTAACTTTCAACTCTGTTTAGAGTGGTTAAGGTGTAACTTGGCGAAGTCATGGCTCGTTAGAATGGCCCGCCATGACTTGCATACGGTTTTGAATCTTAAGATGTGTTTGACCGGAAGTCATACGAGTATGTGCAAGTCATGGTTTTGATGTTAAAATTTTTGAACTACATATTGGTAATGCTTGATTTTATATAGTTCTTAATTTCTTAATTGTTTATTTCTTGTTACTTGTTGATTTCTTCTTTGATTTCTTGATGTTCCTTGACTCCTTGGGTACACTCTGATACATCACATGCTGAGGTGTTCGGTGGGTAGTCGTACGCGTGTGTTAGAGAGTATGTTCTCTGGCAGGTAGGAGTTATCTGATCTCCGTCTCGGAAGGTCCATTTCATGCCCAAGCCAAGTAAAGACTAGAAGGGCAACATGACAAACAAGAACATTCATGTGCCTTAGCTTGTTATGGCTCTACACATACAATTCAAGGGCTAACAATGAGGGAGAAGGTTATGAATCAACAAAATTATGTAATTTGATATTTTTGGTAACAATTGAAGTTCATCCGAGAGCTGGAAAGCACCTGAAGCAGTCGTTTCAGAAAGAATGCCGAATACAGTGCAGAAAGTTCAGTTATACGCAGTTTATTTGTGACGGTTCTGTGAGCATGCAAATGAAGGTCGTTTTCAGATTTCTACACCTTATTGGAAATATAAGACATAAAAATAAGTTAGGGAGTTGTAATTATCATCAAATAATCTGTAGTTTGGTTGCAGTTTATTTTTTAGTACAGATGTGCTGCACAAGACTGGTCTGGAACTTCAGCTACTGTCCTCCAACTTTGAGGGCTTCTAGCTCCTGGTACAGATGTCTGTTTTTGACAAAATTTATGTGAATATTGAAGTACTTGAAGCTATCTTTCCAATGGTGTATCTTATAGATTCATCAGATAAGGTTTGCTATGTCTGAATTCCTTTGCCGTACTGTGTAGATGTTTGTTCCCCTGTTTTCAGGCTTACAATTTTGCAGTCGATATGTTTAGCCTGATTTCTATTCTAAATGGAGGCTTTGAAGGATGTTATTATCTTAGGGGATGGTAAGTAATTTCACTTATCTATTTATATTTAATTAGGTGTTAATCAATTTGATTAGGCCTTAATTACTTTTGATTAGCAACTGATCTATTACTATCAGCTTACTGTTTTGTGCCAAGGGTGTTTCCTGATTTTCTATGGCTCGACTTTTTGGAGAGTAAATCATCCTTAGCTTTTCCTCAGCCTTTCTTTTCTGTAATATTAAGTGGTGGCCTCCGATTGTGATTGTTTATAATTATAGTAAACATGAATCTAGCTACATAATCTTCTGGACTAGACCTCGCTCCTTGACAAACCCATGCATATATTGCAACACTTGATTGCTTATTGCACCATGAAAACGTAACCAAGACGTTCTTTAAAATCGAACTTTGTAGCAAGGTTGTCTTTGAGTACATACAAAAGTGGACCTTTAATCCCGAAGCCAGGGTTTTCTACTTGTGCAATTCAATTAATTAACCCCCTATAAGTTAACAAGGGTTCGATTGCAACCAGTGTAGCACTCCTTGACCAAAGTATTACTTTGGAATCGAATAGTTGGAGTGAATAATCCTAATTTTCCTTCTCTAATGGCATACCACTTGATTGTCGAAGTAGTAGTACCACTTTCTAATTTCATCAACCATATCTCATCTCCATCACTACCTTGTACATAATTAGCAATCGGAGAAATCCACCAGTCTCCACCGCGCCCATCTCCAAGCTGGTGAGGTTTATTCAACAGCTTGGCCCATGAGTCTTTGACACCGTACTCTTTCATAACCCACACGCAAGTTGTCAACTTGTCACCACACATTGTAAAGCGGTCTTTATACCACCCACCAGAGATGAATAAAAGTCCGTTTTGAACCACCATATCAGTCACCACGTCGACTGATTTTCCCGAGCGCACTGGCAATGGTATCTCGCTCCATTTCTCCGTGGTAATATCGAAACAATAGACTTGATGAGTATCACGTATATACCAATGCAGCAAGTGATTGTTGAGGAGCACCCCTTTGGAGTAGCTGATTATCGACCTTATGACAGGCATGTGACCTGTAAACTTGCGCCAGGAATCGGCTCTCGAGCTGTATATAAACGTCTCATCTTCATGTTCGTCGTTAAGAACAACCACAACGACTTTATAATCATCAGTAATATGATCGTATCCAAACCCAATTGCCTCGTAATATCTTACTAGCGATAGCGATGGTAACATAGTGGGGAGTCTTGTGTAGTGTAACGTTGAAGGATTGACTAAAACAAGATCAGGTACATACTGCTTTTCAGCCAACTCGAGTTGACAAAGAACCAACCCATTGCAACAGCCAATTATGTTTACAATATCAAGACGACCTACCAAGTTGAGTTTAACAGCTTGGAATCGGGTTTTCGAGGCCAAGCTAGCGACGTAGAGAGACTTGTCTTTCTTGCCCATGAAGATGAGGGCACCATCTTCGGGGCATGGAGTCTGTTTAGAGTAGTTAAGGTGTAACTTAACGAAGTCATTGCTGGTTATAAGAGCTCGCCATGGCCTGCATACGGTTTTGAATCTTAAGATGTGTTTGACGGGAAGTCGTACGAGTATGTTAGACAGTATCTCATCCGGTAGGTATGCATACTTTGATCTCCTCCTCTTCAACTCCGCCATTGTTCTGGTTAAAAAAACCCTACAAATAAATAGGTTGAGGACCCGTTCAAATCTCTTGTATTTAGAGATCAAGCCAAATCGGAAAAATTAATTAAAGAAATGAATTATGATTCCAATGTAAATTGATAGTCCCTTTGTTTGCAAATAAGAACGAGTAGGGTCTGAACACATTTTTTAAGAAAAATAGAATAAAGTATGAGTTTTAGGGTCCACTTGGTGTAAAATTATAATTTCATGTTTGTAAAGGATACTCATCATAAGCATATTCCGCTTATACCTCGATCTTCTAATGTGTCACAACTACTTACGGTTGTAATTAAGTTCATAGGCGTGTATAAAACTTCACGAAATAGTCAGGCTTGATCTAAAGTACTGCATAAACTTCAAATGTTTAGTATTGTACATATTTCATGCCTTTTTGTGATTGTCTAATCATTTCTTCGACAGTTTAATTTGCAAGTGTAGAGATGGTCGGGTGAACAGATATTTTGTGAATTTTTTTATGCCTCGCCTATGATCACATAAATTACTTCCGAGCAACCACGCAAAAAGGTAATTTCAGCCCCCGTACAACTAGCACAGATTGATTTCTCCGTCGTGGTAATAAACAGAGTATGTGTGTGTTTAAAGGGAATGACTGTTGCTATTTTGTCCGGTTTAATAATATTATCGAGCATTGTAACAAAGTTGTTTTCGTTTGGTAAGTCGTTTCTCTAATTGTGAATATGCGCGTTCAACCACCCTATGTTTTCATTTGGTAGTCAGTACACTAAACAATAACAGCCTTCACTAATTATCTATGCTGCTGTATGATGTATACACATGATTGAGTGTGTTTATTACGATTAATAGCAACATATCAAAATACCAATTGACTTGAAAAGAAAAAAAATAAATCCTAAAACCATCAAAATAACAATAATCGACCTCGAGGAAAAAAAAAATAGAAAAAGGAGAAAGTAGTAGTAGCTAGTGGCTTTAGTGCAACTTACTTAAGAAACTACCTTGTCATTATCCAAGGGAACAAGGGTTCGATTGCAACCAGTGTGGCACCAGTTGACCAAATAACTTGTAAATTCAACATTTGGACTGAATTTTCCTTGTTTTCCTTCTCTTTTAGCATACCACCTGAGTTTAGACCTAGTAACACCAGACATTAATTTCATTAACCAAATCTCATCTCCATCACGATCCCGTTGTGCATAATTAGCAATCGGAGCAAACCCCCAATGTTGACATTTAACTCCGAGCGTTTGAGTTTTGTTCAACAACTCGACCCACGAGTCTTTGACACCGTACTCCTTCATAACCCACACGTATGTCAGGTACGTCTTATCATTAAACCTACGCAGATCATCCTGCCACTTACAAGAAATGCATAAAAATCCATTTTGAACGCCCACATCAGTCACCTTGATCGATTTCCCCGTGCACTCTGGCAACGGTATCTCGCTCCACTTCTCCGTGGTAATATCGAAACATAAAACTTGACCAACCTCATTATTATCTGTTTCCGTATACCAATGCAGCAAGTGATTGTTCATGAGCATTGCATGGCGAGAAATTCTCAACAAAGTTAGTATAGGCACATCAATTGTAACTTCTCGCCAGGAATCAGCTCTTAAGCTGTATATAGACATCTCATGTTTACTTCTGACGCGACGAATCATGACGACTTTATAATCATCGGTAATATGATCGTATCCAAATCCGATTGGATCGCCTTGCTTTGGCAATGGTAATAACATGGGGAGTCTTTTGTAGCGTAACGTTGAAGGATTGACCAAAACCAAACTGTTTTGCCCCCTTTTCACAATGAGTTTACAAAGAATCAAGCCATTGCAACTACCCATTATGTCCACAAAATCTTCATGAAGACCTTTCAGGTCGAGTTTCACAGCTTCGAATCCAGGGCTCGAGTCCAAGCTAGCCGCGTAGAGAGACCGATCGCCTGATCCCCAAAAGACGAGGACATCATCTTCGTGCCTTGGAGACCGATTAGAGTAGTCAAGGTGAAGCTTGACGAAGTCATCGCTCAATATAAGAGCCCGCCATGCCTTACACACGGTTTTAAATCTTAAGATGTGTTTGACCGGAAGTCGTACGAGTATATTGGAGAGTATCTCCTCCGGCAGGTATGGGGTCTCTGATCTCCTCCTCTTCAACTCCGACATTGAATTGGTTACGTTTTAGAAAACCCTAAACCCTAATTCGTATAAATGACGGCAATGGATAGAAAAGGGTTTTGAGCGAGTTTATAGTACTGATCACAAGAAAAAATGAAGAATTGATGGCCTTGGCAAAACTAGGAATAAAATCAAATATGAGTGAATGATAATTGCCACAGTGGCACTCTTGTAGAATTTTTCTTTCAAGGATTGGTTAAAGGAAATCTTTAAAAATTTAATTGTTGTTGTAATTTTCCAATCTGAGAGAATTGCTGCTTACTATTAGGTTAAAGGAAATCTTTAAAAATTTAATTGTTCTTTCTCTAACCTCACTAATAGCACCACGTCATCATGACGTCACCGGTTTATATAAAATACCGGTTTAATTGTAAACAGAAAAAACTTTTGAAAAAAAAAAAAAGGAAAATCAGACCTACTTTTACTCTCTCCTCCCCGCGCCACCACTGCCGCCGGCGCAATATCACATGCCGCCGAAACGTCATCGCCGACGAGGCGACGACCACCAATTTTCTCCCCCATCAACTACTACGGAGTATTTCTTAAATAATGGCGGCCTTGTGGTGGGGAACCGGGGTAGAGTGAGGAGGGGAAGGAGAAGGAGGAGGAGGAGAGAGAATGAGAAATGTGGTGATTTAAGAATTTTCAATCAGAGGAATGAATCAAAGGAGTGAATTGAGGGAGATGAGAATGAGAAATGGTTGTGATTTAAGAGTTATTTTCAATCAAGAGAAATGAGTGTGACGATGAATTCTAGGGAAGTAGTGAGTTTTGTGCCTTTTCTTTTTCTTTTTAATGTTCTTTTGATAAAATGTTTATGAATTGTTGTTTCACTTTCTTTTTTATTTAGTTTCATATGAGTTGAGTTTGACTATATAATTGATACGGTAAAGTACATTTAAACACTAATGTACAGAATTGGTACGTTAAAGTACATAAATTAAACACTAATGTACACAATTGATACGTTAAAGTACGTAATTTAGACACTGAATTACATAATTGATACGTTAATGTACATAATTTAGACACTAAAGTATACAATTGATACGTTAGAGCACGTGTTGTATATGCTAAAGTATATCACTTAGACGCGAAAGTACATAAAACTAAAATGGTAAAGTACATGAATTATACGTTAAAGTACATGAATGATGCCCTAAAGTACATAATAAGTTCGCTAAAGTACATCATTGATACATAACACAACAATGCATAGTTTAGATGTGAAACGTCAAAGTACATAATTGATATACTAGTATAGTAATACTAATATTCGAAAATACATACTTACGCTAAAGTACATATTATTATATGTTAAAGTACATAACTAATACGCTAAAGTACATACGGAGTAATTAGTATGTTCACGTAGATACTAATACTTCTTTTTGAAAGTACATACTTAATACGCTAAAGTACATATTATTATATGTAAAAGTACGTAATTGATACGCTAAAGTACATATTATTATATGTAAAAGTACGTAATTGATACGCTAAAATACATACAGAGTAATTAGTATGTTTACGTAGATACTATTACTTATATTCGAAAGTACATGTTTAATACGCTAAAGTACATATTATTATATATTCAAGTATATAATTAATACATTAAAGTACATACTATTATATATTAAAGTACATAATTAACACGTTAAAGTATATATTTGGCATGTTTACATAGATACTAATACTGATATTCAAAGACAAAAGTATATACTTGTACGCTGAATATGCATGTTCAAGAGTCAAGACTCATTGAAAATATGGAGTAATAAAAAATGATGCCATGAATCAAACTCTGTCTAGTGCTCCGTATATGTCAAGACTTTTTTATCATTGAAATTCCCAAATCCCACATTTCATCTCTTTATCTCCCAAAAGACGCATGTCACCATGGTCCTCCGTTTATTTTTCACTCTCTCCCCTCTCTTTCTCTCTGTCATAACTCTTCTCTTCTTCCTTTTTTAAGAAAAAAAAATAAAAACAAGTAATCTAGCTTCGTTCTCTCTCCTCTCATTCTCACCTTCTTCAATATTCTTTTGATATATAATTATAGATCTGGAATTTGGACCCATGTTAGTCGGGTTGGGTGTGAAAAAGGTGAAATAGGAAAAGAGTTTGCCGAGGGTGGCCGCCGTAAATGGTGAAGAGGGGATCGCCGGAAAGTTACCGGGATGCTGGCGTCGCCTGTTGTGGAGGTGGTCGGTGCGTCGCGTGGTGGGTTGAGAGGAGTGATTTTAAAATTAATCTGGGCCGTTTTTCTTTTGGTCCGGGTTTTTATCCTTAACCGTTTTTTTTTTTTAATTTGACCAGCCAGCTGGCTTCCACGCGCGCGCCAGCTCAGCGGGAGTACTTACTCCCGACTCTACCTAATAATTTTCCTACTCAATTATGGTAATTAACATGGTGAATATGTGGATATTATGGATACGTATGAAATACATTTATGGGAAACTGTCTTTAGCAATGTTTTATTACTTAGACGGTAAGATATCTACTTTGTAGATGTAATAATGATGAAATCAATCAATGAGAAACATGGATGAGAAACGAATGACTTCCGTTGTATTGTAGTTTCTCCCCATTTTTTATTATTTCATGGTAACGACCGACCCGAATTCCTTACAGTCACGGATATATATTTGAAATTGTTTCACTCCTTTTGCCGAAATTCTGAATGAATCAAAGGCCTTATGTGCACTACTTGCGGTATCATGATTTATAATGATAATTGCAACCATTAGCTAAGTAGCGTAAGATTCCATGCTGATTGTCAGTTTTTGATAATTGCAGAGCTTTAGCTAGACTCTTTAGTGAATCTGGTTCATAAATGTTGTTAATGCAAGTATAGAGTACTCTTCTTAAATGTCAAAGAGGGCTATGTTCTTGCCTCTCTCAGAATAACCAAAACGCAGAAGTGTGTCTGAGCAAATTGGGCATGAAGGAATTAAACTGTACTTTACACTGAATTGAAGCTTACGTTTATAAGCTTGATTTTGTGTAAATTGTGGACCATTGGACCCTTGTACTAAGGAACTTCTAGTGCAGTTGTTACATCTATATATCATCTGCAGATGAATTCCAAAAATTTGTCAAACGGCAAAGCGCTGGCTATTTAGCGCTTCATTTTTGCTTATGAAGTGTGTACATCTCTGAAAATTGCTCACCAAGGGCATTAGGGCAAGAATCAAGTCGCGTTATAATTGGTTAATTCATTAATGGTTACGTTATCTAAGGACTTACCTTGTTCGGTAGATCAGTTTATAGGTAGCCAAAGATGTAGCATAAAAAATGTTTTAACTTTACAGGTTGCCGAAAATAATGAATAAAATTATACATTGTCATTATCCACACCTAAAATTGTCATTGTTCCCTATAGTATAAAACTGCGGAACCAAATGCCCAACTGCTCAGAGTATGAAATACTTCCACGCAGTGATACGCAGATAGCGGTGAGTTCAAACTACTCTGGATCACCGGTTTCACTGTCCTCGGGTGATACTTCATTTGGGAAATATTCTTCACCAGGGAACATTTGTTGAAACATCTGCAATTGAAAACAAACAATGACATAAAGGTCGATACAAAACTGAAATCCAAATTCCGACTGTGAATGTCCTGTCAATCGTGTTTTAACCAGCATGCCAACATTCAAGAGCACTTCAAGAAGCAAAATTGAGATGTCCTCGGTATATTTGCTTCCAGATCGAATCTTATGCTATACACAACTTTTGCAATGCTTAAATGCCAAGTATTATTTGTATTTCGAAAATAAGATTACTTACCTTCTCAGTGGCATCTATGAGGTCACTATAGCTTAAATTTCCATCAGGGGAGGGGGTGGTGCTGATGGTATGAACTGAACCCTGAAAAATATAATACGGAATTAACAAAGATGAGTAATCAAACAAAGCAACTCAGCTGTCATCTAAAATAATCGATCATCAAAAAAAAATGGAAGGTTACGCATTGAAAAAGTACAAAATTATAGTACACTGTTTGTGCACAGAGAACTCAGCAAATATGTCAGCCTGTCACACAAAACACTTCTCTCCATAGGTTCGTCATCACTTAACCATACCATAGACCTGTGTACTGTGCACATGATACAGTGCAAGTATAACAATAGGCTCTTGCCATTCCCTTTTGGCGGAAAGTCAAAACGTAAGATCCAAAACAAAATGATTTGAAAAGCTAAACACGAGGGAGATGGACATTCTGGTTTCACAGCAATCATAACCTTACATTAGAATAAAATACCAACCACCAAAACATTCTTGTCAGCTCTACAAAACTAAACCTAGAATTTAGAGGTGACTGCTCATAACGCAGCAATAAATTAAAGTGACTTGAGATGCATACAGTGACACAGCGTCAACTATAAAGAGTGACAAGTCTCGATACAATCATATTCCATATATCTCTTGAACGAAACCTCGTAAGTACTATATGCCGAATATCAAAAGTTAAACAGGCTATCTAGCAGTTGTTACCGGCCACTTTTTTTCTTCTTTTGAAATATTTAGTTTGTTTCTAATTAAAAAAAGCATGACTCTTCATAATGAGAACTGGACCTCCTTTACTTAAAAGGTGTTCAAGATAACTATGTTTAACAAATAGAGACATAAAGAACCCTTCAAACCGAAATGAAGAAAGGGAGAGTACTTGGAAGGCCTGCATTGCTAATTTCATTTTTCTTATTATGGACTACGGAGGATATAATGATGGATACTGAAATGAGCAGAAATCAAACCTCTGTAATCTCCTGGATATACAAGGTCCTCCAGTTGCAAACAGGTCGTTGTTCTTCTTGTACTGCACTTGGGGCATCTAATTTCATTTTAGGATCTTCAACAGAATTATCATTGGTACTACCAGACGTAGGTTTTCTGAATAAAGCATCAACTGCAGCTTTTAACAATGTCTCCCCTTGGTGGGCATCATCACACAAAGCACATAGATGGACAACAAACCTACAAAACAGAGGAGCGTCAACATAAATAGATCATTCTATTCCTTCCTGCTTGTCAGCAATTACAGACAGTTTGTGCAAATAACATTCTAGACTTTTAAGTGAGAAATCGTATAAAAACAGACATCTAGCCAAAAATAGAAAATGAACAACGGTAAACTTAAGTCTATGTTATGTTTCTTATTCACTGATAGCAGCACCCCAGTCCCTCACAGGATCCCGTCAATAGCGAGAGAACGGGGGTTGGATGTAGACAGTCTTGTCCCTATGCTGAACAACATACAGAGGCTGTTTCCGGATGTATGTCTCTTATTCACCCTCCAGTCCTCCACCCCCCAAAGTCTATAAAATTGTCAAAAGTTTGAGCTGGCACTACCAACTTTTTGCATACAAAATCATGTTGCTGTTATAAGAAAAGGCCTGCTCTGAATAATTGCCACTGGCATACATTTGATAACTCAAAGTTTTCAGCTGTTCATTGAATAAGCATACAATTGGCTATTAGAATCTAGAAGTATCCGGTCATGCAGATCCTCTTAGCCAAGACCACGACTGAATTTAAGACTCAAGATGCATGATCAATTGTAGCATTAAAGATAAAGTAGAAGATCTAAAATTTCGAAACTTACATGCCCATGGGGCACACTGCTGAATTGCTACTCATTTGGAGTGCTCGGACTGATGTTGCCTGCTCAGGATACAAAGCTAAACAAAAAGACATTTAGTTAATCGTAAATCCTCTGAATTACACAAGAGCCAATGAACATGACATTAAACACCTATTATCTTACATCTGGGAGGAAGCACTATCAAAAGGTTGGATGCATCTGCCTTCAATGATGTTTTAGTTATGCATATTGCCCTTGCCACCTTCTTTTTCATATCTTTCGAGCAAGGATGATTAGAAGTACTAACTGAATCTTCGGGCATATATGAAGAAGACAAAGCTTCAGGAACGACAAAGTCCGGGTCCAAAATCAATTTCTGACTGAAGACATCCTGACCAGAGGACAATCTCACACCTCTGTAAACCCCAGTACCCTGAAACACTCGGTAAAATATAGTAAAAACGCTAGGTTATATGGGTGCAACTATAAAACAATACATAGAATCTATGATTTATCACAATCATGCACCTTATCTGCAAGCAGAGCTGCTACTGATATTCGTAACACCTGTCAAATTAGAGTTCAAAAGTTCAATTAGTATAAGAGCTTGAAAGAAAAACAGTCACATAGTAATCTTCAACGGAAAAAAAAGGAGATAACAGGAGTGCCTTGATACTGATACCAAACAATGATAGAGTCTACTCCCACCATATAATGCAAAATTCTACAACCTAGCATCACATATGCCAGTGTAGGCAACATGACTAAAGAGGGTCTACTAACAAAGGAAGAATGCCGGAGCGCAAAGAGAGAAAATAATTAGCATCAAGCTTCTTCAGATTTCAGGGAAGTAATTCAATTTTCTACTGATCATCATTTCCCAGACAAAGCACAGACCTTGCAAGTTTTATTTCATCAAACAGAAGACTAATCTCCTCAATTCCTCGTCACTCTAAAACACTATATAATCCAGAGGAGGTCAGGGGGTAAACTAACATTAAAAACCAGTAATAGTCATACTGATACATCAACCCCGACTAAGTCTTGATTGTTGTTGTTCTAATGGTCATACTGATACAGTACATAGAAACAGGAAAGGCAGCAATGACCCTTATAATCCAAATGTTGATTATGTGAACTCAAACTCAATAACAGTGCATAAGCCTGCTTTTAAAATTCATCACAGTTACAGACCTATATCAAGTGTCCATGTCATTGAACAAGCAAAACACAAGGCAAAACTTACTAATCACCTCTCTAAAGCACCTACATATATGCATCCTTTGACTGCAGCACGACGGCAGAAGGCTTGTGGCAATTCTCCTTGGCCATACATAGGATATAACATGGCACCAGGCGCATTTGGGAATCTTGAAGATGTCAAAGATAATTCACAAATGTCAGTCTTGATCAAATCTCAAAAAGAAGAGAATATATACAAACAAAAGTAAATAAGATGTGCACGACAAGTTTTAAGCTGTCATCTTCTCACCTTCCCATGGACAAATGATAAAGAGCCAGACGACTGATCCCATCTTTCGTCCTAAGCAAATCTTTGCCGGCTTCTACGTTTTCTTGATCATGATCTGCAAGCGCTATACCATATAGGATAATCCTACAAAAATATAAAACATAATATCAAAGTGAAATTAGCATTGACAGTTCAATACTAGTAGTGTGCATAAACATTAATATTCAAAATACTACCAAGCTTGAAGATAAATCCTACTGTTCCCTTCCAAATACTTGACTCAACACAATGATCATTCACAAGCTTTGGATGTCTAATCACAAACACTTCCAATTTCACAACGATACCTAGATTGAAGGAACATATCCGTCACCTACTCTAATCTAAAACAACAATTGCATAGAAAATCATACAAACACGCAAATTCACATTGAACCCTTTTCAAAACCTAGGTGCATAATAAACTCATTAAGTCATAAGCTAATATACAATTTCGGCTAGTTATACAACCACAATGACCATTCACAAGATTTGTCCACGAAATCTAGTCAAAAACACACAAATTTACAACAACCCCTTTTCAAAACTAGGTGTAATGTACACTCATAAGCTCATTATCAATGCATCCACACATTCTAAATACCAAGAAATCGAAGATTAAGCGTATGTCCACATATATACCAAAACTTTACACAATCTACAGCATCACATCATAAACAGATAAACCAACCACCTACATTGTCTTAAAATTGAGCATTTAAATCAAAATTTAGAAAGGAATTCCAAAAAAAAGCAATACCCTTTAATCTTCTGAGGCAAGCCCTGTTTCGACAAAAACTCGAAAAAGGGACTCTCCAACTCCTCCTCAGAAAAACACTTATCAGAATCTCCACTCAAATGCTGCTGCACACTCTTGAAAAACTTGTTGAGCTGAAGCTTGTCCGTCAAGCTCAATCCTTTATCTTTGAAGATACCGGCTTTCGAGTCCGGAACGCCAACTAATCGACCGGTTCTGGCATCGTACATCAAGCTCTCCTCAACAGCCTTGAACTCGAGGTAGTGACTCACCCCGGACTTGAGCAGCAGCTCGATCGCGGCGTCGGCGGAGAACAAAACCCTAGGTCCCGACACATCGACGGCGAGTTTCCGAACGTGCGGCTGAAGCTCCGGCGGAAGTGGAGGCGAGTCGACGGCGGAGAGGAGGGGGCGGGTGGTGATAGGGACGACGGTGAAATCATCGGAGGAGAGAGAAGGAGGCGACGGCGGCGGAGGCGGAGGAGAGAGGAAGGAGGAGAGATCGGGAGGAGAGAGAGTGGAGAAGAGGGAGCCGTAAAAGGGGTTAGGATCGAGGTGGAGGACGGTTTTAGCGGCGGAGGAAGCGGCGGCGGTGAGGATTGAGGAAGGTAAGCTTGTGCCGATGACGATTAGGTCGAAGTTTGATGGTTCAATTGGCGGGAACTCCGGCGGCGGAGACGGTGGCGTTTGTGGCGGTGGTGGTGGTAATGGGTCTGACATTGTGGCGGTTTAAGAGTAATTTTGTGGAAGGCCGACAAAGCCACAACCAACGGACTTGTTTGTATACTTGATTAACTTGAAGATGAAGTCAAACTCCTTAATTTGATTCCATATGGACTTTTTGTGTACTTGAAGTTGAAGTCACATAGATACTCCTTCGACAATTATGATTAGGAATTTGGCTCGGTGGTAAACGGGGTGAAACTCGTTCGAAATTGTATACTCCGTATTGATGAAAATGTGAGTTACGGTTTTTGAAGTAAAGATCGTTGACTCTCGTTGTAGATTGTGAGTCCAAGTTGGAAGTTTCGAGGCAACGACACTTCTATTCTGTATGAGGCTACTGATCCCCGACCTAATGGTGACATTTAGGTGGATCGGTTTGAGTTTGGAGTGTGGCCCGTGGAAGTTGGATACGGAGTATTAAACAAGGGAGTGGCAAATTAGATCCAAACTTGTCCGAGAGATGATGTGGTAAATTTGGTGTCACCACTTAATTTTTTCGTCAAATCGGATTAAATTATTTTCCGGTGAGCAAATTTTTACAATAGTACACACATTCATCAATCCTTGAACTTGAATTTTGTACATAGTACCACAATGTGGATTTTGAGATAAATTTACTTATAGGTTGTGTACATCAAAAATCCGTGCTACCGTAACAGAAGCAAGTGTGGCAGTAATTCTGGATTTGAGAATTTCATCTTCTGCAATCAGACAATAAATAGAAACAAGTATTAGGTTCTGCTAGCGGTCTGGACCCTGAACTATCTCAGCTCTGCATCGAACAACCTTAAGCCAACAGCATGCATGCTCTTAGGAAGACAATTGGTCGACATTTCTTATATGAAATGGAGGGGTTCCGAAATCCAGACTCCTCTTAGATAAGCAATCCCATACATCCTTGAGATGAAAACCTGCAAAAGGTGCCTGTCAAGGAGGTTCATAAATAAGGCACTACCAGACTAACAAAAGTTTGTAAACTCGGGATCACTACTCGATACTCAATAGTGAATAGCATTGCAACATACCTAAACAGAAGCTTCTTTGTCCTGCTGCAGACAAGCTTTGATGAAGTCGACGACAACTGGGATCAATTGTTCGTTGTGCTCACTGTAGCTATGGTTTGCTCCTTCTATGATATGTAGCTTGTGATTTGGTATTACCTTTGCGAATTCATATGCATCCTCAAGAGGGATGACTTCATCATTGGATCCATGAATAGTCAAGACCCTGAATGTGTAACAAATAGAAATGAGTTATGAGTGGCAATAGACCAGGACCATATTGTAACACACTATAACATGCTGAGAGTCCTGAGACTGAGAAAGATTGTGTTCCACAAAAGATATATGTCAAGGTTGCGTGAATATTTCATACAATGAACTAGACAACTAGAGCATTTGGAATATCCCTGAAAACTGAAAGAGCTCTTAGCTATCAACAACGTATAATCATCGTATAGCCTAGAGCTCAAACGCTGCATCACCACACATCCAAAAATTTGAAGGAAAAACGCGAACACAGGGTCTCCATAGTCACAGCTCAGGGGCTGGGATCTTGTCACTTCTCCCTAAAACATTTATCAAGTGATGTGTTTGGCCTACAGATTGTCTTCGAGATAGTTTTAGTTTTTGGAAAAGAGTAATAAATAGTTTCTCAAGATAGACAAGACATTTAGTGAAATTAGTAGTAGGATAAATTGGCATTGTCATAACGAGAATACGAAATTCATTTTGTGGCAACCTGCATTGTTTATCAATCTTAAGGCATTCTTCACGCATATCAATATTCCAGCGATCCATCAAACTTTCCAATGTCACACGATATATTACTTCTCCTGCATGATACGGAAGCAATGTCAAGACAGATTAATGAATACTAGTTTGATACCTTAGATGAACTCTAGTAATCAAGTGCCTTCTGTACTTAACTCATCCTTGAGTGGTTTTATCATCAAAGTTGTTTGTTATTAGAAAGTGCAACCAAGTGTTCATCTGTAACCGTCATATGCAGACTATAATAGTTAAAGATCGTTGTAAACAAGTTTTATAAAAGTAGTCAAAACGCGTTTAGCAAGAGTTTTAATAAACCTTCAAAAGAAGAGGAATGCAAATAGATCAAAAAATATATTGCACCAAATTTTTATTCTCCTATTTTCAAATATAAGCAAAACTTCATGAATAAAAACCACACAATCAGACAACCAAAATGGTCTTTCATTGTAGATGAGAACACGATAAACATGAGCGTTGCTGAGACTTTGAAACAGATGCCATAAAGCGTTCAACAAAGAAAAACAGCAACCTCTAAACAAGACAATGTAGACCAAGAGCAATAAAAAAAATCGTATTTCAAATTGTCTCAACCTCATATATAAAAAGAGACATGTCACTGGTTCAATGGTGTCAGCAGCAGTACCTGTTTTTCTAGATTTGACACCCAGGTATCCATCTTTCTTAAGGCTTTCCATGAAGGTTTCCCCCAACCTTTCTGATACGCCTTTCTTCAAGTCATAACGCCCAGACAGATTGACAACCGTTCGAACATCATGGTATTTAGAAGCATAAAGTAAGACAACATCCCCTCCTGGAATTCAATCAAGCTTTACTCAATTATACAGGTCATAGAAGAATAACTATAATTTTAAAGCATGTTAAATTTAAAGAACCCTTACCCCCACTGATTTTCAACAAATACAGGTATACCTTAATGGCTTAATCAGCATCCACCTAGAGCTGCATAAAGGGTGAGAACCAGACAGGACCAGACCAAGACTGAAAACAGAAAATCTGGATGCCATACTGAACCGACCCTAAATCTTGTTACCTGGGCCTGACCTGTTGCTATTTTTACATATACTTCACATCCTTTTCCTTGTTGCTTGTGTTGTTATTTATTGTATCTTGTGTTGTTATTATACTCCTCAAATCCGGATGCAGGTGTTTTATTTATCAAGAGGAGTCCAGAGTTAAGTTCCATGTTTTATAGAAACATGTATACACCAGATGTCTTCACATTTATTGGAAGATAGGGTGTCATACACTAAAGGCTCGCCCCCTATACACTCTTGTGGTGGGACCCTTCCCCGGACCCTTTTTAGGGTATCAAACACTACAGTGGAGATTAGTAATAATGGAGGCGCATAAAAGTAGGAGGCGGGTCAAGTAAAATCTCGCTCGAATTCTATAACTAACTATCTATATCCGCACTTCTAAGTCACAAGTACATAGATATAGTAGCTAACCTTTACTGTGCCCTACAATTGCACTCACACTGCGGTTAGTGCCCTTGAAGTACTTGGCGACAGCACATAAATCTTCTACCTCTTTCATGTAGTTGCCATATGCAAATGACCCATCACTCTCTCTGCACAAGAGACACTGACATCTGTAAGATATACTAAAAAAGAGGAGCAAACAACAAGCAATACATATAGCATAAACTCCTACACACACGGACATTTGATTTGCCACTGAAATCAACTATAACAGCATAAACGAAAAACATGAAATAGGGCAGATTGCATGACTCTCATGCAGGACCATGATATCAACACTTAAAACGTGGATGGATAACGACGTAAAACATAGAGAAAAGAAAAGTAGCCAAGAGATGTAAAACATATATCAACGTACTCCCTAGACATACACACTATGACCACTGTACATATTATATATCCCTTCATAGGATAATGATACTTAACTGACTTCTCTGTAAAAAAAAATGAAGCCTGCTTTGATGGAGAGAAAGTCGAGAGAATTACAATTGAGAATTTGTCGGAGGGAAAGAAGTTCGTGTTAAAAGTTTTAGAAGAGGTATTCGTAAGCTGGTCTAAAGGTATCATGGAACTTTGGCATTCTGCAAGATCAAATTGAAGTTTGGAACGGAACATTCAATGGTCAGAAGTCTCAGAACTTTGATTTCCTTCTTCAGAGCTATAATTTCTAAATTGAAGCCCTTATCAGAATAACAAGGTAACCTACAGTATGCAATGACCATACATTCACGACTGCTGCAACCCATATGGATAAAAATTCACAACATAGTCACTATGACTTTAGCAACCTAGAACCTCCTACATAGAGGTTTTTTCTCAATGAAGCTGAAGTACCCCGGAGCTAATTAAATCCAATGTCCATACCAGCATTTACACATATAACTATAATGCATTACTATATCCTACCTAAATCCTAATTTCCCCTTAAATAAAGGACGGGAGGGGGCGACAGCCCTTAAAAACCACTCCACAGTGGAAGTTGTTTCCAATTTCCTGTACTCACTAAACATATTCTTCCTTCTCATCAGGCTAGATATTATATCATTATAATCATAACCCAAGTGTCAATAAAGATGCTCCCGTTCCAAGCAGGGTAGGCGGGAGTCAGGACTAAAGGAGGGGGCGTTCAGATTTAGCCTTTCCCCCGCAATCATAATTCACAACCAGACTGTTCCGGTGTTCCCAAGTCACGGATAATATGTCAAAATCTATCTGTTTACATGATACAAGATAGGAATATGGCTCAGATGAATGGTAATTTCAACTTGTTGCAGGTCCTAAAAAAAGGATTTAGCACTACACTCAGGTCTTACCACGTTGCTAAATCTTTGCGTAATAAGTTTTATACATGGGTCCTGTTAAAACTATAGCAAAACAAGGAAATATGTGTTGCAAAATCCCTCCATTGTCAAGATCCGAGATCAGAAATCTCACTTACCCAATTCCAGAAAAATCAAATCGAAAGGCACTTATCCCTTTATTCGCCAATGCAACTGAACTGCTCACCATGACTCGCTGCTCCTGAAAACAGAATAAACAGATAGAATGAAAATTCAACACCAAAAAAGAACAAAGGTAGTTAATGAAAATAGCTAGAATTTTCAAAGAGTCCTATGTAGCAAAACATTTTCAGTAACTCCCTAGTCCCAATATGATAAACTAAATAAAACTAATCACTGCTACTACGTTCTTTTTCTGTTCTACAAAATTATTTCCAAAAATATGGATATGATTCTTCTCCAATCCAAAATTAACTGGAAAAAAACAATCGGAAGAAAAGAAACCAGAAGATCATCTAATAGTTAATACCATCAAGTGGCATCAACCAATTACTAACCTTGCTGCTTCTAAACCCATGGCACACTATGACGATTTCTTTCGATCCTGTATCATGTAACAAGCCAACCAGCTTTTCATTCTCATCATTGAGTATGATCATTTTCTGTGGCTCCACAGCTGTACAACAACAACAGGATTCGGGTAAGAAAATTGTAATATTGTAAATTGAAACTAAAACAAGGACCGCCAAGGATACGGGCATGTTTGGTAGACAAGGTGTAATGTAATCACCAGTACAACCCAAGTTTAGCACAAAGATAATGGGGGAAATAGGGAGAGATAAAGGGAAAAGGAGTAATCACCATCAGTGACTCAGTGGTGTATATAGATACAAGTTTGGGGGGTTGCCCTACCGCCCACAGCCCCAAGTCCCAAGAGAAGACGCAAATTTTGGGTTCATTCCCTCGATATAATTATTTCCATTTAACAATTTGACCATCCAAATATCTTAAGGTTTCTCAAATAATTTTTTCTAAAACTTTTGTCCATACAAATTTAACCCCCGCTCATAACTATTTGGATACACCATCATCACCATCACAATGTCAGCACTCCCATGACTCACCTCATGTAATGGTGACCGTTTAAGTAAAACCTATGTAATCATAATGACATCGGTATCCCGTTCATGTTATAGTATCCTCCCCCCTCCACAACCTCTAAGGCTCTAACCAATTTGAACTAAAAATATCTCATGACACTACAAGGTTGATTACACCATGCTATTAGACATAGCCTACCAAACTTCGTCACTGAAACATGATTCTGATGGTTGTAAGTAACCAAGAATGATAAACGAAAAAGGGCGAAAATCAAGTGTCTCTTAATATTTCATGATTCTGATGTCAAAGTTCTATGCTTTTTCGATTAAACAGTTGCGATTTCGAAACCATTCATTCCAATCAGTATCAAAGTTTGAAACTTTCAATCACATTATAATCAAACCTACAACCAAATTCGATTCATAACATGGGAATTTGCTAGACATACAATTCAAATATCATCCAAACACCCACATTTCAAATAAAATTAAAGTTTTTGCAGGATATAAGTTCAATTAGCAGCAAATCAGCAATCAATCCGTAATTTTAGTCACAGGATAACATTAGCAAGTTAATCAACAAAAAAAAATCAACATTACAATTTCTTCACCAAACTTGAATTCCCAATTATATATATAATCTATAAAAGAAAAACCCAGAAAAAAGAAGTGATCTTTGGAAAAGAAAGCGCTTGATTATAAGAGTATATACAGTAGAGAGAAGTGAGAGCAAACCTGGGTGATGCGCCATTGTTAGCGTATTGGAGAAGCGGAGTTTGAGTGAAGTGGAAGAGCGAGGAGTTTGCTGCTGAAGTGGGAAGGTTTTGTTGGGAATTGGAGGGTATGGCAGACAGGGGAATCCTACTGAGTGAATGTTACGCAATGGTGAAGATCCCAACATTTTTAATGACAATTCTAGTACGAGAGTACTAGATTCTTTGTTTAGGTACCTTTAGTTTGGTGCTGCTCCTTAGCCTCCTGCTCGTCTAGTAGAGGGGGATATTCCGGCAAAAGATAGCTATTGTTGTACTCCCTATTACGGGTCACTCTCCGTTATATTTAAACTTCGGGTAGCGATTACGCCATAGCAGGAAAGTATCCTTTTCATGCTGCCCCTCTTAGGTGCGTGTGCTGCATACGTGTCTGAGAGGGCGCAGTGCTAAACTTCTCGTGTCTTCCGGACACGCTTATTTAGCAATGAGCAAAATTTTGCACGGTAGGGAAAGCAAAACTCCAGTTTTCCACACCAGCTTTTTGATTGGTCCATGTCACTGTGTGTGGCGCGTGCGCTCCACACGCCACACAGACTGGCGTGGGGTGGGCTAGTCAAAAACTAGCGTGGACATATATGTACCCGACAAATATCGTGGTGATAAGTTCACTCCTGAAATAACTAGGGCATGTTGTCCACAATCACGCGCGTGTATCATACGTGGCAATATGTTAGCCAAAAAGACATGAGAACTAACTGATAATCATAAAACTAAGAAAAATAAGTTAGCCACAAATGAGGCATTGCCGGCGCGCCTCCGACTTCGGCACGATAATGGCTATTTGGCTTCACCACGAGGCCCATGGAGAAGTAAGCAAAGTCAAGTTCGTGCATTTTCCGGCAACATATGTGACGAAAACGACAATTTACACTTTGCACCAAAATATAAAAATAAAAATTTCAATGGCCCTTGACAAACTAATCAATCCTTGGACTTGAGTTTTTGTACATAATGCGGGTTTGTGTACATCCGAATTCCAAAGCCATATTATCTCAACATAGGTTTGAGACATACGGCATTATTGTCTATGTACTTAAAGAGTAAGCAAAATGTGGTAATTCAGGAAATTGAGTAAAAACGAGATGGATAGTCGATACTTGATAGGGATTAGCCTTGCGACATACCAAAGTCCTAAATAGAAGCTTCTTTGTCTTGCTGCAGACAAGCTTTGATGAAGTCCACGACAACTGGGATCAATTGTTCGTTGTGCTCAGTGTAACAATGATTTGCTCCTTGTACGATGTGTAGCTTGTGATTTGATATTACCTTTGCAAATTCATATGCATCCTCAAGAGGGATGATTTCATCACTGGATCCATGAACCGTCAAGACCCTGAGAATGTGTTATAGATAAAAATGAGTGGCAATAGACAAAATGATGTAACAAACTACGACATGCTGAGACTGAAAAATAATGTGTTCCACGATGACAAATCTCAAGTTACGTTAATAGATACAATGAAGCATATTCTAAATATTACTGAAAAGCTCCTTTCCTTGATCTTTGTGGCCGGGGAAGAGGGGCGGGAGGGGAGTCGTTATGCATAGTCATTGGAAAGCATAGAGTTCAATGACTTCATTGTTCCACCACAAAGTGAGATCTTGTACCACTTGAACTTGTTGAAAGACACACCCAAAATTTTGAAAGAAAAAACGTGAAAACAGGGTCATCACAGACAGAGGATTGGATCTTTTCTTCTCCCTACAGATTTATCAAGAGACATACTACTAATTACTACGCTCATAAATGAGATAGGTTGGTAAAATCACATGGAGCGGTCATTAAGATAGTTTTGGTCTTTCGAAAAGGTTAACAAATAATTTCTTAAGGTAAACAAGGAATTTTGTGAAACTTGTAGGACAAATTGGAATTTTCATAACGAGGATATGAGATTTATATTGTAGCAAAAGCAACAATGTCTTTAGTTTCCATCTTTCAAACCTGCATTGTTTATCAATCTTAAGGCATTCTTCATGCATATCAATATTCCAGCGATCCATCAAACTTTCATATGTCACACGATACATTACTTCTCCTGCATAATACGAAAGCAAATGTCAAGACAGACTAGTTTGACATGATATAATACAATCTAGTAATCATGTTCCTCACGTTTGCGTACATCAGAGTCATCCATAAGTTTATAAACATCTTAGCCAATGTGCTCCTGAGTGCAACACCAACATTCACCAAATTTATTGTCCTTCATGTAAAACGTCATGAATAGAAACCACAATAATCAGACAAGCAAAATTGGATAGATGAAAATATTATAAACTTAGAGCGTTATAGGAACTCTGAAACAGAAACTATAAAGGATTCACCATAGAAAAAACAGTAACCTGTCCACCGCACAATGTAGAACAAGAGCAGGGATAAATCTTATTGCAAAATGTCTGAAACACATATACCAAAAGATAAATCATACTTGTACGACAGTGTCAACAGTAGTACCTGTTGTGCTAGACTTGACGTCGATGTATCCATCTTTCTTAAGTATTTCCATGAAATTTTCTCCCAACCTTTCTGATATCCCTTTCTTTAAGTCATAACGCCCAGACAAATTGACAACCGTGCGAACATCATGGTATTTAGAAGCATAAAGTAAGACATCATCGCCTCCTGGAATTCAATCAAGCATTTCAATTAAACAGGTTATAGAAGCATCAGCATATTTTATAGCACGTTGAATTTAAGTATTGTTCCTCACTAATCTAAATAAATGCGGACATGAATATATGATATACCTTCATCGACATCCACATAGAGCGGCACAAGGGGGGAGAACCAGACTGGACAAGACTTAGACTAAAACAGCAAAACACAAAAGTTTGTGGACCTATGCGCATCCGGTCCCAGACAGAACCAAACCTACATATTCTCACCTTGACCAGACCGACATGAGGTGGTTACTATACTCACATATATACACATCCTTTACCTTATTTTGAATTTTATTATTACACGCATCAAATCTGAATTGTGGGTGGTTTAAATCAAGGGTACTCCAGATTAAGTGGAAAAATAAAGTGAGTTAAAGGAGCCACAAGGAGGAAAAAGTAGTTACGTTAATGGTTATTACGTTGAACAATGGTGATGGGTATGGGTATGGCCGTATGGGTATTGGTATTGCTCTTGATCATGTTATTTATTACCTTATACTAGAACCAAAAACACGAATATAGTTTTATTTGTTTTAATCTCCATATTCAGGCTCTATGTCACTCGTTTATTTCTGATGAGGATTATAACTTCAATTTTTTAGAGTTGTGAAGACAGAAAAAGCCAGTCATATTGAGTATATATATACATGAACAATCTTTTTTGTGTACCAGAATGATATTGAGTAAGTTGTGGCATGGGTATATGTTTTCTGGTTTTCGGATAAGCAGGTACCGGGATCTATAAGCTTATTGGTTAAGGTACCTGACCCATGACCACTCCTATTAGTAATTATATATGATGTTAGTCAGCATGCTAGTACTTAGTGTTAACATCTTTGTATTCTATGTTATGTTGTTATTCACTTAAAAATCCAACTTTCAACCCAAAGTTGTTGCTTGAGTTGATTTGATTCAGAAACAGAGTTCGAAACTTTGAAGAAATCCAAAAGTATTAGTAGCAATCACTATCAAATTCTCTTTTAAACTTTGAAGGGGTATTTGAGTTATCAATTTGAGATTGGTGATGATCGAATGCGAAATGCTTCCTTCGATAAGAGTATAAGATATTAGAAAAATATGTTGGTGAAGAGTGACATGAGTAGAAGGTCAGTAATCCTTAACTTGAGATCAAGTTTCCAATTATGCTCGAAGTTGCACAAGTAGTCAGTGGCAATATTGCTTGTGATCTTTTTTCAGCTTAGGAAGAACAGATTTAAATATTAAAAGATCAATTCCAAGTTACACAACAATGTGAGATTCTGAGGGTAATGATCCATGGATGAGGTTTGACACTTAATTTAGATTAGGGGCTAGCCTGGTAAGTTAAGATCAGGACAGTGTGCTTCGGCTAAACCCTAGCCTTAGCCTGCTCTACATCTAACGAGCCAGATCAGGGTAAGCCTATCACTGACCTAATCCACGCACTCTAGGACCACCAGTACCACTCACCATCACTAGGGAGAAACATAAAGCATACAAAGTAGCACCCATAGTTTTCACGAATCAATCATAAGTTTAGTGCCAATATCTCTAGGGGTCATGAGAGCTTAGAAGTGTAAACTTTTTCAATGATTATTTTGACTAATAAACACCTGCCCTTTTTTTTATAGAGGCGTGTATAAACCAGGTTACTTAGAAAATGTTGGTGCGGGATTGAGCAATGGATACGAGATGCTTTCATGTTTTACAGAAGATGGGAGTCATAAACTGCAGGAGAGATGGGAAGCAATGGAAGTTCATAGAACAGAAGAAGGTCAAGTAAATGAAGCTCAATTCTAGAAAAACGATCTATATTTGCCCATCCTTAGAGTCACAAAGTCACAGGTACTAAGATATAGTAACTAACCTTTACTGTGCCCAACAATTGCACTCACAGTGCGATTAGTGCCCTTGAAGTATTTGACAACGGCACATACATCTTCGACCTCTTTCATGTAGTTGCCATATTCAAACGAACCATCACTCTCTCTGAACGAAATAAACTAAAGCAAATGAGAACCAAAAAAAAGAAAAAAGAAAGAACCATACGAGATATCTCCAAGACATACAAAAAAAAAAAAAAAAAAGAGGCCCAGAGGAGAAGCAATGCATATAGCATAGACTCATAGATTCCTACACAAGCAGACATTTGATTTGCCACTGAAATCGACTCGGACAGCATAAACAATAACAAGAAAATAGGATGAGGGGGTAATTCTCGTGCAGGACCATGGTATCAACACAAAGCAAACTCTTTAAACATGGACGAATAACAATGTAAAAGATAGTTAGAAGAATTGAAAATCAGCCAAGAGAACTAGAGAAGTAAACATATACTCCCAGACATACACGCTATAACCAGTGTACATATCATCTGACTTCTCTGTAACAGATGAAGCATATTTTTTCAATGGAGCGGAAGACATTTGTGATGAAGAAAAAGGTGAGAGAATCACAATTGAATATTTGCAGGAGGGTAAGAAATTCGTGTTTGTAAGCTGGGCTAAAGGTATTACGGACTTTGGCATTCTGGGAGATTAAATACAAGGATGGAATATTAAAAAGTCACGGCTTTGTTCACCATCTTCAGAGCTACAATTTCTCATCTTTATCAAAATAACAAGTTAACCTACAGATATGAATGACGGAATGAGCATACAGTGATGACTCCTGCAAAGTGCAAACCACACAAATCGGATTTTTGGTTACTAAGACTTCTGTAACCTAGCACCTTTCTACAAAGTGATCTCTCTCAATGAAGCAGAACAGCCCAGAAGCTAATTCCCGTCATTAACCGAAATTGAAAGATAAAACAAAACCAATATCCGTACCAGCAATTACACATCTAACATAATTCCTAGAGATTCTACTAGTATTATAACCCCAGTGGCAATGAAGAGGCTCCCATTGCCACGCTGTTTCCAAGTTACAGGAAGGCTAATTGGTTAACATGAAGCAAGCTAAGTCGATGACTCAGATTAATGGCAAAATGACCTCATTGTAGGTCCTGAAACAGGATTTATCGGTACACTCAGGTCTTACCAGGTAGTCAAATCTTCGCGCAACAAGTTTTCTAAATCGGTAAATAGTAGACAGACAGACAAATATATATTGAAAAATCTATCTTTGTCAGCTCCGAGATCACAACTCAGACTTACCCATTTCCAGAAAAATCAAATCGAAACGCACTTATCCCTTCATTTGCCAATGCTACACAACTGCTCACCATGATTTGCTGCTCCTGAAACAGATTAAACAGAGGGAATGAAAATTCAATGCCAAAGAAAGAATCAAAGTTAGTTAGTGAATATATCCAGAATTTCCAAAGAGTCCTATTCAGCAAAATATATGTTAAGCAGCTTCCAAGTTACAATACCATGAAACAAATAAAAGTAATCACTGTTGCCATGTTCTTTGGGTGGTCCACGAAACCATTTCCAAAAATACAAAATTAACTGGAATAATCAAAACAAAAAGAAACATGGAGGTCATATAATAGTTATACCATCAACCATTTACTAACCTTGCTGCTTGTGAACCCATGGCACATTATGACAACTTCTTTGGATCCTGTATCATGTAACAAACCAACCAGCTTCTCATTCTCATCATTATGCACGATAACTCTCTGTGGCTCCATACCTGTACAACAAGGATAAGCCTGACATAAAAATGAAACTAACTCTGAAAAAGGACGGGCGCCTAGGTCAATCAAAATTGAAATCACTGGTCAAATCAAATCAAAGTCAAAGTCAACGTCAACGTCAAGATAATATCAGAAGGTCCCAGGAATCACGCAACACCAAGTACTGTAGAGCACCACTATCTCAGGACTCAGGGGTCAAAGTCGAAACTAAGAAGATTATCAGATCAACTAGGGAGCTGTACTTGTCAGCCTCATATTTACTCCTCAAAAATCCAAGTAAAGCAGGTTGTGGTTTGATAATGCTGTGACATTCAGTGCAAATTGCAATAACTGCTCAAGTCTAGATACAAGCTTAACAAGCATAAGGAGCTAAAAAATTCCCATCAGCTTCAATAATTAGTGGTTTGTCCTAACTTATAATGGAAAGGAAGTGCTAACAGGAGTAAAAACATTCGGTAACCCATTGTCATTACTCTATACATCACTACGGCAGAAATATACATTTTGATATGTGCCTACTAGATAAAGCTTTCTTCCAACATCACCACAAAGATCATAGCATTGAGAGTGATAGTCTGTTTCTTTGTTTTTTTGCTAGCGCCAAAATTCTATATCATCCTGTAATGTTCATATTTTTTTTCTTTTCGCTATAAGTAGCAGTTCAGCTAACTTATAGGAGTACTATTTTAATCCACAAAGTGTAAAACACCTCTTTCTCAACTTGCATTTGCATCGGAGTCACAAGGAAATCAATTTTTGAACTAGTTAGTTTGTCAGTTTTGTTTCACCTATTATCAATTTTTCTTGATAGGCAAGAAATGCCTGAAGCACACAAATCCTGGACATAGGACAGCAGTCGGGTTAGCAACTTGGCAGATAGGCCACTAACCAAGAGCCACCAGCCAACATGGGTCTAATGACTCTATTCTACCTAAGCACAGCTTCTGAAGCACCTCTCATAATTCACAGTCAAGAGGACGAAAAGCACAGCTTATAAAGTAAAAAGCTGATTTGAGTCTAACACTCTCCTACATATGCAAGTAACGATATCCACAGCATGTGGACCAAGTTCACTAGAAATCATTTGTAGAACAGACTTCTATTATACTAACTCCAGAGTACATGTTTCAAGCTTAGCATGGAATCCGTAAGTAGCTGCTTCTCCTCACCAAGAACTACAAGATGGGAGAATACTTAAGGCTCTTCCCAAGGAAGTATGATCTGTGACTCCCATGACTCAACTCAAGTAACACCCATCATTTATGTAAAACCTATGTAATCACAATGACATTGGTACAAGTAATCAAACTCATCCTCGTTCGTGTTAGTTTCCCCTCTCCTCCTCATTCTCTACCCAATTCGACATAAACCAATCTCATTACACTTCAAGGCTACATATTGCTACCAAATATTCCATGATTCTGATGTCAAAGTTCTACACTTTTCGATTAAGCAGTTGCAATTCCGAATCATTCACCTTTTACAGAGCTAATTTCACACAGCATCAGTGATCAGTGTCTGAATCACACTATAATCAAACCCAAAACGACACAAAATCGACAAACAACATGGTAATTTGCCTGACACACAATTCAATCATCTTCCAAACACCCACATTTCAAACCAAATTATCACAAGTTTTTGGAGGATAATAAGTTCAATTTCGCAGCAAATCAGCACTCAATCCATGATTATTATTCACACGAAAACATTACGCAAGTTAATCAACAAAACCCCAGAAAAAACCCAGCAGTACAAATTAATTTCACCAACGTTGAACTCCCCCACCAAAAACAGGAAAAGAAAACCCCAGTAAAAAGAAGTGAACTTTGGAAAAAACAATATCAGTCAACTAACAGAGTGAAGTGAAAGCAGACCTGGGTTATGCGCCATTGTTAGAGTATTGGAGAAGCTGAGTTTGCTGCTGAATTTGAATTGGACAAGGAAGACAAGAGAATACTACTGATTGATTGAATACTACGCAAAATGTTGAAGATCCCAACATTTCCAATGCTTTAAGAATCTTAGTTCGAGTAGTAGTAAACTGAAATTTGTAATTTATGTTTGGATATAGTATTAATATAGATATTGTGTGATAAAATCTCTATATAATAAAAAAAGGCAAAATAATTTCATATTAATCTGTGTAATTTTTTATACATTGTATAACTTATTTGTTTTTCGAGTTAGGGGTTTGATGGTCAGTCTGACGAAAAAAATATTTCAAAACAATTATGAAACTTCTCGT
>JBBYHQ010000014.1:4585426-4619072 GCA_038382645.1 Spergularia azorica
ACTGTAACACAGATACTTTTATAGATGTGATTGCTAAATTAATCAGTTGGTCAAAAAATTATGATACAGACCAAAGATATAAACCGAAGACAACCATATACATAGAGATCATACAGGTGAGTGATGCAATAAGGCAACTTACAACGTTGATTATGGTGGCATTTACCTCCTGAAATTCATCTTATCATTGGGCTTTCCCATGGGGGTTGACGACGATGAAGAGGATACCGTGGAACGGTCAAACTCTTCTTTATCCTCCGTAAATGCCTTCGTTAAAGCATCTTGTAGTTCAACGTATCTTCTTCTCTTCCTTAATCGTTCCTCTGGAGTATCATTACCGAGGTATGCAAGCTGCGATAAATCGTCCGCGTCCATAATCTTATTAAGTACATCAGAACACCGGGGAAAGAAGCGCTTTCCAAGCTCGACTGTCAGCATAACAAAAGTCAAATTAACAATGCATAAACCGACTGCATGCTAGGCGTAGATTTCAGAGATGCAACAAAACAAAACAAGCGGTCTTTGCTTACCAGTTCTAGAAAGAGCTTGAAATCGTTGCCAATGCTCCTCTTTGAATGTAAATGGAGCTTCATTCAAATCCACTGAATTTCTTCGTGCTTCAGCTATGTTCTTAGACAATGTGAACTCAGACGTCCCATCGACTTGAGCGATATCCATAGCGACTTTTGCTTCCATTGGAAAAAGCAACCTGGCAAGGGCAACTGCCAGATAACTAAGTATTAGCATGCTAGTATATTAATCAATAAGCAAAAAGGCCAGAACCGAAAACTAGGAGGGTATAATTGAGAGGAAATGTAAACAAAAATCCATAAAGAATATTAATAAATAAAAGCATTTACAAATCTGAAAAAAACTTGCATTTACAAATCTGAAAAAAACTTTTTTTTTAAAAAGTAAATCATAGCAAGTCGCACTAGCAAATGATGCGTAAAAGTAGTAAAACTATCCAAGCACCCATAAGGAATAGAGGAGTTTGGCATAGTTATGCCCCCATGTGAAGATTCCAACGCAACAATCCTACCTGAACACATGAGGAAGCTTCAATATCATGTACACTACCACTAGTAAATGTGATCATTTCTGTAACTTGACGAGGAAAGGTGCAAAAACTGAAGCATGTGTAGGATAACACCTAAGATTAGCTCAACCAAACATTTATGCAACTGACCGACGAGATCAGTGCTACAAAAGTTACATCAAATTAGGTAGACAAAGAGCAGAGCTAATCCATACATTTGGGAGGGTGAACGGATGGTAAATGCCAAGATATACAACAAAAAAGCAATGCTAGAAACATGACAGATGCACAAAGAATATACAGTGCCAGGACTCAGAAGCCAATAGGAGGTCAACCACACAACCTTCGGGGGTTCATGCCTTAAATCATTACGGCGCGCGTTGACTAAAAATCAAGGACTTATACACAACAATATGCAAAATGAATCTAGTTTCAAATAAAACTAACCTCTGTTTTCAAGATATAATAGCTTCATCCGCAAATCATCCCCAGCCTTAGCAAGAGAAAGAGAACCCTCCCCCAGCAATGGTTCTCTTCTTTCAGCTTGTTCCAAAATCTCAATGCACAACTGATCCTTCGGAGATGCTTTCCCTTCTTCTGTGGATTTGAAGAAGTCCGCAGCTTTAGTCAGTCTCTTTGCTATCTGTAGAGCGTTTCTACCATCTGCTGTGGTCTCGGTTGGCTGAGCTCCCTTGGTTAGTAGAGACACAATTATCTTAGGCTCTTTCCTCATAGCTGCAACATGTAGGACAGTGTAACGCCTTTGATTTCTGGCATTAACATCAGCAAGACCAAGTTCAAGAAGCTCCGTGGTAGTTTTTGCGTCACAATGAGCCACAGCATAGTGAAGTGCAAATGCACCGTCTAGAGTAGTATGGCCCTCTTTTAATAACATTCTTACTAATTCAACGTCATCAGATTCCAGAGCTCTGTGTATTCTCTTCACATGCTTGTCAGGACCTTCGACATAATCTCGTCCAGTCAAACCAAGCTCCTTGCGGGAATCAATAATTTGCTTCACAATATGCTGTGGCAAGGATTTCTCAAGTGTCGTCACATCAACATCTTGCTTCACAATTATTTCAGTACACCTTCCAAGCAAATTCTCACACGCACTTCCACAAATGTCGGCAACAGATAACACTACTAAGAGATCATCCAACGCAACCTTGTGGAGAATCTCCAACAACTGCCTCTGCATGCACAACAATTGTCAAAAGACTACACGAAAGGAACAACCTCAATTAGCCAATACATGACAAAATTGTAGCTCACGTCGTCAGAAACCAGTATTCTAGTACTGTGATTGTCACTTACTGATTTCACTTAAAACAACCGAAGTAAAGGAAATACATCAACTCAATCAAGCACTCAATCCATCAACTCATAGATGCCATGAAATTAGCATGCATACCAATAAAACTCCCAAAAACAACCACACATTACTATAACACCACTTTCAAGTATAAGACCAGCTATTAGTGGGCTTTTCCATGGTCAGCATATTACCCCCCTTACCAATTAGTCAATCACACTGATCATAAAAAAAGACAGTAGTCTATCGGATACACTAAATTTCTTCAACGGCAAAACTATTGTAAAGCAATTTCAAAATTTTCTCTACTCACTTTGTTTCAATTTTCTGTTCGATGTGGCCATTAAACTTGCTTTCAACAATTATCAAAGTCAGAACATGTAAAGACGGAATTTCAAGGCATCAACTACAAAGACTGTAAACAACAAGGCCTACTGGACCTTAGACGCAAAATTCATCCCTGGCTCCATAACCGTTGTTCAAGCAAGGGGAAAAGATTCAGGCTTCATGACTGATAATCCATCCAAGCCCTGCCTTCATCAATACAATTACAAACCCCACTTTACCCGATAACAATTTCAGCCCATACCCCCCTATGTGCTAATAAGATCAACCCTACAGAAACGCAGGGGTTGGATTAGACTCGGGGAAAGAACAGCATTTTAAACTATCTTCGCCACTAACATGTGCAAAAGAATGACGCAGTTACCTGCCTCCATGCTACCAACCGGCTCCAGCCACTAAAAAGTAACATTTAAAATTAAAAAAGGTAGAATAAATGAATGGCTACTCCCATCTATGTCAGTAATTGGGAAATAACAGAGAAAATCTCTAAAGCCCAATACTTCTATATGACCATACAAAAGTACGGATAATAGCTGTACCACCTCATAGCCTATCTTTTTTACTCTTCCCTCCACCAAATAGGAAGCCTTATCCAAGGACTGTCTCATGAATATATGAATGCTTCTGAGTTCTGATACCCACATCTAACCTTAGACCTCGAAAACCACTACTATATATTCATTCGAACAGCTAATCTTTATCTCCAAAGAATATTGATGAATATTGCTCCTCAGACTTTCATTACACTGAAGTAAGCAGATTGTGATCTTCCAGCACCAATTGTTCATTTCAGAGTCATTTGCAATAAACAGTACTCTTCACTGTAAACTGTAAGTTCAGTGCATCTAGTGCGCTTCAGCAGCCAAAACTGACATCTAAACAAAAACTACAGTTATATACTCCGAATCCTACACTAATTACGACAAACACTCAACTTAAGCCATGTCTACAGACCAGCAACAACTCCATTGAACATAAATCACTTCTCGTGATTTACTTACAACACTGCAACCAAAATTCACATTACAATCAGCTAATTCCTGTTACCACTAACCGACAACTCAATGGATCAAAATCACTCCTCACACTCACACCCACACTGACGCTATAAAAACAATACCATCTTTCAACTTATTGAGCTTATTTCATCACCGGCAAGTCAACTGATCAAAAATACTCAATACTCCGAAAAGTTCCTGCTTCCTACTCGAGCTCGATTTTACCCAATACAACGCAAACTCACTCACTCTCTAGTCTCTAGTAACCAACCAACAGTCCAATTGATCAAAATCGCTACCACATCGAAATTACGAAATTAAGCTCATTCCAATACCTTAATCACAATTCAACTAATTGATCAAAACTAGCTAAACAACAAATCAAACAAATTAAATAAAACAAAAACAAATCAAATTCATTTGATTGATAGAAAAAGTAAACCTGAAAAGCAGCAACAAGTTCAGGGATCTGGAAAGTGTGAGACAAATACAAGACTTCGACCAAGAAATCAACGGCAGGCCGGCACGCCACGTGTGCACAATCTTCATCAACACAAATACAAACACCTTTCGGCGCAGCTCTCATCTTTCCACTATACAGAAACGCTAACACCGCAATAAGCAAGTCGAAACCGACACCGAAATCCTTTGTTAAATCTTGTAGTTCAAGCTTCACAAACCTGTTATTTTCCCTCTCCTTCTCCTTATTCTCCTTCTCCTTTTCTCTCTCTTTGTCCTTCTCTTTTTCTCTATCCTTGTTTTTGTCTTTTTCTTTCTCTTTGCGGTGGTGGTGGTGGTGGTTGTTGTTGCTGGTATGATCTCTCTTCTCCCGCGCTTTTCCGGCGAAGAGCGACTTGAAGAAGGTGGACCGCGCGGCGAGGATACACCGGTGTACGGCGACGCTACGGTTAGACCTAGCGCAGGAGATGACGGCGTCGGCGTACGAGAAGTCGAGCGTATCGTTATCGAATATATTATCGAGGTTGTCGGAGAGACGGAGGAGCGGCACCGCGTCCGCGGTGGCGGTGTTGGTGGTGTCGGAGGAGAGAGCGATGTCGGAAGTCGTCGTCGTAGTGGTAGCGTTAGGAACACAAGTGCTGCTGCCGTTGCTGATATCGTTAGAGTCGGAGAAGTTTCCGCCGCCGCCGCCGCCGCGGGAATCAATGACCATATCGGTGGTTGCCGGCGTCATTAGGGAGGAGGATACGGTGGTTAATTAGGTGAGGAGTGAATTAGAAGGGTGGGAAAGACATTTGGAGGAGAGAGAAAGAGGGGAAGTGAGGGGAAGTCAAAGGAGGGAGGAAGAGAGAGGAGAGAGATTGGCGCATTTTTTTTTGGGGGGTCGTGATGGTGTTGCTTCTCGGTGACGACGTCCGGAGAGAAGAGAGAGAAAGAGAAAGGGAGATTTTTTGGAGTTGACTGACTTGACTTGTGACTTTGTATGTGTGTCTGAATTTTCTCAAGGGAAAGAATGGTGTGAACTTGTGATGCGTGGGAAAAAGAGGAAATTAAAGTGCACGAGTATTTCCCTTTTTAACCTTTCTTTATTTTTTCTCTGAATTGTTTCGGGATTTAAGTCTTGATTTTCAAATTAATATGTTTTAATTAAAGCGAAGTTTGATTCAATGGTTTTTATGGTTTTGAGTTAGTTGACTAGAAATTTAGGTCGGATTGGGATAGACTACAGAGTTGATTTTAAGGGAGTTTTATTGTTTAATTTATATATGTAATATTTGAGGCAAGTGTTTCTTTGTGTTGAATTACATTTGTCTCGTTTTCCCTTAAATGGCTTATTTATGAATTATTGGCACATTGTTCTCTTAGATTAACCTATGATCCCCAATAGCAAGCCTGTAAGAAAATGACATGCGTATTTGGACAACAAACTCATGATATTTGTTACTATAAATACCTCTCATTCAATACAATTACGAAACGGATAATTTTACTTAATCTGGATCTCAAAAACTAGACGGGGAAAAGCTCTATGTATTCACCTTCATTTATGCACGTCGGGTCATTAACACGCCGCCACCTTTGATTGCTCACCAACTCCAATATTACAAGTCCGGTCGGACAATTCAAATCATATGCTTTATATGGTGTCAATTACGAAGTACTCTCAAATGGTAAAATAAAACGGAGTGATAAGCTTACACATTGAACGGATCGAGTATGTATATAATAAACAAGTTACTTGACGGCATACAAGGTAATTAATACTACCGGCCAATGACATTATCTTTACGATTAAATAACCACCCATACAAAAAAAAAATAACCACCCATACAAATATACAATAATGATGAGTATAATACGACCAAGTTGAGAGGAAATGTGCAAGAAGGTGCAAGACTGAGCGCAGATCGATGATTATTTAAGCACCACCATTCATCTAATTAAGATGACCTCATGGATACTTCCTTATGCAACCCAATGCAATTGACATCACCCATTTGCGAAGCAAAACATGATGAGATGTTGTGCATATCCTAAAGTTTGTACCAAACAATGACAAATTCGTGGACATCATTATTTTAAGATTGCCTAACTTCGGCCTAAGCATATGATGCCCTCTCATCATTTTCCTCTCGTTTTTACGTACACTAGTATTACAGAAGTTTCTCTAAAGCATGTGCAATTGTGCATGCATTCTTTCATGCTTACAGCTTCTAGTCTAATAGACTACCAAACCTAGAGTTTGCGGACCCAAAAAAAGAAAAGAAAAAAAAAAAAAAACTAGAGTTGCGGAAGCCGGCATTGGCACGATCAGGGTCTCGGAAAGTTAGCTTTTGGCTCAGTAACGCGCTCAAACTCGAGGCACATGGGACCACTCAAGCCGACACGGGCACGATCAGGGTCTCGGAAAGTTAGAGTTTAAGATTGCCTCAGCTAGCTAAGCCTTTTCTTGTACATAAGACCATGCGAGCAGCTATTGCTGCGGGGATGAGGATATAAGGATTCAAACCTAGGACAACCATTAGACAGGTTGATTGCCTAATCTTTATGCTAACCTTGATCATCTAATTTAGTCCAACCTAGGGCTTGTATATGATATCATAATCTGTTTTCGGTTTTTTTCAAACCAATACCACGTTTTTCAAAACGATGAAAAAGTGGTTTCCCAATTTTCAATTGTCAATTTCATTTGTTATATGATTATTGTAGAAACAAACAATTCAAATATTTTGTACCCTTTTTCACTTCCTCTAATTCTTTAGATTTGCCCCATTTTTATTTTTTCTTGATGGTGTAATATAATTGCCCCATCTATTTTTTGGTGGCATTTGCTTAGTAAAAAGACCAATTTATCCTTCATTAAAGGTGGGACAGACCCTATGTGCCCACATAAAATGGCCCAGTTTAAATAATCGGAAGAAGTGTTTAATTTTTTGAAACAAAAAACTGAAAACTGAAAACTTTGAAATGACAATAATACCGAACGGGCTCTTTTATTTGTGGTGCCCATAGTTTTGTTAACAGAATTTGTGGGACCCATGTTGATTGAGGAGTTTTTTTTAAAACATGTTGATTGAGGTGTTTGCCCACTAAATGGGCTAATTTGTCTAATTGGACTTGTGGAGGAAACAAGACTAAAGAATTACCAAGCCCAAAAGTCTAGTAACAAGAAAAAATGAAAAAAAAAAAAAAAAAAAAAAAAGAGTATGTTGGGTAACAGGTTACTAAGGGGCAGGCTAGGTCGGTGTCGGGTTGGACATTATCGATTTGATTCGAGTTCGGTTGATCATAATTTCTAGTCCTATTAGGTCAGGCTTTTGGGTTCACGAGTCGATTCAGTTTTGTCAACTCTAAATAATGGGGCTAATGGAATCATGCCCATGTGCAACAAATCAAGACCAACAGTGCAAGTTATATGCATAAGGCTATGAGCGTAATACTCTAATAATTATTGCCAAATAAGAAAATGAGAAGATGGATCTTGAAATCCCTTACAAATGTTTGGTAGAGAGGAATTGAACGGAAAGAATTGAAAGGAAGAGAAATGAACGAAAAGGAAAAGAAGAGAAAGGAAGGGAGCTATGGTTTCTTTTGTTTGGTCCGCTTATTAAAATTTTTGAGGAATTGGAAGGAAAATGAGTTTTTTTATGTTGTAAGCTTGCTTTCCGTCCAATTCTGCTCGTTTTGGGAGGAAAAGGAAATGACAGTTTAATGAAGAATTATTTCCTCCCATTTCCTTCCACTTCTCATGTATCTTTGTAAACCAAACGTAGGAAAGTTGAAAATTTTGTTGCTTCCTTTCCGTCCATTTCCTATCTACCAAACATGCTGTTAAAATAGCAAATTAAAATACTTGAATGAAGAAAGAGTAGCTAAATAAATGATTTACGCCCTATGCTTTTACCGATTGTGTTATATATTTTTTTGCTCAGATGTAAGTATATTGATATTCTCAAAAATTAGATGGAAAAATATTTAACTTTACAACCTCGAGATTACAAAACTACACTATTGACTTGGTAAAACCCGGAAATAGGAGTTGAACGCTCAAATAGTAACTCGATGCTGAAATAAATCAATAATAGCCGAGAGTTTTTAGCTGGTAGAAATAATAGTGTTTGGCAAAATTAGCTGATATAGTTGATGATATATATAAAATTACATAAAAATGCATTATATAGTTTTAATCTTATTATATTGTGTGAAATAAATGAGGGTAAATTAGAAGTAAAAATATGATAAGTAGCTTAAATTTTAATAAGTTACATGGGGTAATTTATTAAATAAGGTAACTTATAATTTAAGCTAGTGGTATTACCAAACCAACTTATTTGGTCAAAGAGTTTAAAAACTAGTTAAATAAACTAGGTTATTGTGCATACCAAACATAGCCTAAGCTAGCCCAATTCTTACTAGCCAGCTTTCATCCCTGGAATCCAATTTGCATTTTTGCACTCTTATCCTTAATTTCAATTATGTTATTTAGCACCCTAACTTCTTATTGTAATATTAAACACCATAAACATTTTCTTGAATTCCAAAAATTGTTGATTTTTTCTCTCTCTTAAACTCTTATCCATTTCAAATAAATCAAGTTAGAGTGTTGAATTGCACAATTAAAAGTTAAGGCGTTAAATCAAATTGCATGCATTTCACCTAGAATATTTTGATTTTTGTAGACCATGCTTGTCTTTCTCCAAACAAACTTTTCCATCATTATCCACCCTAGAATAAACGTTTGATTCTTATTATCTTTGCAAGAATATTCAACAAAATTGTTCGGGCTTGTTCGGCATCACTGTCGTTTTCACTTTTTGGTTTTTTGTGAAAAAAATTTAGTTAAATACGTTGCAATAACTGAAAACCATTTTTCCTGGATTTCAAAAACGGGACTTTGGTTTTTTTCAAAAAAAAAAAAACTGAAAACTGAAAACAGAATACAATACCAAACAGACCCGAATATATCAAATGGCCATTTTCAATAATTAAAAGGACCATTTAAATAACTTAGTATTCACAATTTTCCTTTTTTTTTTTCCTTTTTGTTCTTGGCAATTATCAATCCACACCCCTTCAATGCCAAGAAATGAAAATTACAACCTTCTTTTTGTTTTGTTTTCTGACAATGAGAAAAACAAAAATATAAATACAAACACACACACCCACCCAATTGGATACAATTACATATATCCACAACAAACCAAACATTTTTTAGTCTTCTTTTTTTGAAGCCCATGGTAAACACAACTTTTCTAGCCCTTGAGCCAAAGATGATATACAATTGTCTTCTTTCTTGATCTCCCCTTGCTCTTTGCTCTCTTCTTTCTTCACTTCCCCTTCCCCTTTGCTCTCTTCTTGACATGTTTCACCCTTCTTTTTCGCGGCTTCGATTGTGCTAACAACAGCCACAACTTCTTCTTGTATTCTTTGAGCTATGTTTGGTGCTTTCACATCCTCATAGACTAATGGCTTCTTCTCTGTACTTATGTCAACAACATTACTAGGTTTTTTCTCAACAAGAGGTTGTTGTTGATGTTTTTCCTCTTTGTGAAGTTTAGATTTGAGTTCTTCCTTGGCTTTACCATACTCATCCTTTAAGCCTTCCTTAGCTCTTCCTAATCCTTCCTTAAATTTGCCAAACAAAGCATGTTTTGTCTCTTTAGCTTCTGATGCAACATGCTCCAATCCTTCCTGAACTCTGTCTACCACATCATATGTGGTTTCCTTAACTTCTGTAAAATAATCCATTAAAATGCACAATGTGATTAGTGCAAATTAATTTTGCAATAATCCCTTACCCAAAAATGTTTTTATGTTTGATGCATATTCTATAGAGGATTAGAATGATTGAAAAAAATAATAATACATGGATATATATAAGGTGAGAAAACTAATAACAACCTACTTAAATTAGCTAGATTAGCTAGTGTAATCCTATAAACTAGGTAACAAATAACCGAGATTATGCAAAAATAATAATATCAAACTAAAATCCTAAATTAAGATTACAATAGCAACAAAGTAATATTTACATAGAAACATATTATTTCCTTATATAGTAATTTCATGTGTCAATAATAGAGAAGTTGTTTTTGTTCATGCATGATCGTAATTGATTCTCTATATGACTATATCATGATCACACTAATTGATTCTCTATATCATGATCATGATCATGATAATAATAAGAGTATACCTGAGGAAGAGTCAGTCGATCTAGGTGCATCAGTCCTGCAACATGATCAAAAAATCAGATGAGCCTCAAAGTAAAGGGGTAGGAATTCACAGTGCATAATGAATATTATAAATGCATGCGATATTTCGTGGCGTTGACAAAGTCTGATATGAGACCGTTGGAGTGATGATGACCCACATGTGAGCTGTGGGATAATATCCCACATTGGAGAAATAGAAGAATGGAGACTAGTTTATAAGGGGTAAGGATCCTCTAGAGTTTTTTTATAGTTGAGTTGGTAGAGTTTACCAATAAAGAAAAGAATTAAAAATAAAGAAGTTACTTAAATGCATAAATAAAGTATTATATATATAATTTTTTTTCTTTATTGGTAAACTCTACCAACTCCACCACAAAAAAAAAAAAAACTCTAGAGGATCCCCACACAGTTTATAAGGTGGTGAGTTACTCCTCCTATTGCCAATTGGTTTTAGGATGGAACCCCACCGGCTTGTGAGCTAGTCTTCCACGAGGGGGCCGATATTGGCCCATGGCGACTCTGACAGAGACGGTTTCACAATGAATTAATTAATATACTCTGAGGCCACTTAGCATATGAATTTCGATAAATATATGAGCAACTAACTTACGTCGTTTGCTCAGCTGTAGTAGTATCTTTCTTCTCAGGATGCGTTACATCATCAATGGCAGTTTCAACAACTTCTTTCACTTCCTCGAGCAAACTTCCTAGAGTTGTCTCTTCTTCAGTAGCCCCACTATCAACAGGTTCATCCCTATTAGACTCTGATGATTCATCATCGTCGTTTCTTTCTGCCAAATGGTTAAGAATTACTTAGCTATATAAATGCTCTTATACAGTTACGAAAAATTATACGAGTACCTTATAAGTTATAAGGCGCATGAAATTAAAAAAGAAAAAAAAAAAGGAACAAAACAGCAAATAACAACAATGGCTTCGTCATACTAAAATTCGAAACCTTTAGACATAATGCTAAAAGTCTACAAGTAGACAACAAACAAATTTGTTTACGGTGGTAACTGGTAAACTTATGTCAATTACTTGTAAATTTTAGTAAGACTGATGCTTAATTATATATTAACTCACTAGTTTGAGTAGTTTAGGCTCAATAATGAGTTAATGATTGAGGTTATACTCAACAACTTAATTAACTAATCGGGAAAGAGTGTAGTAGTTAAGTTTGATTAGTTAAGTAATTTGTCCTAGTTAGCTGTAAGTGTGGTGACTAATCAAACAAGGCAAGTAGGGATCGATTAATAATGATCATAGTTCTTATTTTGTCATATACGGTGTCATATACGGAGTATATATGTGTAACTTGTAAGAAAGAAGCAAAATTGGATTAAAAGTCATAATGCATGTGCAGATGTGCTGTGGATAAGATGTCTATTGGTTTGATTATGTTTTAAAACTAAATCAAAAGAAAATGAAAAGTATGCCGGTTTGAGTGTTTGACAATTGCCGCAAAGTACCATAATAATAATACTAACACCGTCGAGCACTACCATAATAATAATACTAACACCGTCGAGCACTAGCTCTACCATAGATTCGCTCCAAGAGAAAAGCACCAGGCCAGAAATTCCAGGAATACATTGTTGGTCTTTAAAAGCTTGACTGTTCTGATCATACAAGCTAAGGCAGGCAAAACTCATTTGTGTTGATTGATTATTTACCAAAATAATCTATTAAGCAACATTTATTAAGTTTACGCAGAAGCAATGATATTTGATTAAATCTTTTTAAAAAGAGAGATCACAATAGCTCAAATCCTACTAATTTAATGTCTAATACATACATTAAGAAAGTCGGGTCGCGATTCTTATCTTATGCATCCAGATTATTGACGGTCAGTTTTCGCTATATATGTTTCTTTAAACTAATCAAACATAAATAAATGAATAAAACAGATCATACTCATCCCATTTTCTCACTTGCTAAGGTTTGATTTGAAAAATCCAAATCAAACGTTAGCAAATGTAAAAAGAAAAAAAAAAACTACGTGATAAGAGTATCGATCAAGAAGAGAGAAGAGATGAACTTACTTGAACTCTTGCGACGGAAGAGAAGCTTGCTCAAAGGATTTGACGGACTCTTTTTCATCGAATTTTGTCGTGAAGGGCTCCTTATAAACTTTGTGAAGCTATTCGTCCTTTTTACGTCTTTCTCCTCCTTCTTGCCTCCTACTTTGTCAATATATATATACAACAACTACTATTATCTCCCACGATAATATAACTCAACAACAACAACAATAATCAAGGGTGATGTACTGTGAATCGTCCTCTGAAACCGTCATGCAATTACCGAGAAATTTGGCTACAAAAGAAAGTTGGTTTTTCGTTTTATATTTGAATGAACGATATGTGAGTGACGAGAGAAGTACTATTTATCATAAATGGATTAGAGTTTTTTCTTGTTTCGACTTTGAAAACATATGTATTGTTTTCATGGAAATTTTTAATTCGTCTAGTATGAATCATCAACCTATAGATTATTATACATAATACAGGTTGGAAGATCTGAGTTGTTATGTGTCCTTATCAATCGTAGTGTGCTAGGTTGGAAAGTTGGAATATTAACACAAGTTTAAATTAGTACGTATGTACAATAACAAAAGAGTTCTTAATGAATGAAAATCGCAAGACTATAATGTCATTGACTTTCAAAACAAGGCGTAGGAAACCCTTCCCAATAAGGCACAACAACACTCCCTAATCATTGAGTCCTAAGGTTGACCCCAGTGATCGGAATTGTTTCAATCCTTATATCTCTATTCTCGTAGCATGCATTTGTTGTATCAAAAACTACAAGATATTATATATATTCGACCACAGTAAATATGTATGAAATCACGAGTAGGAACAAACTCTACCTGGCTCGACAACATGTCTATTACGAGTATATTGTAGCCATATCATCGAGTGAAATATATATAAGACGAGGCATATAAATACCTGGTGATGATGGTTGATCAGCCATTTTATCGACCATACAAAGAATGCAAGCAACTTAAAGGTGACGAAATTCGCAGGTTTGGCCTGCGTTTGTAGCTCTTTCTGCTTGATAATCTTCCGCTGAAATGCAGAGAGATATGCAGAGAGAGAACAGGCAGACAAACCCACAAAAGAATGCAAATGTATTAACACAAAATTGTTTAGAAGATTTTAAAATAATGAAAGTTGCTTATAAGACAAGTTATTACGTAAGTTATTTCTTCCAAAAAAAAATATAAGTTATTATTAAGTACTTTAAGAATGTTACTTGTGGAGCACTAAGTTGATTGGTTTTATGAGTAATTGGTCTCCTGCCAGATTGGAGATTGCCCACAAATTATGTCAACTGGTTCATAATATCGTAATCGTGAGGGCACGGTCCAACATTTATGTTGTACAAGTAAGAGAAATGGTATGATTTTATGCTTTGTTTATTTAATTTGATTGAAACTGACCCTATTTTGATTAATAATTTGGGATTGTATTGTTAGAGATGGGTTTTTGATTAGGTGGTATCCCTATGTGTGATTGAAAGGGCTAGATTTATCTTGGTATAATTTGGGCTTTTGGATGTACTTTACTAGTTGGGAGTATATTTTTAATTTGCTCAAAAAAATTTGGAGCATATTCTAGCATGTTCTAATTAACATAAAAATGATGGAGCTCTAATAAAACCTTAAATTCAATGTTCTTAAAGCTCAATTGCTCAATGTATGTATATAACAAACTGAGATGTATTCACTTTGATGAGTTCTTTTGATTTGATTCAAACTGATGATATATAACCTAAACCTAGAACAAATTTGATTGATCCAAATTGAAAGGAAGGGGGCCTAGGACTCAAAATGCATCATTGAGAAATGGTAGAAGAGCCGTTTTATGGTACTCCGTATTTGTAGAGCTAGTTTAATTTCTCTAATTTCATTTGTATTTGGTATATGAGAGCAGTTAATTCTGCATAGTGGGGATATGATAATCGAAATTGGGGCAACTTTCAAACAGGTTGGTCTCCTAATCGCTTAGCCAACAATGATCCTTCTAATTTTATTTGTCAACCTTTGTTTGACTTCTTGTTAAAGTTTTGGCATGTTATTATACAGCACAATCCACTGCAAAATAAGCTACATCCATCAAAATGATCAATCCATTGATTCCTTATCTTAAATTTGCTAAAACTTTTATGAGAAGGCCCATTTATTACTTGTATGAGTTGTGTCCCATTTTATGCAACTTACCTTGACTAATTAGGAAAAATACCGGTCTAATGCTCGGTTTTGCTAGCCCCACTAGTATTGTGCTAGGGCACACATTAGGGAGGAAAAAGGCGGAATGGTGGCCCTCCACTCCCCTCAATTTGCTCTCAAATAATGTGCCCTGGCACAGTATTTGGGCTAGGATAACCGCTTCTTATCATGTCCTAGTTTACTAAGTGTCACCCACATTATGACTTGAACTACCAAACATATTCCAGAGATTTTAATCGGGTCGGGGTTCGCTCCGATGATATCGGGTCGAATCATATCAAGTCACTTTTGGTTCAGGTGTTCGCTATTAGGTCGGGTCTGATCCAGAAATTTTTGTGCCGAGTTGGGTCGGTATCGAGCCGGATCATGAATTCATGATCAGCTCTAGGTACAGATGATTATTTATGCGCGTCGTTTCAATTTTGGATCGATATTTTTTGGTTTTTGCGTATAATTAGGTGAAGTTAATTAGTCAGTAAGTTTAAACATTCAAAATCCATTTTTTTTTTCTAATTTGGGTCATTATTAAGGTTAATTATTATCGGGTGATCAAACGAGTCAGGTCATCATTGCGAGACGAACATTCTCAAGTTGTGTTATGTATAGGATCCTTATCTAGCTAAGTTCGGCTGATCACAATCCGAGTCCCATTGAGTCAGGTTTTCAATTTCACGGATCAAGTCGGAGCTGACTTCTACACTTCTCAAATTCGCTTTTACATCTGTGTTCGAAATAAACATTATTCGACCCTCAGAAATGCCGACTTAGTTAGAACATAAAAAAAAACGACATATGTGATGACTGATTAGCATACAAATCACTCCCCCCTTTGAAAATTGTTCATAACTAACCTCCCAAGGGCCAAGACTTCTAGCACTAATGATAACATGACTAAATGAGACCAAGTTATTTGGCTTCCATTTTCTGATGTAATTTAAACGATGCGCAAAAGTCAATACAATTAATTTCGTAAGATTCAAATTCGATACCTCTTCCAACCGAGAATCGCATTGGCCGTCCAATTTCAGGTATGTAATTCGTTTACATTTTTTACTTGGGTTACATTCTACGCGTTGAATATTTTTTGGGTTTTTGTTCATTTTCTCTGATTGCTGCTGCCCTTTGATTTCTCTGCAAACTTATTGAGTACTCACAGTCAACATGCAAATGTAACTAGAATGTTCGCTTGAAAAGTGATGGTTTTTTTTGGTAAATGTTTGACTGTGGTAAGAAAATAGAAAAGTTTAGATTAAGTCCAATTATCAATCAAGCATTTGTTGTGATTGTGATATTGAAGATTTGGGCTGTTAACGATTTAATTGTGGATTGATGATTGTTGGGTAAGGAGGAACTGAAATTTTGAAACAAGAAATTGTGATTTTATTTTGATGATATGAGGTGAAATTGCAGTTCTTAAGCCTAAGAATTTTTCAGTGATTAGATCTTTAGTGATTCTTGGCGCAATTTTCATTATGGGTAATTCGTAAATAGCCTCACTATGTTCCAACGTAGGGCAAGGCTTGCGTACTTTTGACCCCCACCCCACCTCGCCAGACGGGAGTTTTTGAGGCACTAGGGTAATGTTGTCATTAATCTATTAGAGTAATTGCTGAACTTTTCTAGAGGAAATGCTGCAGTTACTGTGTTTTTGTTGTAGATTTTTAGGTTTGCTTAGATTAGGTAGGGGGAAAAGGGTGCTTCTTGTAGGGAACGAGAATCGAACCCTTCTCTCATAAGTTCGTAATTGATAGGGAAACCGTTAAGTACCAGGCTATCCAGTAATTTCGTTAGAAATAAATGTATCGTACAAGCTTGGTTTATCCCCTGATGAGATCCGCCTGCCTTACATTTCAGGTCGAGTCCTGTGAAAACCATGAGGGCACTTATAAAACTAGGTGAACATGGAGAAGGCCGTGGGGATTCTTTGGATAGAATCAGTAGTTTACCTGATGAGCTGCTTGGTCAGATACTTTCTTTTCTACCAACATGGTGCGCTGTAAAGACAAGTGTTCTATCATCGAGATGGCGGTACCTTTTTAAATTGACCAATTGTCTATCTTTTGATGATGCACTGTGTTTCGGTGATTTGAATGTAAAAGTGGAAACACAAGTAGCGCGATTTGGACGATTTAAGGAGTTTGTATGTAAAGTGCTGGAATTGCACCAAGTCTCCCCCATCCAGAAATTTAGTCTAGTCTGTCGCGGCTTCTGTGGTGAAACAAATTTGAGTGCATGGGTTAGTAATGCGATACAAAAGGGAGTCCGAGAGCTTCATTTAGACATTTGTGATGGTCCTGAGCTGTATGTTCTGCCTGACAGCCTCTTCGTTTGTGAAACACTCGTGAATTTGAAACTCATTGGTGGTTCTGGCGACTATGAACTTGAAGTTCCTTTGTCAGCCTGGATGCCAAACCTCAAGATCCTTCATCTGGAGTTTGTCAGATTCCTCGATCATGATTCAGTGAAAAGTTTGTTTTCTGGCTGTGCATTCCTTGAAGAATTGACTATACAGTATTGTATATGTGATACTGGCGGTTGTGTAAATATTTCATGCGGACTACTTAAAGTCCTAACAATAGAAGATTGCTCTTTTCAGGATGGTCTATTTGAGATTGACGCCCCTAATTTGGCTTTTTTAACTTATAGTTCCAATGCTGATGTGAAAATTGTTCCTTCCTGGAAAAACTCGCGTTCCCTTGTGAAGGCAGAGCTAAGTTTTAACTGCTGTCATGAGCTCAATCATGATTCGCATCAGTATGACCGTGAACTTATCAAAGCTGCTGTCTGTAAAGCCACGAATCTTAGTCTTTTGTCAGACTCTGTAGAGGTATATACATGATTTGTCTTTCCACAGATCTTGGTCTCGCCACAGGTGGGAGCCTTTGAGCACCAGGTAACATTGTTGTTGTTGGAACAGATTCTTCTTACACTAGCTGAGCACGAGGAGGTGCCTGATTATCACAACCTGTCAATATTACGCCTTGGCTACTGTCCTTACTATGCGTGGAAAAATGTGACGAGCTTGCTTGACAAATCTCCTCAACTTGAAACTGTCATTTTTGAATGGGTTAGCATCAAGCCATCAACTAACAATAGCTTTGTTAACTCTTTAACTAACTTGTCAGGGGACAATTCTCACATTTGTTTCATATTTTTTTCTTCCAGGGCCTTCATCGCTGTTACTTTGATCCAGAGTCGCCTCCAGATGTAGATCTAACCCCATTTTCATGTCACGTCAAAGAGATTATAGTGCGTAGCTTTTGTGGCCATGAGTGTTCAATGTTACTTCTGGGGCATCTTCTGAGAAATGCCGGAGTCCTGAAGAGGCTGATTATGAAGAAATGCAGCTCTGTTAATATGGAGGAAGTACCGCGGATAACCAAAGAATTGCTGATGCTTCCGAGGGCTTCAGCAAATTGTCGTATAGAGTTCAACTAGTGTAAGAACTTCATCAATCTCGATTCCATGTCATTGATTTCACTACAGCCATTTGTTCATCATTTATCATGAAACTAGCATCTTATGTGGAGAATGCAGCTTCTTCCTAATGTGTACTTCCTGTGTGTCATAATGTCCTGTAATTCTGTAAACTCCGATCTGATGCCAACAAATAGGCAGGTCATGTCGTGTTTGTGTTCGTGTTCATGTCAAACAGGTTAAGGAGCTGTAACCCCTTGCCCAAACCCAAACCCAAACCCAAACCCGTTTGCATAAACGTGTCATTATCTCTATCCACTCAACCACTCTCTTTTGGAGGTACTCTACTCAATAGTCAATCAATCTACTTTGTAGCACTTAGCCACAACTCGTCCGAAGCTTGCACATTTTTGCCGTTCGTAACGATGATATACAAGAATAAAGACCATATACTCCAGACCCTTACCCTGCATGGACGCCAATGTACACCGACCTGTCCATTATTTACATATACAAGGGTGCACATCACAACCCGTCTAGAATACGATAAACAAGTCAAACGAAATCCGTACACATGCATTATAACTTCCTCAATCTCAAAAACCCAAAAAAATGAATAATACAAGTGGATAATACAGCAATATCGAATTATCGACTGGTGTTGGTACTCGATCGAGCTGACAAGTAGAGTAGGTAGTTGACTAGTGATCAAACCCACGAACATGAGTAGGAAGCAGTTGATTTGTTTGTTTATATAGACTTTATTATTATGTGATTTTTATGGTCTCATCATCTTATTGTTTGGTGCTACTCGTATTAAATTTCATAGAAGTATCGTGTGCTACTACTGAAGCTTCACAATCTTGACTTTTCTATCTCATCATTCCATTCTTCACTCCTTTCTTCAAGTTAACTCCAAAGACCATACTAGTACTCCGTATATAATTTCTCCTCCCAACTTTCTTCTTCTTACCCCTAATAATACAATTCAACCCCATAAAAATATCCGACTCTATAATCATTTCTCCTTCTGGTCGGACATTGGGTTTCACGTTCGAATCTCTGTGTCTGATCTTTATAATTGTCTCGATTTTTATATACTTTATAGTGAGACTAGAAAGTCATTTCAGACTTTCAGCCTTATAAAACTCGTAGTGGGATTACGAGTTTTACCTAAAACCTTTGTCTAGGACAAACCCAACAAAGAATTCCATTTCTTTTTTCTCCACTATTATTTTTTTCAATTCAACTATAAGGTCAAACACTTCCACGCGATTTCCTAAATTTGTAGTGAATCGTATACGTGCAGCCCTTCTTAAAAGAGTTGCGAGTTTCTAGTCTTTGTATTCAAGCATGTGATGGTCTAAAAGTGGACTCTGCAGAATTTGTGTGCCACTTTTTTCTAACATATATTTGGAATTTCCAAACATTCCAATTTAACTGCTGAGAAAGTTGGAGTCTATATATAGCAACAAAGTTCCTCATTCATTTCAGACAAGTTTGAGTTGGAAGCAAGAAAAGTGAGAAAGATTTAAGGGTTTTGTTACTTTTGTATAGCACTTGATTTGGAGTTACTAGTCAATAATCTTTATTCAAGGTATAATATAAGCTCCTTTCACTTGATTTACTTAGGATTAATTATGTTGGAGCTTGTTTTCATCTATGATTATTGTCTTGTTTTCATGTTATCCCTATAGAGTATGAGCCAGACTTAGATGAGACGGTCTTACTAGTACGGAGTATCTTTGTTTTGTGATCGTGTATCTATGTTTATGTCTAAGCAAACTAGATATTTTAATCTGAATGATAACAAAAGCAAGACGGTCTCATCCAAGTTTTTGTCGGTCGTACTCGTATGCGTATGGTGGTTGAATTCGAGGTATCTTGAGTTGATCACCTTGTATGATTAATATCACCAATGTTGGTGAGTTATTCTTGGTCAAACAAAAGCATGTGTAGATTGTATATGAAGAAAGAATTAATGTTTAGGATACCCAGAAGTTGTTTGCTGTACTATGTAAAGAAATTTTTTTTTTCTAAGGTCTATTATTGTAAGCTGAATGCTTTGACTTATCTTCTTACCTTATATTTTACTATCTTATCATAATTCTTCAATTTGCATCATTTTTCTGACCTATAATTTGTTCTGTTTTTTCAGATAATATTTAATGGGATTGTCAGTTTCTCTACTGGTTTCTGCCTGGCATGAAATTCTGAGTCAAAAGTTGTTTTCAATGGTGTGTAATGGAAGTTTAACCCCTAGAGCTAGGGAGCTTCATCTGAGGAGCCTAGGTAGCTTCAAGAGAACGGAATCGCTTTCGAAAACCCATCAGTCATCTGCTGTTGAACAGCCGGATGATGATTTTGCAATGGTGTCAAAGAATTCGAGTAGTTTACGAGATCAAAAACCAGAAAACATACTACTTGAGAAGTCCCCATCGTTTAACACTTTGGTTCAAGAGTATGATCCTAACAAAGGGTTGAGTAGGTCAAGTGTGAATGGCTTAATTCACAAGCCATTGCCTGCAATAACACTACCTGAGCCTGCAGTAATGTTTTCGCCTAGGCCGGTTTCTGAGCTTGATGCTGCTGCAGTTAAGCTTCAGAAAGTGTACAAGAGTTACAGGACTCGTCGAAATCTTGCTGATTGTGCTGTTGTTGTTGAAGAATTATGGTTAGTTTCATATATTTTTGGGATGAATTGGAGCTTCTTCATTGTTATTATGATGTTCATTTAGTACTATATATGGAAATTGATTAGTTATGTGTATGTATGATTGTGTTGTGCAGGTGGAAAGCATTGGATTTTGCATCACTTAAAAGAAGCTCCGTGTCTTTCTTCAACAATGATAAGCAAGAAACTGCTGTTGCAAAGTGGGCAAGGGCAAAAACCAGAGTTGCCAAGGTATATCCTCATGAAATGTACTCGTTATAGTAGTCTATGTTACTCAAACTCGGCTAGAAATATCTAACATGGATGTGCGTCCAAACGTCACATTTTGTGACATTATGAAGAATACATAGTTAGGTTGTTGGCTTAAATGAAGGGTACGAGCGTCACACCAGGTCAGGCTTCTATAAAGAGTTCGTGTAACGTAGGTCATAGGTCCAAGTCCCTAATATTGGGACGAGGACGACATAACCGAGGAGTTTCCGTGCTTCATAGGCCATAGACTAGTCAAAACAGACGAAATGCTAGATTTTAAGTTTCTTCATTTGGAGTGTCTTGTTTATTTATGCAATAATAACATTGTTTTTTTAATCTAATTACTATAGGTGGGAAAAGGTTTGTCGAAAAATGAGAAAGCGCAAAAGTTAGCCCTACGACATTGGCTTGAAGCTGTAAGTTCCACATATTTTCTTTCCATTCTATCTGATGTGTAGTAGGCCCTTACATAGTGTCATCTATAAGCCACATTTGACTATTCATGGTTTGATAAAATATGGCCTCGTAATCAGAATTAATCCCTGAATTATTGGCTGAATTATTGTACTCTTTTGTACTAATCAAGTAATCAGTTTAGTTTAAGCTTTTAAAGGCGGCTATACAACCGATGTACAGCACTTAATTGTAATGTACCGAGTAGGATTAGTATATGCAACAATGTATCGTCTGCTAACGCTTGTTTCGTGTGGTTTTTGATATGTACAGATTGACCCACGCCATAGATACGGTCACAACTTGCATATTTATTATGATGTCTGGTTTAACAGCGAAAGCAGCCAGCCGTTCTTCTACTGGTATATCCACGTTCCTGTTCTGCTTAAGCAACTATTCTAATCTTAATGAAATTGTAGAAGCAATTGTTTGTGTGAATACTATCCTGTTTTTAGCGAACCTGTTAAACGAATATACCCCTTTTGTGCTCGAGTTACCTGTATGGCTGTATTGTGTGTCCAACTGTCATTACAGTTCTCATTGCGAAGATTTTAATGGAGGGATAATAAGAATTGACAGTTTGTTGTAGATAAGGAGGAAGTTTGTGGAGACAACTGATGATAATTGCCTAAACCGACAGTTTCTGTTTCTTAGTATCGGTCATTTTCATCAATTCATTTGGTCCTTACCTTAGGTTTTATTTATTGAAGGTTGGATATTGGTGATGGGAAAGAAATAAATCTCGAGAAATGCTCGAGGGCCAAGTTGCAGCAGCAATGCATCAAGTATCTTGGACCGGTAAACTTCAGACCCACAACTTCAGTTTCCTGTCTTGCTTACAGACTCGTTTTCTTAGCCTAATTTTGTTCTAGTAGCTTACGCTGTTTCTGGTTTACCCTTTTGTGCAAAATTCAGAATGAACGAGAAGTATATGAAGTGATCGTGGAGGATGGGAAGCTTCTATACAAACAAAGCGGTGACCTACTTGAGACTGTGGATGACTGCAAATGGATATTCGTTCTCAGTGCATCAAGATCCTTGTATGTTGGACAGAAAAAGAAAGGCCAGTTTCAACATTCGAGTTTTCTTGCTGGCGCTGCTACTACTGCTGCAGGAAGATTAGTTGCCCATGGAGGGATTCTTGAGGTACAACTTTTGTCTATGAATTCCATATTCCGTTCATTCCATAGTCACAAGTTACTGTGTACTGACTTGTTTTTGTTTCCAGGCGCTATGGCCATACAGCGGCCACTATCTTCCGACAGAAGAGAACTTCAAGGAGTTTATTAGCTTCCTTAGAGATAACAATGTAGACCTTAAAAATGTCAAGGTACTAATTTCTCAGAGATGAACCCTAATTCTCTTTAGACGGTCAATTTTATGCAATCTTAAACTGTATATGTAGTGTTTAATGTTCCTTACTGTATTGTTCAACTGAACTTCTGCAGAAGTACGCATACAACGATGAGACTTCATTCAAAATTGTGGATGATGAAGACATCGCAGAGAAGGTGGGTGACGAAGAGGCTGTACCAACAACAGCTGTGGAACACACTTCAAGTGACGTCAAGAGCACTGCAGAGGACAAATCGGAAGAACAAGTCTTCAGCTTGGCCAGACGCTTGTCCTGCAAATGGGTCACTGGTAACGGTCCTAGAATTGGCTGTGTCAGGGATTACCCAATGGACCTGCAGTCTCGAGCCCTCGAGCAAGTCAACCTATCACCACGTGTTAATCCTGGGTCGTTCATTCATAACGGCCCTATTCCATCTCCTCGGCCTAGCCCCAAGGTCCGTGTCTCTCCAAGGCTCGCGTACATGGGTCTGCCGAGTCCAAGAACACAAATGGCTGCAGCTTAAGTGGCTGCAGTCCTACTTTCAGTTCATTGAAATAGGGGTCACATTTTAACTGAAGTAAGCTCTGCAAATATGGCACTTCTTGTGCCCCAAGTAGATGAGAACACTTTTTGCTTATCCTGGAGAACTAACTTATTTCTTCATTTTTTTCTTTAGTCAGCTTAAGTCGAAATTTTTTGGTTCATCTTAATTATTTGTTGTGTATGAAATAGAAGGCTGATGATAAGAATTGTATCGTTGTTGTAGATGTATTACCGATGTTGTAACTTGTAAGTAACGAATGAGGTTGAATCAATAAGAATAATCACACCTCTGTTTTTCTACACCCAAGATTATCGAATTGTGAATTGTCATAATAAAGTGAAAATAAGCTGTTACCAACATGAACAGACATCGATACATACAATTTGTCAATAATTGAAACAACAAATACATTAGTGTTCAATCTAGTCATTTTACCCAAAATTGTGATAATTCATATCCAAATATAAAACACTAAACCTACCAAGTTTACAAAGAAAGATGCTAGAAATAGATCCCCCAACTATAACCAATCTTATAGTTGTAACCAAAGACAAGACCGTTGGTTTGAACATTCCGATTTGCTAATCCAATCCGACAGTGAAGAACAATAGATATGGGGGGGGGGGAGGGGGGTTGTCGTGAGCAGGCGGAGACCATGTCAAACTGGATTCAATGTCAAACTTGTAACAATCCAAAGAAACTAGTCAAAAGTGCTGAGCAGACAAGAGAAAAAGTTATGTTTGGAGCTGAATAACAACATATGAAACCTGAAAACACAAATCGCGTGAGTCAAAGACAAGACTAAATGTTATAAAGTGTGGTAAGAAACGTAAACTATTCTATTAGCTAATCCATTTCAGGTGTAAAAAACACTAATAAATACGTGTCATTTTTAGTTTAACGAATATCATATACAAATATCATATTATCCTTCTCTTCTAACGGACATACCAAACGGCCAAACCCATCGTACTACTCCGTAAATCGTAGAGACGGAGACCATATCAAACTGAATCCAGTACGATAGCAAAAGAAAGAAACATAAAGAACCAAGGGAGAGTGAGCAAAGAGACGATCAAACAAACGAGAGGGAGAGAAAGAAAGAAAGAAAGAAAGAAAGAAAGAAAGAGAAGAGTGAGTGAGAAGTTTTAGACAAGTAAGGCCACCTCACCACCAGTGACAAGTGACAACACATCCACCAGCCCGACCAACCCGGCCCACTACCCTCCCTCTGCTCTCTCTCTCTCTCTCTCTCTCTCTCTCTCTCCTCTCTTCTCTAATCCAACAAAAACCTTCCATATTAATCCGACAAAAACCCTAATTTTTCACCTAATTACCCTCCTTAATCCACCCTCTCTCTCTCCTACTTCACCTAATTAGGTGAAATCTTCATCTTCAGCTTCTTCATTTTACCCTCCAAATTCTAGGGTTCGTCGAAAATTTGGGTTTTTTTTTTTTTTTATTTATAATTACTCTTTTTCACCCCCAATTTTTGTTACTGCTGGTTGATTAAGTAAGAAATTCAGTAAAAAAAAATGGAGCCTCGTGTTGGTAACAAGTTTAGACTTGGTCGGAAGATCGGAAGTGGTTCTTTTGGAGAAATTTATCTTGGTAATTTCTTCCTTTTCTTTGTTTTAATTCTTTGATTTTTGATTTTTTTTGGTTGGGAATTTTTTGATTGATTGATTGATTTTTTGTGTGATGATTGTTTGGGTGTGTGTAGGTACGAATATTCAGACGAATGAAGAAGTCGCAATTAAGCTTGTAAGTGACGATTCTTTTGTGATTACAGTTCATTTCTTGTTTGTTTGTTTGTTTTGCTGCATTTCTTTGATTTTACTAGTGAATTTACTTTGTAGTGTCGTAGTGGTTTGGTTGGAGTCTTGGAGAGAAATTGGGTTGATTGAATTGCAAATTTACGGGTTTTGTTTCGAGGAATCGAGGGTTATAGGCTTGGTTTGCAGTACATTATATGGATTTTGGGATAATGGAGTGTAATTGGGTTTTGCGAGAAATGCTGATGAGGGCAGAACGGGGTGCTGGTGTGGCGAAATAATTTGTTGCGAGGAGAATTTCGACTGAGTTGGTGGGTTTCTTTCTGTGAATTTTATTGTGAGGCGGATAGTTTAGATCAGATGAACTTGTCTTTTGACCTTCTTTAGAAGGTTTGTCAATGATCATTTTGGGAATAAGGCTTGGTTGTTGTTGTTGTAGAAGGATATGTCGATGGCGTTACTGTGATTGGGTCTTTGCTATTGTGTTGTTTAGTGGTTTGAGTGTTGTGTAGTAGTGGGGTGATCAATCAATGATTATGAGCATGCTGTTGCAACTTTTTTTGTGTTGATATATGGTTGGGGATTTTGGCGATTCTTGTGTGCCGTATCTATTGTTTGGCTAGGTTATCGTTTGTTTCTTTGTTGAAAAAATAGAGTTGCTTTAGTCCTCCTATAAAATGTACAGAAGTGGCACAGAATGTAGTTTGAAATTTAGTCCGAAGCCAGAACTCAGAGGCTGGATGTGCGTGTGAGGCTTACATCGGAAAGGGGAAACTCATCGGGTGCTAATTGTGGTTTGCTAGGCCATTCTGTAAATATATCTTGTAGGATGTTCGTTCTATTGGGTTGGAGAATTGATACAACTATATTTTCTTTAACAAATAGTGGGTATGATGATCAATATACAAGGTGGTAGCTTTAACTTCACTAGGTTTAACTAGTATGCCACTCATGGTGTATGTTAGAAGAATTAATTTTCAATTGGAGGATTATGGTAGATTTCTGAAGATTGTGTCTGGAACATTGGTTTCATATGTATTTGGTGGCTTTTTATGTATACTTTTCTTGAGCCCATTCTTTCCTGGTTCATCTCCAAGATCACCCATTTACTCCCTACTGTTAAATATGTGGAGACTAGTTGATATGTGGTCGGAAAGATCCTCTGCCTCTGTGTTCTTTGATCTTATATAGTTGCCCAGGTTTTGCAATTTGGTTACATTTGTCATTTTTCTGCATGAATTCTGTGGTGCCTGAATTCTCTACGTCTGTTTAAAATTAGTTAGATTATTCCAGTTAGTTAATAGGCAGTTGACTTCAGTTTATCGTTATTTCAAGTTACCAACATAAGTATGAATGAGTTCACTCTTTGCTTGGGCCCTCGAAGTGACTTATTTTAGGGGGTTGAGGGATGGGTTTGGAAGTTTGGTTCCAAATTGATTGGTTAGTGAACTATTTGCGTGCTCCTTTGTATCCCCAACTTAATATTGCCTCCCCAGCTCCAGTCCACCATCCACTTTTTTACAAGTTGCAATTGCAAGAAAGGAATTTGCCATATCCAGATATCCAGTTGAATGCAAATTAGTCTGGTAGCCACTAGCACATCGACTTCCTCCATCTTGCTAGTGATACTATCTTGCCAATGGACCAATGCCAGCGAATGGGTGAGTGCACGAGGCTGAGGCATTCCACCATTCTCAGGGGCTGTGATGACAGTACCTTGTCTGATTTAATGACTTTATTACAAACATTGCCTCACTGAATCCTGCAGTGGGTGTAGGGCAGTACCCGAACCATTCTACTCCTATTTTGCCCATGTGCAAATATTTACTTTTCAGATTTATATTTCTCCATATCATGTCGTTTCCTTTGTCTTGTTTATTGAACTTTGCCTGTTCACATCTCACTTTGTGTTGGTTGGTTGTCCAAATTAAATAATTTTGTGATGGTCTTGGCCTCAACGGCGGATTTAACTTGATGCATACTGAATTTTATTTGTTGTCCAGGAAAATGTCAAGACAAAACATCCACAGTTGCTTTACGAGTCGAAGCTGTACAGGATTCTGCAGGGAGGAAGTAAATAACTTTTGCTGCTTTAAGTTCTAGATACAACACGACATTCATCAAATTCGTAATCTACACAATTTAAATCGATATGAAAGTCTCTGATGATAATTTTCGTCATGTCTGTAGCTGGAATTCCAAATGTGAGATGGTATGGTGTAGAGGGGGAGTTCAATGTTCTAGTGATGGACTTACTTGGGCCCAGTCTTGAAGATCTATTCAACTTCTGCAGCAGAAAATTCTCTCTGAAGACAGTTTTAATGCTGGCTGATCAAATGGTAATTTTTTGCTCATATGTGTTTAATTTGACTTGCTTTTGATTTTTGGCTCGTCTGTGTTCTTATACACAAGCTTCATCGTTCAGATTAACCGTGTCGAGTTCGTACACTCAAAATCCTTCTTGCATCGTGATATTAAGCCCGACAACTTCCTGATGGGTTTGGGCAGACGAGCAAATCAGGTATTTAATTTAGGTTTCAGTGTGTCATCATAATAGACATGTTTCGCTGCACAACTTGTACCATGCTTTCACTTGGTACAAGGAAGCTTCTATTTACCTTCATTTTGTCAGATAGATATTTTAGCGGCTAAGTCTGCATGGCAAAATCGGCCGTAACTCCTTATATATATATATTTTTTTTTTATCTAGGTGTACGTCATTGATTTTGGCTTAGCCAAGAAGTACAGAGATACCAGCACTCATCAACATATCCCTTACAGGTATGACAAGAATCATGTTTTTTGTCAAATAAATGGTAGAGTTCTTTTTTTTTTGTTGACATTGTTCATCCTTCAAGTTGAAGATTTTCTTCAGTGTTGTTCTGAAGGTAGGCTAGTGCAATGTTAATATTGTCTTGCTTTCAAAAAAAATTGCAGAGAAAATAAGAACTTGACAGGAACTGCTAGATATGCTAGTATGAATACTCATCTTGGAATTGGTATGTTCCTTCCCCTTTTGTCACATTGAATATCTATTTTTAGAAGTGTATTCCTATTTTAGTTTCATATCTGACTTGTGTTCGCATTGTGCAGAACAAAGCAGAAGGGATGATTTAGAATCTCTTGGCTATTTGCTGATGTACTTCCTTAGAGGCAGGTAAAGGTTTCTTGCCTTTTATATATGTTTTTAGATTTGATTATAGAGGTCATACTTCATATGTGTGCGGTTTTCTAGTCTACCTTGGCAGGGGCTGAAGGCGGGGACTAAGAAACAGAAGTATGATAAAATTAGCGAAAAGAAGGTCTCCACATCAATTGAGGTGTGTATTATATTGGCTTTCCTCATTGTTTCTCATTGTTGTGAGGTATCCAACGTGTTACTGAAATTATCACTGACTGCCAGGCCTTATGTCGTGGATATCCAACTGAATTCGCATCATACTTCCACTACTGCCGCTCACTACGGTTTGATGATAAACCAGACTACGCTTACCTTAAGAGGATCTTTCGTGACCTCTTCATTCGCGAATGTATGCTTGTCTGTTTAGCTTTGTATTCCATATGTTACCAGTAGTAAATATTTTCTTCAAGAAGCCATTATGAATGTATCCTCTCTGTCAGCCTTTAGAAAATTTGTTTTTATGGCAGGTTTCCAGTTTGATTACGTGTTTGATTGGACTATTCTGAAATACCAACAATCACAGTTAGCCACTCCAGCTCGTGCTCCAGTAAGTATTTATGTATGCTGGCCTCTTTGAAAGACATGGTGTGGAATGTGCTTACCTTTGGGTTTACCGCTTTGCGTTGTTTTCTACTTTTTAGGGTGCTGGTGCAGGAACCAGTGCAGCAGTGCCGCCTCTACCGGCAGCTATTCCTGGAAGACAGTCAGGTCCGTTTGCTGTTAAAATGTCTTGGCGTTTTCTTTATGCTTTCCTCTGGGGCCCTTATATTTCTCTTCACCAATTCCAACTTTCGAAGACCTTAGACAAGATGCAATGGTCTTGATTCCTAAATGTCATCTGTCTGACCTCTCTCTTCTATAAATACCGAAAAAGATGAATAAACTACCCTCACGACAGACTAGCATTTGGAAGGCTTCCCTATGGTCTGTGCCCAAGGACTGGTGTTGTGTGGGTCGGTGGAAAGGTTCAAGTTGTCCCAGTTACATAGGTTAAGTGTTAAGTTCACAAAAGTTAAGTTTAAGTTTAATAATGTTTTGTGAGATTTGTTTTTATGGAGTTCTGTTTAGGTGAGGTTAAACTTACACCACTTTATAGCTTTTAGAAGGCGAATGAAGCGCACCAAGGCGATGAGGGCCTGTGGGAATGAGGCACAAGGCTAAGGTGCGCGTCTCATGGAAGTGAGGCGCACTCCCTTAACAAACAAACTTCTATTTTCCACAACGAACATTTTGCAAAAAGTTACCCTTTTTTGGTATTTGAAGAGGGCCAATGTGTAAATAAGTAGAGATTAGGGATAAGGGGGCAAAGTGGCAAACGTAAGGGTAGAAATAAAGATATTTGAGGATAAAATTTAGAAATTGCTTAGTCATGGGTGCTCCTTTTTTTTAATATGTGTCACCCGAAGCAGCTGCGGCGCTAGCTCATGCGCCTAGCTCTCAGGCGTGCTTAATAAAATCAAGCTTTATAGGAAGCGTATATTCGAAGACCTTTTTGCAATGACCACCTCTTTTCAGTGGTGATATATTTTTAACCTCAGAGGAGAATGGGTGATAGCTGATTTATCGAACCGATGCCTAGAGATCGTGATTGGCTAACAAACGTTTTGTTTAATTCTTGTCTAGTTGGATTAAGATTGTTGACAATTTTTCTAAATTAGTAATAAATTAAAGTAAAGTAATCAAAAGAAACAAACTAGATAAAAGAGGATAATTAAAATAGGGCGAGAAAATTTGGACTAAAGAGATTATAAATTTAAATTCGTGATAATAAGAATTGAGATGAAGGTCTTTTGCCTGCCCCCTCGCACCCCCCCCCTCCCTGGCCCGCACAAAGGCTTCCCTAATGATATGCAATGTTGTTGCCTTGTGATAAATATATTTGCTTGGATTTTCAGGTGAGGAAGAAGGAAGGGCTGGTGGTATGTCTTCTGTAGATAATTCTCGACGGGGAATGACTGGATCACTAATGAACTCTGGAAGTTTGTTGAAGCAGATTCCTACACTTGCAAGTGATGCAACTTTGAGCAAGGATGCTACGGTCAGTTTTGCTTGTGTTATATTGTCTTCAAGTTTGGTTCCCCTGTTATGTGATGCCACTAAACATACATATGGAGATGTTTATTCTTTTGGGGGAAAGAGGGGTTAACCTGGTGGTAGTGAGTGCTAGAACAAAATTTGGACTACTAACAAAATTAGGATATTGTTGAATTGGAATCGGTATCTAGGGTTTTCATTCTTGTGATGAGGTGTACAAATAAGTAATTAGATGTGTGTTAATGTTGCCACTTAACTTTTGTGTTTTTCGTTGTATGGGCTTTTCTATTATTCTATTATGTCGTGTGCATCTTATTTGCTGGCTCTCAGTTCTTCACAGTGCCTCGGCCGTCGGCCTATGACTTCGTTCAGGCATTCTTTTATTTGCTCAATCTAATTCTGCACCAGTTGCGGTGCTATCGGATTGATTTATTATAGTGCCTTCATATCCCCTAAAATTTTATCAGACTGAGATATGCTGATGTATTTTCCTTTCCTAATTTGCTGGGATTGAAACCAAATATTTGTTTGATATTCATGGTTTGTAGTGTTTCACATTGTGTATAGTTGTCGAGCTCAACTGCTTTGGGGCGATCCGGTGGATTATTGAAGCGTGCTTATATCACAAGTAGTCGTGAAGGACTTACAGGAGGAAATGACTCTGATCCATCCCGCTCTCGAACAGCAGAGGCAAGCCCCAGCACAATGCAGAGGTTCTCCAGCGGTCAGAGGGGTTCACCAGTTAGTTCTGGTGATGCGAGGCAAACATCCTCTGGTAGGACTGCCAACGTTAAAAACTACGAGTCTGCACTCAAGGCAATTCAGAGTCTACAATTTGATGATGAAAGGGTTCATTAACACTTGTGCTTCACACCACATTGTTGTAATAATCACAATAATAATATGATGCGTGGTTGCTCTGGTGATGGATCCTGTACGTAAATGGAGGTCAAGAGAGGCTATGCCGAAGGAATAATCACAGAAGTTGGCCTAGGAGCGGCCACTACTAATATTTGAAGGAAAGGTAAGGGAACATTCCTCTATTCGTTAATCCCTGATACACTCTGTGTCCCTAGGTGGAAAATGGGAACCACTGATGTTAGGCGGACATGGCTGTAAAAATCATCATATGACGGAGAATGAATAAACTCCCATGTATGACTAGCATATGTATACCGTTTACCCGAACTGCACAATTGTTTCCTGCCCTCGTAGATTACTTTGATTTAGTGTACTCCCTCATCCCGGCCCTCCATGAGAGAGTTTGATAATAGCCATCTTTCACTGGATCTGATGGGCCACCCTTACCTGTGGAGCGCAAGCTTGAAGAGACCATCCGTGGTGGATGTTAGGGGGTGCCTTTTCTGCAAACGTCCTGGTTTGATGTTATCATTTGTAGTTATGCTGTAAATATCTGGAACGCGGATTGCTTAACTGAATTGCTGTGGCAAAATGAATGAATTTCTATGTTTTCTCGGCTGGGTGGATACTCGGCATGGTAGTTTAGCTCTTTGCTCGAGTTTGTATTCCCTCTGTTTCCTGTTGGAAACTTACACATTGTTTTGCATTTATGCTAGTGTTACACGGTTATGCCGAATTTGAGGAAGTAAATAAATCCATTTTTCTGTTAGTATCTGTAATCTGTATGAAAAAGAAAGGCAAAGGAAACTAAATGATTCCTCTTTGCCACAACTTTAGCGGAGGTCGTGCGACCGTTTGTTGCACCTTCATTACACTTTCATCAAGCGTCGTTACTTGTGGAATCGAACTTCTGGTATGCAGATCATGGAAAGTGTAAGCCCGATTACCATGTACGTTCCGAAAGTGAGCATTATTGTGGAACTGATCGTAAGAACGATGCAGCTGACACTATTTGATCCGAGTGTCGCGATGTGTAGTGTTCACAATCAGTGTCACAAACTGACGATGAGTGGTATTACGTTTCTTCTCATTTTTAGACAAGAAACACTTGTGTACATATTATCCGAAAATTCTGGTCATAAAATAAGCTACGATCTCGTCTGACTTTTTACGACCAATATCCCAGTCCCGCTCAAATTGTAAGGGGGAATGAGCCACTCTATCCTTTAAGTCTAGCATGCTTATGTGGGAAGACCTCGGTATGAGGGGTAGACAGGAGGATCCGTTTAACAACACAGGCGAGAGAATGTAACCACAGCATTCTGCTTAAGATGCTGGTGAAATTTTCTGTTCCCAAAGAGGACTTGTTTTAGCACCACCATCCCCGCAATGGCACCTATAAAATGAACCTTAGCTATCAGAACCGCTTTCCCCTCACCATCTCCGTACATGCTAGTCGAAAACCTCTCCCTCATGATTCCGTGTAAACACCCTAGCTCTGCCTCAAATCACAGCGGAATCAGACTCCAGTTTGTCCAAAACCAGGAGGTGACGCCAACCATTCAAGCTGCACCACCCCCCTTGGCTCATCATCCGAATGTTTACATACTCTCAGTATCTCTCCCCAATCCTTGCTTCCAAGAATCCAAGTCCGGCGCACCTTGCTTCCCCTAAGTCTTATATGTAGCAAAACCTTTGGGGTTTTACGTATCAAGTGATACTGAACAAGAAGACTTACTGAAGGCGACAAGGGAGCAATGGGCCGATCTCTAGGCAACCTCTCGTCCAACGTGGAAGGTTGCTTTCTCCGCTAATGGAATGATGATCATAAAATTGTAACCCCAAATTGTTAGATAACACTTCCCCTCGAACAAGAGAGTTTCACTCGAAGAATAAAACCATATTCTTCTTCCAAACAGGAGAAGGACATGAGATAGCATCGGTCCATACAAGTAACCTTTCAGATCTCCAAAGGCTGCTCACATGATTAGTCAAGACTTGAGAACAATCAGCATGAAATGATTGAGAACAGGTTGTAACCAGCTTCACAGGTAGAATATGTACAGTGCAATATCTTTGTTGAAAAACTGTCCTGAAATCATGCACTTTTGACTCCCAAAAAAGATAGTCCACAGGGAAAAGGGACGAACATTTAGCTAAATACGCATACACTGCAATATGAGTATATGACTACTAAATTAGGATGAAATACAACTCTAAACTATGAGTTTTTTCAGCAAACTCCTCCGCAAACTTATCCTAGTGAATAAATGCCTCGACATTCGACCAAAGAAAACATATGAATAGAGTGTTTGACGACTGCTATTCAGAGAGCTTGCTTCACTGAGGTAACTTTGTATTGCTAAACAAAACGTGATATTATGTTGCACAATGATATTATTGAATTGCTAAACTTTGTATTCCACAAGCAGGGGCGGAGTTAGGGGGAGGCCCACCTTAGCCATGGCCCAGGTCAGCTTTAGGAAAAATTTCAGAGGCCCATATGT